>CM052885.1:4686083-4713473 GCA_028534135.1 Potos flavus | reverse complement strand
TTGGATCGCAGCGTGTAAGCATTCGTCCTGCTTCGCTTATCTTCACTGACTGCTGTTCGCTGGCCCAGCGGTCTTGAATACCTCGTCTGATTTCAAATATCTTCTCCTGCAAAAGGAGGCTATTAAACTACCGACCACGTAGGGCAGCAAACTGCAATGATGACTGTAATGTGCTTTGGACATTTTTATTGTTATGAACACTTATGCTTCCGTGTGCCAGGGCCCACTGGGTGCCGGGGAAACCGAAGTGATAGAGACAGGAGCCACGCCTTTCATGTCCCGAGGGATCCGGTGATCGCAGGGACCGGCTGGAGCCCCCCCCCGCTGTAGCACAGTGAGGGATCGGGGGCAGGTCAGAAATCTCTGGAGAAGGCCACCATGGACCCGACACCTGTGGGTGAACCAGAAATTGCCGTCCTGGTCGTCCAGATGGGGAGGGACCTGGAGATTGGAACTCCCAAGTCTTACCCCCACCCCCACTCTGCACCCACTCCCACCCCACTCCTGGCTCAGGCAGGAGGAGGGGTGCAGGTGGTGTGGGGTGAGGGTATGGAGGTGGGAAAGGACCAAAGACCAAACCCTGAGGGTCACCAACCTTTTAGAAGCGGATGGAAGAGACCACAAAGGAGACCAAGAAAACACCAAGTGTGGGGACAGCATCCTGTCATCTTGTCCCAGAGTCTGTGGGAAGAGGACTGGAGGACCAAACACTGCCAGGAGGCGGGCTGGGTGAGAATGGAGAGTCTTTCCATTTGGGGATCCCCAGGGAGGAGTGGGGACAGAACCAGATTGCTGGGGTCCGAAGAGGGGTCAGGAGTTCTGGGGGGTAGAGCCAGTGAGCCCAGGAGCTGCTGGGAGGGGGCAGGGGAGAGCAGGGGAGTGGACAGGAAGGACGGGGAGGTGGGGCACAGGGGGGCCATAGGGCAAGGAGGCTCCACAGGGATGTGGTGGGCGAGGACTGAAAGGCTTCTCAGGTCACAAGTCCAACACTTCTTCCCAACTTCTGGACATGGGGCTCCCAGCTCCCTAGGCTTGAAGTCTGGAAATCACTTCTGTCTCTGTGCATTTCTTCCCCTTTCTTCTAGGGAGGAAGGCGGGAAGGAGAAAGAGCCCTGATAGAAGGCTCAGGAAGACTCAGGACTTGCCTCCAGCGCTCGACGTGTTTTCAGCCGGCTTCCTGATCTGAGAAGTGAGGCGCACTCCCCTGCCCTCTCACCCTCGGCGTGGCTGGGAGACGCAGCCGACCTGGGACCAGGTAGGAGCCCACGCCCTCGCCAGCGGCGCCGCCCTCGCCGCCCCCTCCAGCAGCCCCGGTCACCTCCCACCTGGCACCAGGCCCACACTCGCTCTGTGCCGGTCCAGGCCCCAGGCTGGCCGCAGTCCAGCTTTCCGCAGCTGCTCCCAGCCGGTCTCCTCTCTGCTTTCCAGACCCTTCCTGAAATGACCACGACCATGCTTGTGTTGCTGTCAAAACGTTTGTACGGAGCCCATCACGGGCCGGCGCTGGGCTAAGCTCTTTACAGAAATGAGGCCGATTCACAACTGTTGCGCATCATCATCGCGCCTGTTTTATGGGTGAGAACGCCAAGGCCCAGGTGGCCGTATCACCCGCCCAGATCCCGCGGATATGGGTGCAGCCAGGACTCACGGCCCGGAACCTTGGAGCTCGTGCCTGGAATGACCACACCAATCCATGTGGCTCTTCTCACTTTCTCACCAAAAACCTCGTGGCTGTGGTTAGACTCATTTACGCAGGAAGACGTGGAGGCGTCTAGAGGTCACACACGGATCGTAGTGCTGGGCGGCTGGGACTCGAACTCTGTCTCCAGAGTCCACACGCCTCTGTCCAATAAACTGCAGAAAACAGAGCCACCTAGGGGAGGACCGCTGCTGGGAGCACCCCGCCAAGGAGGGAGGGGAAAGCTCCAGACGCAGGTCGAGGGCCGGGGGTGGCCCAGGTCCCAGGCCGGTCTGTCACCGATGGAGCACGCACCCTGTGTCTCATGAAACGTCGTCTCATTTAACCCGTGAAGCATGACTTCCATGCGCCATTGTCCCCACTTTACAGAAAAGGAAGCCGAAGAGAGAGGTGACTCGTCGGTGGACTGGGGCGCCCGGGAGCGGACCCGCAGGCTTTCTCTGAGCTCCACGGGTCTGGAAACTGGAAGTTCCGGTTCTGCCACTTGGTTTGACTGATTAGACCCTTTTCTACCACAGCCTGTCAGTCTGAAGTCAAACGTCTCCCTCCCACTAGCCCTTGGCTCCTCAAGCCTTATTCAAGGAAAGAAGTGAATTTGACTTCACCTCTTGTCAGAGAACCAGGGCTGGCCAGCAGCTAAAGCGGCAAAATCGATTTTAACCGGAAACTATGGAGAGAGGGGAGAAAAGAGAGCTCCGGCCAGAGGTGGGTTCATTCCGGATGCGGCAGGGCCAAGCGGGGCTTTCTATCTGCCGGCGGCGTGGGGGGCCGTTGGGCGGACGGTTGCTGAGAGGAAGGGGGGGAGTGGGATTCTGGTTAACCCGCCCTGGCAGGATTCTTGCTCGAGGCAGGCCGGGAGGGGGGGTCAGACATCACCTGGGGCAGGGGCGGATTGGGAACCTGCTCAGATATCAAGGGTGAGCAGAGGGCGGGGGTTTTTAAACTGACTTGACAGGATTCTTGCTACAGCTGGTGATATAGGCCCGACAAGGAAGGACACTCGGGGCGAGGTCTGGAGGCCCAGGGAGTCTGACGAGCGTTAGGTCAGAGAGAGAGTTTTGTCACTTCCTGCGTTGATTCTCTCTGTCTACCATATAACCAGACTTTAAAGCAAACCCTGAGCATGTACGGCACCTGATGAGATGGCTTTTGTGTTTAAAAAGGTTCATTAGGGCTGCAGGCCGGAGACATGCCTGCAGCGGAGCCTGGACCTCTGGACCTGTTTGGAGTGAGGGAGAAAGAGCAGGGGAGGCCCACATCAGGTTTCTGGCCTCCAGCGGAGGGGGGTGGAGGCCTGGGAGGTGGGGGACGGCGACGGGGTCCCTTGGCCATGCCAGTTTGAGGAAGCTGGGGGGGTTGGAATCTGGAGTCGGGAAAGGTCGTTGGACACACACGCCTGGGGCACAGGACGGAAGTGTGGGCTGGGCATGGAGATACAGGCTTGCAGACAACTTCTTTTTAAATTAAAAAATTTTAAAATAATTACCAATTCACAGGAAGTTGCAAAAAACGTACAATTAGGTCCTATGTACCCTTCATGCAGTTTCACTCAATGGTTATAATATCTTGGAGAACTACCGCACAATAGCAAAGCTGGGGAGGTACAGCCTACTGTGTTTATTTACCGTATTTATTTCTCCAGTTAATATATGTATAGCGTGTGTGTGTAGTTCTGCGCAATTTTATGACACACATAGATTTGTGTAATCACAACACTGTTTATGTGTGTAATCCAATTATGGGGTCCTGGAGGAATCTCAGATACTCAAGACCAGGGACTTGGGTAGGATTTCCAAGGACAGGGCGCAGAGGGAGTGAAGGGGGCTTGGGATGGAATATCAGGAGGAGGAGCTTTGTTCTCGCCCACGGAAGAGAAGGGTCTGGGAGAGGAAGAGACCCCAAGCTCCGCACAAATGGCACCATGTAGCCAGCAGCCCACCCCACACCCGTCTCAGCTCTTGGAACTGAACTTCTCAGTCCCGCTCACACATCCCTGAGCGACCGGCCCGGAAATGCCAACGCAGGGGTCCCTCAGCGACGCTTTCCAGAAAGCAGTTTGCACCTGGAATGCTTTGTTGGACCATGTGTACTAAATTTGGGCTGGAAAAATGTAAATATGTCAACAATACTTAATACCGTCACTAAGGTTGTTCTGAGGGGACCGTGCCATGGTCCCCTGTCTCATTCACCCCAGCACAGGGCCTGGCGCGGCGGGGACCTCCGCCAGTGGCTCAGGGGCTTGTGGTCCCATGCCACACTTTCTCCCCTTTTTTCCAGAGAGCCCAGCCACGGCGTTTCCCTAGAGCCTGAGCAAATCAACTCCCCTTCAACCAGGGAGGATATTGTTTCCCCCAAGAAGGGAAGCGCCTCCGTATGTTTCAGGCACTGTCTATTTTTATTCTGTCGCTTGCGCATTGATTCTTTCATCCTGAACCGTGAATTTTACAGATTATGACGATCGTGGTTTTGGACTTAACGCCCAGTGGAAACGCCCCAACCGCGCCTGGTGGGCTGAGGTGGCACCTGAGTGGCGCGGGAGCGACATCTGCTGGTGGATCCGAGTGCTGCGCCCTGAGGAAGGCCAACGCTTTCCTTAGGAGCCAAAGTGTGGCTTCCTGCAGTCCCTGAGGGAAGGCACGCGGTCTTCCCAGCCTTCCAGGCGCCTAGCTCTGCCTCTTACCCAGCCCAGAGAAAGACTGGTGGGACCGAAAGAGGCAGGCGTGGGCCTGGGAGCTGGGGACCAACGTTTATGGATCCCTACTGATGGTGTATCAGGGTTATGCTGGCTGTTGAGGTCCAGGGGGGAACTGACGTCCCAGAGCTCCTGCTGGAGACAGAGCCAAGACAGTCATGACAAGAGCTAGAGACTCTTGGAGTCTGATTCTGGCTCTGTCCCTTGCTAGCTGGGGGACCTGGAGCAAGCTACTTAAGCTCAGCTTTTTCATATGTAAACAGGAAAATGGGGCTAATAATCAGTCCCCCGTGTGGTTTGTAAATGACATACTTTATGTGAAATGTAAAGTACGTAATAGAGATTGACTAAAGGGAAGGTAATTATGTTTTTTCATTGATAGAGTAACAACTGGGCAGACCAAGGAGGGAGTACTAGGAAGTGGGGATGAAGAAAGAGTTGACAAATGAGGATACATTTCAGCCAGGTTTTGGAGGGTGAGTAGGAGTTTTCCAATCAGGCAAGGAAAAGGGCATTCTGGCTGGGTGAACCGTGTGTACAAAGCATGATGGTAAGAAGGACTGTGCTGCATTTGGGAAACTGTAAGTTGTTTGGTCTAAGTGGAATGTGGGAGAGGTGAAGCAGGTGCAACTGAAACTGGACAGGTGAACTTGATCAGAATCTCTAGGAGTGGGTTGTGGAAATCCGTATTTGAAAAAGATGCACAGGGGATTCTGAGGCAGCCTGCCAAAGGTCCAATCAGGAAATCAGCACTGTACCAGACGTTCGGCATACTTCTCTCTAGTCTGCACCACAACCCGATAAGGCAGACACTATAGTCTTTATTTTACACAACAGAAAGTTGAGGCTCAGAGAGGCTAAGCAACTTGCCCGAGGTCACACAGCCAATGTGAGCCAAGATTCAATGCCTGGTCTACTTGACTCCAAGCCCCATAGACACAGCGAGTGCTCAGTAAAAGCAGATGTTACCCTAAATGCCAATATTCTTCAGGCCTGGGCTTCCCAATGTGTCTGTCTCCTGTCTTCCTGAAGTCTGTCCTCTCAGCGTTTGCGGGAAGACATGAGTGGGGCCAGGGAAGCCCACTCCACGGGCCAGATTCTTGTGCTGGGTACATGCAACTGAAGAGTTTTTCCTGGTTGGAATCCCTCACTGGAAGGAAGAGAGCCCTGCTCTCCTCTTTTCGGGAATTTGCCAGAGTTTCATAGGTGTGCATGTATTTTTTTTTTTTTTTTTTAAGATTTTAAAATCTCCAATTTCCAGAAAATCTTGATCACAAATGACATATTTTGTTCTGGAGCCATTTGGGGGTAAGTTGTCTACCCGATGCTCCGTCGGCCCTGACTACTTCACTATAGTCCCTACAAGTAGGGACTTTCTCCTGTTGGGTCCTAGCAATGGCCGTCACTCCCAGGCAGGAAGTGGGCGGAAGGCGCCTCGCTTTCAGGTCTCGCTAGCTGCCCCTGGGGTCCCCTGAGAGTAAATAGATCCAGCTCAAGTCTGCAGGTGGCATCTGGCCGTCAGTTATCCCGAGTCTCCCTCAGTCTGGAGCAGGTCCTCCGTCTTGTCTTCTGTGACCTTGACACTTGAGGATTCCGGGCCAGTTATTCTGTAGACGACTGCCCCCCCCTTGCTCCCCGTGCCCCCCGTTCTGGATGTGTCTGCTGTTCCCTCGTGATTAGATTCAAGTTAAATATCTTTGGCAGGAGCATCCCAAAAGTGCTGTTCAAGTGGCACGTGATTTCCATAAGTCCCATTGATATGACGCTCACTTTGATCATTTGGTTAAATGGTTTCTGCCAGGCTTCTTCTCTGCAGAGTTATTCTTTTCCCCTTTGCGGTTCGTAAACGCTTGTGGTTCTATGTTGAAACTGACTACCCCGTTCCTCATCAGACTTGCAATTTATTCACCCGTATCAGTAGGGTGGTTTCCTGTTTACTCAGGGGCTTATCATCGACCTGGGGCTCACATTGTCTCAGATTGGCCAATGGAGAGCCCCCGGGTGGCTCCTGTGTCCTTCTGACGTGTCCCCTTGTTCTCTGAGCACCCCTTGCCTTCTGGTACAATAGGATATCAAAACTCAGTTTGTATTTTCTCTGCCCCAGTCCCGGAATCAGCCAGTTCTCCAAGGGGCCCCAGTTCCCTTTAGCGGAGAATAGAATGTAAAGTCACTATCTGGGTGATGCGTATGCTCATTGCTATTGAGGGGCTCACTGCTCCCAGCCGCTGTCAGTGAGACATATGCGTGTATGTGCGTGAATACACACACGTATGTATGTGTACATCTATATTTACTCTATTCCTATCTGTATACTGAGGGGTTTTGTTCACATATTTACTATTTATCAACCTCCTTTCAGGTTGGCAGTCTCTTAGCTAGATGGCTTTTGAGTTTTAGAGAACGTGGAAGGTTTTTGACACCATCCCCTCTAACATCTTCATTTTGCAGCTAGGGGTTGAGACCCGGTGCAGGGGGAGCGGGGAGGTCGGGGACTCCCAGCAGCCTGGCTGGGAAATGGATGGAAGAATGCCAGGCTCACTCACCTCCAAGCAGATGCGGGTTGTGTTCAAGAAGATGGCTCTTGTCTTCTGGGGGAGGAACATGCTGACCTGGGGGGACCCCAAAGGCAGAACAGAACCCTGGGAAAGCAGCTGCCTGCTTGCAGCGAGGAAGGACTGTTCCTGGGCAGCTGGTCATGCAGGGAAGGGGCGCCGGTGGTGGGGAGCTCGCTCACTGACCACTTGTGTGTGTGCGGCTCTGGGGCTCATGTGGCTGGAGTCCCCGGTGGGACTCGGGGCTCCCTGGCTCCTCTCCGGCTCTGCCCACCATGTTCCAGTGAGCCACCTTGGGAGAGGCTTTTCATGGCCTAAGGGTCTGGTTTCCTGGCTCGATTCTTCTAGAATTCTCCTCCACTCCAGGGTCCCCGAGGGGCCAGCTCACTCCCCTGAACCCTGAGCACCCCAGCCCTGGGAGCCACTGGAACCTCCCCTTCCCTAGATTACCTCTCCTCCACCCCTCCACCCCATAACGGAAACTCTCCGGCACCCTGCGCTATTGTCCAGTTCAGAGGTGTGGCCGCGGTGGGCAATAGGGCTGAGCGAGAGCCTGGGGCCAGCTCACCCATCAAGCCACGGAAGTGTGAGTTCTCATCCTGCCTCCTGCAGCGTAGATTCTTCCCACTCTTCCCAGTTCACCCGGACTCTTTTGGGGTTCAGCCTTCCCCACTCTCACAGATTCACTGACTTCAGTCCTGACCTTTTGAGTCCATCTCTAGAGTTGCAGGTGGACTTCTGGGGTTGTCCGAGAACCTGTGATCCTGACATCCCCCTGAGGTTTCCCCTTGGACTCTTCTTCCCTTCAGAGTGCTGGTGGCCTTTAAGGTTCTGCCAGAAATACAAGGTGACCAGGAGGTGGTGCTGCTGGGTCAGAGCCCTGCACCCTGAAATGCGAATTAAGGTCAGAGAAGGGACCCAGTGTGGGGCAAAAGGGAGGGGTGGGGATTGGGAATTAGAGGCTGTACCGTCCGCCTGAAAGCATCCTGTGTGCGTGTGCATGTGTGTGCCAGTAAACACACATGTGAGTACTGGTAAGTACACACACAGGGACATCGTAATACTAGTAAATAGATATTCACACACATATACACACCGATATATATACATGCTACATACCAATATGTATATACACACACATATATGCTTGCTAGTACACACAGGCACATATACCAGCATTTGGAGAGATAATAACCAGTATGCATATCTGAGATATTCATATATACACACACGCTTACCCACGCATATATGTGTGTGTGTATACTGATGTGTATGCATGTAAGTCCTCACCGACACATATGTATATGCAAATATGCACATGCGGGTATGACTACATGCGTGTGGACGTGTGTCTGTATTTACCAGCAAATAGACATCGCCGGTCTGTGGCTCTGACCTCTGGCCAGTGAGGCTTCTCCCTGGATCCTGCGGCCGAGTCCGGATCTCCGTTCTCATCGTGGATTTGTTGGTCCCACGCGGGGAAGAACTTAGCACGCCTTCAGAGAATGTGGCCCCGGATTTCTGGGCTCTAGAGATCTCCCTGAATGAAGAGCCAAAGTGGGTTTGACTTGAGTGAGGATTGCCTTTCTGGGGTTAAGGTGGGGATGGGATCGAGGTCAGTGTAACAGAAATGTGGGCTTGGAAAGGACTTTAGAGAGCATCAGTCCAGGCCCATGTTATGTCCCAGACAAGGGCATATCGGTTTGCTCCCTGTCTGTGGCAAAAGTACACCGATAGGGCGGCTGAAAACACCAGAAATTTATTTTCTCATGGTTCTGGAGGCTAAAAGTCTGAAAACGAAGTGTGGGCTGGGTGGGGTTCCTTCTGAGGGCAGTGAGGAAAGGTCTGTTCTTTGCCTCTCTCCGTGCTTTGGTGGTTTTCTGGTATACCTTGTCATTCTTCGGCTTGTAGACACATCGCTCCCATCTCTGCCCGTGTCGTCTCGATCTTCTCCCGCGTGCGTGTGTCTTTGTCTCTTCGACACATGGGGACAGTAGTCCTATGGGATTAAGGGCTGCCGTACTTCCGCATGACCTCGTCTTAATCCACCTGCTGCAACCGTATTTCCAAATCAGATCACGTTCCGAGGCACTGGGGGTCAGGAATGCAACCTATCTGTATTAGGGGACACGGTCCAAACTGTTACAGGAGGAATATGACTTGATCAAGGCTCACAGCTAATTTATTGATTAGTTCGCTTTTCTCTGCATCTGATGCCTAATTCATACAAAATGGGCTTTCCGATGCCTGAAATTCTCGTAGCTTCTGGCTTGTCTGCAGTTCCTATGTACCCATTATGCAGACAAAATGAGGCTTGCATGATGGAGAAGAAGAGAGATGAGCCGGCTGTGTGCAGTGTCTGGCTTTCCGCCACACAGCTAGCTGCCGGCACTACCTTCCGGGGGAGGAGATGATTGTATAAGGCGAGTGACGCTCTGAGACCCCTGCCCAAAGCACTGAGCTCTGAGTAGATGTTTCCCATCAGTGCCTGGGGGGGTGTTCACGGATCTGTGTATCCCTGCCTTGAACCTTGGCAAGGGAGGCTGGGGCTGGCCGTCATGTCGGCCAAGAGATTGCAAATCCGCAAAGTCGGAAATGCTGAAGGACGCTGGGTCAGCTGGCCCGAGGGATACGTGGCCATAGGGCAGGCGGCTGGCTGTGGGGTCAGAGCAAGCTCCCAGCCCAGCAGACTTTCCTTCTTGTTAGAGGCAGAGAGCCGAGCTGCGCGGGGATCTGTCTGCTCTGCATATCCAGGCATTCGTGTGACAGGGACTCGGGGCAAGGCTGGCTTCAGGGGTGTGTGACCTGGGCGGTCACCCAGGGACCTGCACTTCGGAGAGCCTTGAGCTTGGTTTCATGCTCTCCTGCCGCCATCTTGAAATTCTTAGTGCTTGTTTGACAAAGACTCTTGCATTTTCGTGTGGTGCTGGTCCCTGCAAATTATGTGGCAGGTCCTGACGAGTGTGCTCAGTGTGTGGTTATTTGCGAGGGATGTGGTGCCACCGAGCGTCTTCAGATCGTGCTCTGGTGTTGAAGAGGGAACCCAGAGCCACTGGAAGAAGACTTGAGGCAGGCATTCAGGACCGTTAGGCTCTAGTCTCAACTCTGCTAGGGCCTGAAATAGCTATGAGACCTTGGGGAAGTCATTGAGCCTCTCTTGACCTCAACTGCTTCGTCTGTAAAATGGACACACAAGAGCCCTCCTTACCTCACGCAGATTTGCTCTGAGCTCCTCGAGTATAGGGACTCAATTTTTCCCTGTGTACCTTGTATGGAACCCAGCCCAGGGTTTGCATTTGGTGCGGATTTAGTGCACACTCGATTAAAAATGAGATCATGCTGGGAAAGGTATTAGGCGAGGCCACATGAGTGATAGATTGGCGTGACCGGTCATTGTGACACACCGACGCCTTGTGCAATTCTCCAGCTGGGCTCTGCTGCTCTGAGGTTTCATACGAGAGGGTAACAGACCCTGCTCGCCTTGGGGGCCAGCCCTGCAATCTCTCCAGTGGGGATGCTTGGAATGCCGAGATCAGTGACCTCAAAGAATCCACGAGTGCTTGGGGCGCCTGGGTGGCTCAGTCTGTTGAGCGTCTGACTCTTGGTTTTGGCTTAGGTTGTGATCTCAGGTCAGGCTCTGGGCTCAGTGTGGGACTCTCTCTCCTCTCCTCTGCCCCTCCCCACCCCCCACGCGCGCTCTCTCTCTCTCTAAAATAAATCTTAAAAAAAAAAGGAATATATGAATGCTTCCCTCGTGTCAGCCCAGTTTTGCCAATTCAGGTCAGGTCTTCCCTTTGGGTGGCACCGTAATTATCGCAGTCACACACCTGTCTGAATGCACACGGCACGCAGGTGATTTCGTTCACGTCGCGACCCTCTTACCTTCTCTCTGCATTTAACAGATGAGGCTGTGGCTTAAGGGACCTGCCTGTGTTTCATGACTGAGAGGGACAGATCTGCCTGCTCCCCCATCCCGGATCCTGTCACCTATGCCGGGCACTCGTGCCCATCTGTGTTCACTGTGTTTCCTGAGCAGGATCTTCTGGGGGCTTCTGTGATGGGTCACTCGGCAAGATTGCCTGAAGAGAGCCTGTTTCGCATATTTTAGTCTCCCATGTTTCCCGAGACTTCTGAAAGAGAAATGTGCTAGAGAGGCAGCAGGTCACTGTTGGTCTCGTTCAAGGTCTAGGAGACTTAAGCATTTGTTCCTTAATTTGGGTTACAGCTTGATTACGACATAGTCACCTACTATACAATTAACCCATTTAAAACGTACAAGTCAGTGGTTTTTGCTATGTTCAAATAATGGCACAACCATCACGACAGTTAATTTTAGAACATGTTCATCATCCCGAGAAGAAACCCTGTATCTGCCCTCGCTGGCAGGCGCCGGTCTACTTTTCCGTCTGTGTGGACTTGCCCATCGTGGACACGTCCTTCACATGGGGTCCCGCAGTATGGGGCCTTTCACTGAACACCGTGTTCTCAAGGTTGATCCGCGCTGTAGCCCGAGTCCGTGCTTCCTTCCTCTTTACGGCCAAGTCCGTACATACTCCGCTGTAAGGACACGCCACGTGCCTCTATCCATTCATCAGCTGATGGACACTTGGGTTGTTTCCGCTGTCTTGGCCATTGGGAATCTGGACATTTGTGCATAGATTTCTGTGTGGGTGCGTGCTGTCATTTATCCTTTACTTTATGTCATTCTTTTCTGGGAGTCAAATGTGGTCTCTGGAGGGCCCTCTCGGATGATACTGAGTAAACTGTGAGTCTGCTTGGGCTTAGGTTTCTTTGGCACTCTGTGTGTGTGTGTGTGTGTGTGTGTGTGCGCGCGTGCGTGCGCGTGTTTCTACGTCGGGCTGGAGGGAGGCTGGGGAGGGGGGTTACTCATCAGGAAGCAGGCAGGAGGCGAGCTGGAGAGGGACCCCCCCCCCCCCCAAGGACATCCATGGAGGAGAGGAGGGATAGATCAGCGGCCTCTTCTCCTCTCTGGGTTCCTCTCTGCTGCTACAGGTGAAAAGAGGGTAAGGCACTTGGGGCTCAGGCCTCCGACTGACACTGTTTGACTTGGACAGTGACTGGGGAATTATGCCACCCGTGAGGCAGCTGGCGGGGACCGCCTGCCCGTCGCCCCGCGGCCCGGGTCTGGCAGGAGCCTGGAACGGCCGCCGCACCTGTTACAGCAAGGAGCTTCTTCCGGAGGCCCCGCCCGGAGAGCGGAGAAGATGCACCGTGCCATCTTCCACTCTCTGCTGTCTCGTTTCCAGATGACAGGTGTCTGACTCCTTTACGAGTGACGCTAATTTGGCCGAAAACATTCAGATTCTTCAAACACGGCTGGGCGGAGTGGAAAGAGGATACGCCATGATTTGGACAGACTTGAGTCAAACCCTTACGGGCGCGGGGCCTCGCAGGCACCTCGCCCTCTGTGAGCCTGACGCTGTGGCCGTAGATGAGGCTGACGATTCTCACGTTAGGACCGCCGGGAGCGCCAGAGGATGAACGCCGAGTGCCCGGGGATAGTAGCCGGCCACGAATGCTGGCTGTCGATGGTAGAACGACGCCGAGTGATCCACTTAGAACACACCCAAGTGCTCGGCCAGTCTCGTCGGACCTGTGCGCGGAAGGCAGAGGGCAAGGAGGCTTCTGCTTCTCAGTGGGTGCATCTTTCCACCAATGCGCTTTCCACTATATGTGCCTAAACGCGTAGCTTTCCGAGGGACTCTGAATTTTAATTTGATGGATTTGAGGAAGTTGTATTGCCTCTGTGAGCCACATTTAATTATTTTACAAATATCCATCCACCTAACCAGCACAGAGGAGTCCATTTTCCAGGCCTACCTCTCTGATGGGTGGGGAGAAGGGCAAGTGTGAGAGGGGCGCCGGGTGTGCCCATCGGATGAACATCGGACTCTTGGTTTGGACTCAGGTCGTGATCTCAGGGTCCTGGGATGGAGCCCTGCCCTTGGCGTCGAATCTGCTTGAGATTATCTCTCCCTGCCCCTCCACCCTTCCCCCGCTCTCTCTCTCTCTTTCAATAAATAAATAAATAAAATCCTAAAAAGAAAAGGCATAGAAGACATAGATGTTTTTTGCAGATGGATCAGAGACTGGGGGGACAAAAGCTCAAGGGACCCCAGACGAGGGTTTTCGTTCTGCTGCTGCTCTTCTATCCCTCAGCCTTGGAGTCCCGGGTTCCTTTCAGAACGGAGTTGAATTACGTGGGTTTTAAGACCCCCTCGCCAGCCCTGATGCGCTAGAAGGATGTTTGTGGATACCCGCGGGCAGCGTCTCTTCCTCTGCAAGACAGCCCGTCTGCCCTCGTTCCTCAGTGGGCACGGCGGACACACAGCCTGGGAAAGGGGACAAGTTGCGTAGGGTGGCCTTCCTGCTTTCTGCTCTGCCTTGTTGTCCTTACACTGATGGCTTCCCGTCAGGACCGGAAAGGTGGGATATGCCACATCTGGACCTGCGCTGGACGGGGCAGCTTCCAAGGAACTGAGCATAGTACAGGCGGCTTTATTGCTTCACCTGCTTTTAATTTTTACTAAGGAAACCTCAAACACAAAGGTAGATAGACAGTATAATGAGCATCTAGGTACTCCCCACCCAACTTCAATGGTTATTGGCCTTCTTCCATCTTCTTTCATTTAACCTTCTTCTCCAATGCATTTTTTAATTTTAATTCGACTGTAAGGTAAATCTCAGACATCTTCTGAGCTCACCAGTTAGCCATTCGGGATTTATTTCTGACATGCATAGCTACACCCTCCAATACCATCGCCCCCAACAAATTTAACACGATCATCCGCTACCCGGTTCGCATTCAAGTTTCATGCATTTTATTTTTTTATTTTTTTAAAGATTTAATTTATTTGAGAGAGAGAGAGCACAAGCAGAGGGAGGGTCAGAGGGACAAGCAGATTCCCCGCCAAGCGTGGAGCCCGATGTGGGACTCGATCCCAGGATCCCGAGATCATGACGTGAGCCGAAGTCAGACTCGTAACCGACTGAGCCACCCAGGTGCCCCAAGTCTGAAGCATTTTAAAGATTGTCCAAATTATGAAGGATATATTGGCCTATCCAAGTATTCATCCATCCATCCATCCATTCATTTGACTGACAACATGAAGTCTTTCCTATGGCCAGTCATTGGTGGAGCTCACCATCTCATCGGGAGGACCCACAAATTCACAACGGGGAAGTAGTGGGATAAACACACAGTAGAAATTGGCACAAGGTGTGACTGTGTCACAAAGAAGGGCACAAGCAGTTCTGTGGAAGGGCAGGGGGGGTCACAGAGGGCTTCATAAAGGGGGAGGAGGGACATGGCTGACCTTTGTAGGATACAGGCCACGGGCAGGCAGGTGATGGGGGAAGGACAGAGCGGGAGAGAGAAGGCGTGGGAAACACGCGGTGCTCGGCACGCACCAGGACACATCCCTCCGACAAGAATGCGTACCAGGTCCTCCTCTGGGCCCTCGAACAAAGCAGACAAAACCGCTAACTTCGTGGAGCTCACGTGACTTGTCGGAGAGGACTCACCATAACATAGTAAATAAGTGTCTGCAGCATGTTAAAAATAGGACTATGGAGGGGCGCCTGCGTGGCTCAGTCGGCTAAGCGGCTGCCTTCGGCTCAGGTCATGATCACGGGGTCCTGGGATCGAGCCCCGCATCGGGCTCTCTGCTCAGCGGGGAGCCTGCTTCCCCCTCTCCCTCTGTCTGCCTCTGCTTACTCGTGCTCTCTCTCTATCTCTCTGTCAAATAAATAAATAAAATCTTTAAAAAAATAGGACTATGGAAAAGAAAAACAGAACAAAACCGAGGTAAAGATTAGGCATTGGGACCGGCGGCTATCAGGGTTGTGGGGACAGAAACCGGCCAGCTGCTCACACCTCTTTTCCTCCTGTGCACTCGAGAAGACCAGGTTTCTCTGCCCTTTTTTGCAGCCGGATGGGGACAACCGATTGCGTTCTGGTGACAGAAGATGGAGGTGACGTGTGCCACTTCCAGACCTGGTCATTACCCTGAGTGACCGTCCGTTTTCTTCCCTCTTCCTCCCCCATGACTTACTGGAGGTGACACACCGGAGATGAGATGGCAGAGTCCGGCTCCCCAAGTCACTAGTTTGAAACTGTATTGAAAAATCCTGGGGGCGCCTGGGTGGCTCGGTCGGTTAAGCAACAGACTGTTGATTTCGACTCAGGTCATGATCTCAGGGTCATGAGATCGAGCCCTGTGTCGGGCTCCGTGCTGAGGGTGGGGCCTGTTCTCTCTCTCCCCCCCTCTTCCTCTTCCTCTTCCTCTCCCTCTGCCCCTCCCCCTGCTCTCTCCCTCTCTCAAATAAATGAATGAATGAATGAATGAATGAATGAATATCCTGAACTCAAAGCTGACCTTCACCGTGGAGTTGTGTCTGGTACCCTACGACGCCCTGCCCCCTCCGGTCCCCTTGCCCTCTCTTCTTCCTCTGTGCTTTGTGTCATCTTCCCAGGGCCGGGACAGCAGCTGCCCAGGACAGGGAGGACATGGCTCACAGCCATGCCAGCGTGAGGTGCCAGGCGAGCACGCGAGATCACCCACCTTCACAACATCCCTCCTTCTGAGCCTGGTCTGGTCGCTCAGCAATTCTGATGACCGAGTCGGGCTACCGATGTCCTATAAAGTTTCATTCATTTTTGTCC
The DNA here is from genome assembly GCA_028534135.1 of Potos flavus. NCBI lineage: Eukaryota > Metazoa > Chordata > Mammalia > Carnivora > Procyonidae > Potos > Potos flavus. The sequence continues at coordinate 4,697,844 of CM052885.1, read as the reverse complement.
TAATATTTTAATATGAAACATTTCAAACATGTAGAAAATTAGACATAATTTTACAGTGAACAGTCCACACCGAGATTCTACCCTTAATATTCCACTGTATTTGCTTCCTTACACATCCAGCCGTCCAGCCATCCAAGAATTCTTCTGACCTTTTATATTCTTCAGAGAAAACTGAAGACAGCAGCATCTGCCCCTCAAAGTATGTTAGTCTGCCTGCATATCATTAACCAGAATTCAATATTTGTTTATAGTTTTCCCTTTTGAGGTAAATCTTCATATAATTGGGGTACCTGGGTGGCTGTTGGTTAAGCATCTGGCTTTGGCTCAGGTCATGATCTCAGGGTCCTGGGATCGAGCCCCGCGTCGGGCTCTCTGCTCAGCCCCAAGCCTGCTTCTCCCTCTCCCTCTACTCCTCCCCCTGCTTGTGCTCTCACTCTCTCTCTCTGTCAAGTAAATCTTACACATGACGCAATGAGCAAATCTCAAATGTGCCTTTGCTCAGTTTGGACAAAACTGGTGCAAACCCCTCTCACCATACAGAACCTTCCCACCACTCCCGAAAATTCCCTCATGTCCCTTCCCGGTCGCTCCCTGACTCCAACCTCTGAAAGCAATCCCTACTTTGATTTGTTCTACCATAGATTAGTTTTCCCTAGAGTTCCAGAATCTCCTATAAACGGCATCATATGTTATGAAATCATTTGGGTAAGGCTTCTTTCACTCAGCGTTATGATTTTGTGATTCACCCACGTTCCTGTGTTTATTGGTGAATCATTCTTTTTATTGCCGAGAAGTAGTCCTTCGTATGAATATGCCACCATTTGTGTATCCACTGATGGACACCTGGGCTCTTTCCAGGGTTTGGAAATTATGGATAGAGCGGCTAGGAATATTCTTGTTCAAGCCTTTCTGTGAATTTGGGTGTCTTTTCACTACTTCGCGGTTCTACCTTTGAATTGTCATGATTTCCATTTTAATTGCCAGTAGTGCTGTGCATTTTGCCCTCTGATAATAATAATAATCCCATTTCTTGAATGCTTACTATAGTGACAGGCTTTCTAATTTCTCCTCATAAGAATCCTGCAAAGTAGGTATAATTACATCCGTTTTACATACGAAGGGACAGATGTGGGCTCATTAAGCGAGTTGCCTGTGGGCTCCGAGCCATCCCTCATCCGAGGCTCTCTCCAGGCCGCTCGGGGCATCCTGGGGATGGGACAGTGGCTCCTGAGTAAGCCACCTGGACGTTTTTTCTCACTTCTTGGAGGGGCATCTAGATCTGAACCTTACTCAGTTCTACCGATTTTAATAATTTTGTTAATAAGCTCTCCGCTCTCGTACTATAACACGTTTTCCGTGTTCTGTTGTTTTCTTTTTAATGCACATTTTGTAGAATTTTGTTGCACAAAGATGGATTTATCCAAACCCATCTATCTTGCCTGATGACAGGCGCCGTTTTTCAAGAGCCAGAAATGTATCTTTGCTCCACTGCTAGAATAAATATGCAGCTCTGTTTTCTTCTTTTTTATGCTTTTTGTGTTTTGCTTTCTGACATATTGGAAATGTGTTGCCATACATGGCACGAGATATGGAACCACAGAAGTATGAGAAATGTCTGCTCGATAAATAAATCTAAAATGGAAACGCGGCTTCGATTTCATACATGCGAAATAGAAGCCAAAAAAATTAAAGCCTGTTGTCGAAAGTAGACCAGTTGTCTGGTGGCGAGGGGGGCAGACCCCGGAGCCCAGGGCCAGGGAGGCCTTGAGTGTGAGGGATGGAGCGGACGTCACGGGAGCAGCTCTGTGGTGGGGGAGGGTGGGCGGGAGTCAGGGAGCCGAGGGAGACCTGGGGAAGACCCCCGTGGGGACCTAGACACCCATCACAGAATCTCTTCCCCCAGAGCGGGGGGGGGGGGGCAGGAGGGTGGTGTGGCCAGAGCCTGGGCCTAGAAACTCACTCAGGCTACAGAGAGGATGAAACTGGGGAGAGGGGGGTACGGGGATAAGGAGGTCACTTTAGCAGAATAACTGGAGATGCTCAGGCCCCCATTAGGCTGTGGGAGGGATGGAGAGAAGACATCCTTGGGAAGTAAACTCAGCAGGACTTGGTGCCTGATTCAGTAGTGGGGGGAGGGAAGCCGGAGGCAGGGACCCCACATGGGCTGGGATGGTGCAGTGCCCACCGACGGACGACATAGAAGAGGAAACACAGTTTTTGGGGAGAATGACACATTCCTTTGTTGACACGTGATCTTAAGGTGATGTAGATCATCCGGGCGACTATGACCAAAGAGAAGGCCCATCACACCTGTAGGTGCGGGACTGAGACTCCTCAGCAAATGGCGTTGCGTCAACTCACCGTTGAATCACCCAAGGAGCGTGAGTAGAGGGGAAGAAGAGATAGACCCCTCAACATTTAGGGGCAAATGGGAGAAGGCGTCCAAGAAGAAACAGTCCAAGAGGGAAGCGAGAAGGCCCAAGAGTCCTCGGAGGGGGGTGGAGCAGTGAGTTTGAGGAGAGAGCTCTGGGAGAGCACAGCGGGCCGGGCGAGGACTGAAGGTGTTCCACCGCGTTCGGCCCGAGAAAGGGCCTTGCACAGCTGAGAACTGTTTCAGTGAGTTGGGACTGGGGGGGTGGCATAAAATTCAGATCTCAAGTGACTGAGTACGGAGAAGGGCAAACCCAACTGGAGTGTGGGCTTTTCTTTGAAGAGGTTTGGAAGGAGAGGGGAGGAAACTGGATGATCACTGTGGAGAGTTCCTTGTCAGGTTGGTCAAGACCTGAACATGTGTAAAGGCTGAGAGAGAGAGAGATGGGAAGATTCAGGGCTGAAGGCGGGAGGGAAAGGCTGGTGGGGCGAGGCCCCGGGAGAAGGTGCGGTCAAGGGCTTGTTTGGAGCTGAGCAGAGACCCACCCTGATGGTGGCGAGGGGACGAGGTGAGGGGTGAGGCTGGGTGGGAGTGTTTATATGTTTGTAGGGCCGGAGGGGTGTGGAGCGTCCCGTGGTTCTTGGCCACTCTGAGGCAGAGTTGTCTGAGGAAGGCAGCCCAAGCTGCAGAACTTGCCAGAAGCCTGGGGGGGCCAGAGGTCTAAAGCGTTAGTTAGAGGTCGGAGCTAGTCAGACCCAGGGCCCCTGGAGGTGACCTGAGCTGGAAGATCAGGCCGTGATCTCTGCAGACACCAAGTGGGCCCTGGGGGCCCTCAGGGGGGCCACCTGCGCACCAGGTCAGTGTTCTAGAAGCTGGGTGGGTCTGCTCCAGTCCTCGAATACTCACCCCGTTCTGGTGAAAGGTTTGTCAGTTCAGAGGTACCAGTTAGGGATGGGCAGACGGGTGCGATAGGAGGCAATTCCCCTTCTTCGTGCCCCGTGTGATGAGTGCTGGGTTGTAGCCACCAACCCCTCCTGCTCACACCCAGCCTTTGTTCTCCTTCAGGAGGCGAAACCATGGACTGCAGTGATTCTGGAAGGCGAGGGCAAGGTCTGGGGCCTCGGTACTTTGGGCGTGGCTCCAGTGGTTCCAAGCACCTGCACCCAACCTGCTGACTATTTTAAAGGAATGGAATAAACACCTGTGAAACCACCGCCCAACCTGAAATGTGGGGCCTCAACAGTGGCTTACGCCCAGCTGTGTGATCTGCCCCATTACGTCCCCCTCGTCCTCTTCTCCAGCGTAACCACCGTCCTGAGTCCCGTGGGCATTCTCTTATTTTCCTTTTTATATCATTTCACATTATCTGTGTGTATGCATCTCCTCTATATGTCCTCCTAGAGTGTATTAAATGTTAATTGTCTTTACCTTCTTTAAGAAGGTGTCAGGCTGTCTGTACTCTTGTAGGACTTTGTTTTCTCACTTGGTATTAATAGATAGATAGGATAGGTGATAGATAGATATAGATAGATAGATAGAGAGAAAATTTATTCTAGGAATGGATTACGAAGGCTGAGAAGTCCTGACCTCCACCATCTTTAAGCCGAAGAACAGGAAGCCAGGTGGTGTAATTCTGTCCAAGTTCAAAGGCCTGAGAACCAGGGGAGCTGATGGTGTGTGAGTCCAAAGCCTCTGAACCTCAGCCTTCCGGTGGTATAAGTCCCAGCCCAACCCTGAAGGCCCAAGAGTGCCAGTGTCTGAGGGCAGAAGATGGATGTCCCAGCTCAAGCAAAGAGTAAATTTTCCCTCGCTCCACCTTTTTGCCTTATTTAGGCTCTCAGTGGATTGGATGATGCCCTCTTGCACTGGTGGGGCTGAGTCTGTTGGTTTAAATACAAATCCCTTCCAGAAAATACCCTCACAGACTCACCCAGAAATGATGCTTTACCAGCTATCTGGGCATCCCTTAGCCCAACCAAATTGATACATAAAATTAACCATCATGGTGGGTAAAAAGGCATCTCACTGGGTCCCGTTTCATTTTCTGTTCACCTGCCCAGTTCGTGAATGGATTCACCCAGGAAGGCCTCTTTGACCAGCAAGCGTGTCTTCTCCCACTTCCCCACTGTGTCCTTAACTCTTTGACATCAGGGGACATGCGTGTCCTGTCTGACTCCGTCAGGTGCAAGCACAGTGCATTGTACAGAATACCTCCTTCGATCAATTTTGCTGTTTGGCTAAAACAGAATTCTTGTTTATGCAGATCGAGGAAGTCCAATAGCATTTATGAGGGAGGCGGCAGAGTTGCGGAAGGCCTGGGACTGACAGGAAGCCAGCTGTGAGCGCGTGACTGCAGGCTGCCGGTGGCCAGGTAAGACCCTACTTAGCTACTCGCCGAGGGCCCTGCAGTGGTTTCGGGGAGCAGTGTGACTACTCCCAGCAGGCTGGGGCCAAGGCCTCTGAGGGTTGAGCCATGTCATGGGGCAGGAGCCGATGTTTTGCCCGGAGGCAGACTTTGCCTTCTGTCTGGAGGGGATCAGATCAATAGTTCGTTATCAGGCCAGCTCTGGTCACCGTACTGTCTTTGGAAGCAATGAGGAATTGCTTAGTCAGCTTAGTCAGGCCTGCCTGGTGAGGGCTTTGTCCATCAGAAGAAAGATGGCGGCTCGCAGGAAGCACGGAGCAGGCCCGAGGCCAGAACCCCCACCACACCTGCCCTTCTGTAGTTAACTGGAGCGTTTTCTTTTCAGCACGTCTGCTTTCCTCTGGGGTCAGGGGAACTGCTTCCCTGCAGCGTCAAAATCTGAGCCATGCGCAGAAAAGAGTTGGGGCTGGGGCCACCGTTGTGGGTTTTATTCTTCTAAACTCCCAGCTGTATGTGGGCGTCGTTAAGTGGGCTTTCGGGCCCGGCCTCTGTTTTCACTGCCTTCTCTCGAGGACCCAGGGAAGCCCAAACAAGAACCCCACTAACTGCCGTTCGAGGATTCTGTCAGTGCCTTTAAACACCTGCTCGGCCTGCGAACGCCAGCCCCTTTCCCTTTCGCAGGCTCTAGCATTTTCACAGCATGTCCCTGCCCATCCTCCCATTTGATCTTTTCCATCTTTTTTTTTTTTTACCACGAGTTTCCTTACGGGCCCCCCGTTCGTGCCATTTCTGTTTGAGGTGATGTCCATTGCCTCTGACAGATTCTCTTCCGGTGGCCGTCCCTCTTCCTGCCATGAGAGCAGGTGCGGGAAAGTGTTCCAACGTCCCCTGCGGAGTGAGGGACCCTTGTGTCCCAACCCCAAGTTGGGACACACGCTGGATACTGGTTACTCAGTTACCTGGACTCAGCTCAGCCAGTCCATTCTAGGCTCTTTTTTTTTTTTTTTTAAGGTTTTATTTGTTTATTTTGAGGGAGGAGGGGCAGAGGCAGAGGGAGACCGAGAATCCCCAGCCGGCTTCATGCTCAGCCTGGAGCCCCACGTGAGGCTCGATCTCAAGACCCTGAGAACATGACCTGAGCCGAAATCAAGAGTCGGACGCTGGACAGGCTGAGCCACCCAGGTGCCCTCATTCTAGGCTCTTCTTAATTCTTCTATCGTTTCCCAAATGTTTCTGCGTAGCTATGCAGCAAGGAGCTGGGTGAGAGCCTCGAGGACACAGAAAAGGAATGCACGAGCGTGTCCTCCACCTGCTCGCAGGTCCTGAGGTCAGACTTGTGTCGAACTGTGGTGGGAGATGCTGGGAAGGGTCTGCGTTAAAAGGCCTCCGAGCAAAACGCCTGCCCTTTGGAGGGAACAAGATCTAGCCTGGCTGTCGGCCGGCAGCGCGTCCTTGCCGGCTCCTCCCCTCCTTGCTCTTCAGCCGCCTCATCTGTACAACGTGACCCTGGAGCCACCACTTGTCACGTGCCTGCCGTGGGCCTGGCGGGTGCTTCCCAGCCAGGACCCCACGGATGTCTCCCAGTGCATCGCGAGGCCGCCTTGCTCACTTCCATGGGGCAGAGGCGAGCTGTCTCCACGTTCGCACAGTAAATGGCGGGGTAGGGAATAAAACCCATTAGTATCCGGCTGCTAAACTCATGTCCTTCTCATTCCCGGATGCCGCCTCCGGAGCTGTGGAAGGGATTAAATGTGATTTTTTCATGCAAAATGCCCAGCCTGGAGCCTGGACCCCGCAGGTTGCTGGGAAGGAGCTCTTGTGTTTCCCTCAGCAGCGTGTCCCCTCTCTCTGCACCCCGTCCGCGGCGTCACCCTCCCAGATGGAACACAAGGGCACATTTCCCCCTTGTAATAATTAATACATGTGCCAACGTGTTTATGGAAAATCGCTCACACTGTGCCCTTCATCTCTAAGGACCCAATCATGTTTGGCAAGGAGGCTCCCAGATGCGAGGCTGGTTCTCAGCCAAACAAAGGGGAGGAGATTATCTAGGAAATTCTGACAAAGAAAGCAATTATCTGGTCTGATGGATGTGGGTTACTCACGCCCAAACAAAAGGCAAACGCTTTTTGCCTGAATTACCTGAGTGATGTGTCTGTGTAGACCCAGACACATTTGGTTCATTTTCTTAACGCTTCTTTCGCTGACTGAGTGCCCGTGAGGCTTCACATCCGTGGACCGCCGGAGAGAGGGGCTTAGTAGCCTGGAACCTTCTGGGGTGTTCTCTGTTGTCTGGGGAACTGGGGGAAGATCTCCAGCCCCTCCTCACCCTAAGCCTTGAGTGGTGGTGCCAGCACTAGGGAGCCCGTCCTTTTCCTCTTCTGAGCCTTCCTCCCCACTGTGGTCCCCCGGTTCCTCTGATCTGCCCACCCCGGGTGGCTCCCTGGGCCTGATCTACTGGGGATTAGCCAGCCCCTGCCACTGGCGACTAGCGACCAGCGTTTCAGTGAATAATGCTTCTTAGGGTTCTGCAGTGCTGGGCTTTCACATCCATTATCTCGCCTGATCCGTACCCCAGTCCTGCGAGGTGGGCATTAGTGGCGCCGTTTAAATGAAAAAAAGAACCTGATAAAGGAAGAGAGTGGGTTTATCCCAGGTCACCAGGCTAGAAAGCAGAGCCAGCACCAAACTGAGGGGAGGGAGCCCAGAAGCAGGTGCTCTGACTTGCGGCTGTGTTCCCTCCATGACCTCCCGCTGCACTCTTAGAAAAATCACCTAAGACCCAAAGGATGGGATTTTTCTTTTCATTTTTTTTTTTAAGATTTTATTTATTTATTTGACAGAGAGAGAGAGATCACAAGTAGGCAGAGAGAGAGGGGGAAGCAGGCTCCCTGCTGAGCAGAAAGCCCGATGCGGGGCTCGATCCCAGGACCCTGAGATCATGACCTGAGCCGAAGGCAGAGGCCTTAACCCACTGAACCACCCAGGCGCCTCAAGGAGCGGAGTTTTCAATGGAGGGATTTCCAGCTCCCATGAGTTGTCTTTGGCGGTGGGAGGAGGCCTTTCAGGGGCTTGTCAAGTTACCCCCCACGGACAGCTGCCTCCTCTTGGGCGGAGGGGTAGGGGTGGGGTGCTGGTGGTGTCACAATCTCCCCAGACGAGATACCAATGTGTGGAGCCATAAAGATCCTCTTCTCCATCCCCCTCGCCTCGGTCTCCACCCCAAAGCTGTCCACACTGGCAGGGCCACAGACACACTTTGTCGACTGGAAAGTGCCACCCAGATCTCAGCTGTTATCATCCCTGTCCCATTTCTTGTGCTGCATATTCGTGGAAAGGCACAATGCCTTAAGACACCCAAAGTGAAAGGAAAATGATGAAATTATGCTGCTATTGTGAAAATACTTTGGGAAATTGCTGTCCGTGTCGTGCTAAATGGCTAGCTGCCCAGGGGACCTCTTGGGACACTCATGAGTCCAGGCGTCTGTGACCGGCCGTGGGCTCAGCCATTCAGTTATCGAGTGTTTGCTGAGCACTTCTTGGGGGGGAGGTGTACAGGTCCTGTGGGGCTGGCCTTGCAGGGAACGAAGAGGTCTGGGGTTGGGAAATCCGTGTGACCACAGGGACGGGCTAGCCCTGGGTGTCCTCATTCCCTCTTTTCTGAATTAGCTGATCTGCCTACGATAATTGCTTCTAGCTGCTCTAGTGAGCTCGGATTTGTGGAAATCTCTCTTGGCCTCTCGTTTCCCTAGTCAAATCATCTGATTTTCAACAGTAAACTGAGAGTTCTTCAGATTTCAATTTCTTAGGAAGAACAAAGCCAAAACAAACAATTCTTACAACCTCAAACCAACCCTCCTCGTTCTCCCCAAGGGCCGGCTGGATGAGTCTCCTTTCAAACCTCCAGTTCTGGTGCCCACGTGGACCCCGTGCCCACAGCGTGGCCCCTTCTGGCCGCCCATCCCCTCCCAACGCCCACGTCATGCGGGTCCCCTCCATTTCTCCACGGCTCACCCCGACCTGTCTTTAAGGCTCCCCTTTTTGCCCCATTCCATAGGGCAGCCCTCCAGCCCCTCACGGAGCACCACCCAGCCCTGCCTCCACGCCATTCTGTCCTCCTGTCTCCAGGGCGCTCCCTGCCCGACAAGTCCTGCCAGAACCAACACGCTCAGACCTGCCGCCTCCCACAGTCCTCTGCCTGACTCTGCCTTCTTGGGACGACATCTCTCTCCATCACAAGTGTTCATTTCTGGTCTGTTCTCTCTGCTTGCTTCCTTCCTTCCACAGAATTCTGCGCCCCTTTCCAGCCAGCCACGCCAGGTTACTCCCTGAAGCCTCCCCAAATGAACATCACATCAAAGGGACTCACGATGCAGTCCTGTTGATCTTCTGCGGCATTGATGACGCATGAAATATGAGTGTCTGAGTGTTTCTGCGGCCTCCTCTCCCTGATCATGCCCCTGGCATTTGCTGCTGGTCAGAGCAAGGTGATATATTTCACCATCATCCCCAAATGGGGGGCCCCCCAGGTTCTGATTATCTTACTGCCCCCCCCCTCCAAAGGACTTCACATCCCAAGTCCGCTTTCTCCTAGCCTTCTCTGACTGGTCCGCACGCTCAGGACCCCACCTGCTGTCCTCTGCCCTCTCCCTGTTTGGGCAAATTCCCAGGCTCTTGGTCTTATCCTAGCTAATAAGCTTCCTGTCCTGTCCCCTATGGGCAGATTTCTGGGCATCAAATCCTCCTGGGCCCTCCCCCGGGGCTGTCCTGGGCTTGAGGTTCCGGCCTCTTCCCCCCAGTGTTTTCTTCCTGCTCTCAGCGCTTACCGCTCTGGCCCTTAGTGACTTTGGACAAATCTGCACATTTGTGCGTTTATCGTTCATGTCTGTCTTTCCTACTAAATTGTCCACCTTTCGAGACCCAGTGCTCTGCCCATTTCCCTTCCTCATTGCTGAGCTCTCAGCACCCAGCACAAGGAGTGTTTGTTGAATGAACGAATGAATGAATGAACGAACGAATAGAAGTAAATAAATGAAAAAAAAATTTAAAAAAGTAATAAAATGAATAAAAGTAATATAAATGAATTTATAAATGAATAATAAAAGTAAATAAATGAATGTATACACAGCACTTTATTTTAAAAGGTAACGTTAGGCTGCTTCCTTTCACATCTATTATCGCCCTTGATTTTTAAGCAATCTCTGAAGGGCTAGAGCCGTCTTTAGAGATGAGAGCAGAGAGGCCCAGGGAGAGTGAACGAGTCTACTTGTCTGAGGCCACACAGCGAGCCCGGGCGGAGCTGGATGGAGCCCAGGTTCTGGCACTGGTCATTCTGGCCCTCATTTGAAAATGCTGGGGCTGGACACACACACACACACACACATACACACGCACTCCCAAGAACACTCCCATGCCTGTGTGCAGGGTAACGTTTTATAAATAATTAGTCATAACATTTCTCTTTAAATACCCCCCTCACCCCGCACCCCCAGAAAAAAACGCCCGTGGAGCAGGAAGTACTGAGTTTGACATTCCTGACGTTTCGGTGTCCACCAGCCATGGCGACCACAGTCCTGGGGCGTCCCTGGGGCTGCCCGGCGGCTCAAGTCCTGTTGCAGGAAGTGCCTAAGGGCTGGAGAGGGGTCCCTGGAGCTCCCAGAGCGCCCCTGGGCCCCTACGGCCCCGCACCCAGCACTCCGGCGGGCCTTCGCTTCCCTGCACGCCGGGGGCACCGCGACCTCCTCTCGGGCACTTTCTGAGTCTGTCTCAAACAGCTAAACGGAAGAATTTAAGAAAGGTCTCCCTCTTTGGGATCATGGAAAATAGATGTGTCTCAGGTTACGGTCACCGTCCCTCCTGCCCTGAATGCAGAGGGGGTTGTGGCGTTCACCCTTGGCATTGAGACCGCCGAGGCCTCCCGGCACCCCTCCCGGCCAGCCTCCCGCAGCAGCCCTCCTGCCTTCACCCCAACTGTTCCTCGGATGCGGGGCCCTTACGTGTTCCGGGCCTGCTGCAGCTCCTCCGTGCTGGTCGCTGCCCGGCTCTCAGAGGCACGCCCCTGCAGCCCCTCGGGTGTCGCCTGCACCCCTGCCCCCCACCCCTGTCCCGGACCTGAAGAACCCTCACCCAGAGGGCAGGGCTCACTCTCCGGGAGGTGGCAAGAAGCCCTTCCATGTGCCTATGTTTGCCATTTGGGCACTTTCCTTTTCTTTTAAGATTAAAGTATTTGAGATAGAGAGAGAGAGAGAGAGAGAGCGCACAAGTTGGGGGGAGGGGCAGAGGGGGAAGCAGGCTTTCCGCTGAGCAGGGAGCCCAACCCAGGGCTCGATCCCAGGACCCTGAAATTATGACCTGAGCTGAAGGCAGACGCTTAACTGACCGAGCCACCCAGGCGCCTCCTCATTCTGGCACTTTCTGTGCAGGCCTGAGGCACCGGGCACGTTCAGTCCTCCCGGGACTGAGTCGCGGTCTTTTGCGGACTCTAGCTTCCTCCGAAGGATCAGGGCTGTTTTGTGGCCCCCCTGAGGACATCTGATGACACTCTTTGTTGACCGAGCAGAAACGGAGAAACCAGTGGCCAGGGGAGTGGGTCTGGCCACCGAGCTGGGTCCGCACCCCTCTCTGAGGCCTTGGGCTCTGCTGGGTGGGCGCGCCAGGCCCCTCGGGGCCACCGGGCAGAACTCTGTGGGGAGCAAGCCCAGGAGGCGAGGGCAGCTCTGGTGAGACCCCTTCAGTGGAGGAGCCCGAAGGGGCTGGGGAACTCTTCTTTCTCACTGGACCCCAGTGTGTGCATCGGTGTCGGGAGGGTGTGGACCACGCACCTCTCAGACCCCTTTCACTTTTTGATTTTAATACGATTTCAGTTGTTTCTGTAATTCTGGGCTCCTAGGAGATTGGTGCACACCACGGTCTGGCGCACACACCAGCCACACCCTCCTTGCACTCCCCCTGCTTCCTGGACCCCTTCCCTCACCGGAGATCTGCAGGTGCTCTCGGGATCTGACCGTGGGACCGAGCAAGGTCAT
>CM052885.1:4663537-4685583 GCA_028534135.1 Potos flavus | reverse complement strand
GGCCTCCATTCCCCCAGCCAAGAGCTCCTGATTCGCCTTGTTCTTGGGGCCAGCCGTGCCGTCCCACCTTCTGCCCTGGACGCTCAAGAGAACCTCACGATTCTGCTCCATGGGGATGCTGGTGGAACATTCTTCAACACAGAAGTAATATAGGGTGGAGTCTTCAAAGCTGGTGAGCCCTAGACACCACCTCAGAGCCCAAGGGATGCAGGATACTTGAACTCCTGAGGGCGGGGACCGTCCCTATGGTCAGAATTTTATCTCCATCACTCAACACGATGCTTGGGCAAAGTAACTGCCCACAAATATTTGTCAAGCAAATGAATGAATAACATGGTTTGTACCTTGAAAGTCAATCAACATAATTCACCATATCCACAGACAAAAGAGGAGAAACTCCATGATCATCTCAACAAATTTGGGGAAAATGCATGACAAAATTCAGCATTCATTTATGACCAAAAGCTCTCTGCCAACTAGGAACTGAAGGGAACTTCCTCAACCTGATGCAAAGACCTACAGCTGACATTCCACTTGACCCAATGCTTTCCCCTTAAAATCAAGAAAAATGAAGGATGTCTGCTTTCAATACTTCAATGCAATATCATGTCGGAGGTCCCAGCCAGAGCAATAAGGCACAGATAAGAAATAAATGACATGAAGTCTGGAAGAGAAGAAACAAAACTTTTCCCATTTGCGGATGAGAAGATTGTAGAAATTCCCAAAGATTCTATAAGTTTTTAGAACAAATGAGTTTTTCAAGGTCACAGGACGTAAGATCCATATACAAAAACCAACCAGGATGTGAGAATTAAAAATGTTTCATTCAGCCACCAGCCCATGGTAGACGCTCCATAAATATGCAATATTTTTAAAGGCTCAGGTCACGTAGTTGGTTAGTGGTGGAACTGGGATGAAAATCAGTCCAAATGAGATCCTTTCCTATCACATATCCTGTATTACACGGCTGCTTGTTAGCTGGGTTTTAAAGGGATATTTGGCTTAAATGGCATTTATTGTGAGTTATTATGGGTAGCCTTCACTCCTAACTATTTTTTCAAGAGATCAAGCATCATAACTCTCCCCAGTTCACAATTCCTGTGAGTGTACATTGGAATCTCAAGTATTTTAGTGTACCTAGACCTCTGCCCTCCTAAAAACAAAAACAAAGGTAAGCCCCAAGGTAAGGTGATACTCCCATCACCAGGTTAGAAAACTGTTCAGAATTGTTGGCTCCATCCATCCAAACCCAAAAAGGAGAAGGGCATCCTGCTGAGCTGGTATCGCGGCCTCATTATGTAGCCCCTGATCGCCTATCAAAGGGCCGGCCGGACGTGTGTTACGCAGAACAGCATTGTTAAACATGAGTCCCATGAATCACAGAGGAACCAAGATTTCATTAAGTGGCATAAAGGAAAAAAAAAATTAAAAGACGTGGTAGCTCCTTAAGCCAATGTTGGGAGATGTACTTAAAGATGATGACGTAACTAAAAGAAGAGCCATATGTCCCATTAGTTCGCACACCTCCAGACTTCCATCTGGTGGATTTTACCATGGTGAATGCACTTTGGACATCATCAATGGTTCTTGAGTCTTAATTAAATCAACCAGCAAGAGATGAGCTACCGCAAAGATAGGCCCAGATCATGTCAGGAGAGGGGGGTCCCTCTCTCACTGTCGCACACTCTCTGAGACAGATACGGGGACAGCTCCTGTTTGGCTAAACTCATCATTGGGAATACGCTAGTGCTACTGAGAATCCATACACAACTTTGTTTGCAAAGAGGGTTCAGGTACATTTTAATTGGCTGTGTGTTAGAACTATCTGGAAGGAGTAAATTTTGTGATTGGCACATTGGAGAACGTATGAACTGTGGAGGGACACATCTCAATTCAAACCTTGGCTTAGCCAAATCCCTACCCGTATGACCTTGAATAAGTAATTTGCCCTCTTATCTTCACTTTCCTTTTTGGTGGGATTACTACAAAAGCACAGAGGAGTTGGACTATATTTATGGAGGCCGTTTTTCATTCTACCTTACAAATTACACTGAGAACAGTAACAAGATATGGCCCCTCTCCTTCAGCAGAGATGGGGAGAAAATCCGTAATGACTAAGAGATTTCTAATTGCTGGGTAAGTAATGATGTTGACAAGTGGAGGAGAAAAAATCGAAGCTCCTTTGGTCAGCGAGTAGAAACTACATGGTTAGTTTGCTAGAATTACTTGATTTTCTTATTTCTTTTCATTCTATTTTTAGCACTCTATAATAGTAAACAAATGAATCCAAAAACGTTCTTTTTCTCTAGCAACCGAGGGAGTGCAAATTAAAGTAAACTCAAGGGAACTTTTTACACCAAATTATCAAAACATAAAAAGTGATAATGTTCTATGCTGGTGAAGATGTGATGAAATTGGCACTTTAACTCATACTGTTGTGCGACCTAATTAGAAAGAAAAATATTGATGTTTGTTCACTGCTATGTTCTCTAGTAAAGCAAAAGCTGTGTGCAACCAAAATATCCATGCACAAGAGAATGAAAAATTATAGTTCATCAACAGGCAGTTTTTAAAAAAATGATTTTTTTTCTTCTTTTTATTATTATTTTTTTAATTTTGTTTTTTCAGTGTTCTAAGATTCATTGTTTATGCACCACACCCAGTGCTCCATGCAATATGTGCCTTCCTTAATACCCACCACCAGGCTCACCTAACCCCCACCCCCCTCCCCTCTAGAACACTCGGTTTGTTTTTCAGAGTCCACAGTCTCTCATGGTTCGTCTCCCCCTCCGATTTCCCCCAATTCACTTTTCCTTTCCTTCTCCTAATGTCCTCCATGTTTTTCCTTATGCTCCACAAGTAAGTGAAACCATATGATAACTGACTCTCTCTGCTTGACTTATTTCACTCAGCATAATCTCTTCCAGTCCCGTCCATGTTGATACAAAAGTTGGGTATTCATCCTTTCTGATCATTTTTAAGAGTATGTATAAACACCAAAATATAGAAATATAATATGTAAAATATAAACAATATATACATACATATACATTTAATATAAAATATAAACATCATATAAAAGTATATGTATGATATGGTTGCAAAAAACATGGCAATGTTCAAAGAATGGAAGGCATATATAAAAATGAAGATAATTTTTGTATTAGGATGGTGAGATTATGACTGTTTCTTCAGGAATTTACTTTAATGTTATTATGTTGGTTTTACATGAAAATAGCCTTGGGAGATGTGATTTCCTGTTCATCTTTCTTTGATGTGTATCTGGCCATCTTACTGCCTTTTAATGTTAGCAAATGTCAGTTCAGCACTCTCCCACTGTGTATGGAGACTTACTAGCTAACGCAGCTAACATTTATGCGGTCTTTGGGGCTAGCATCTAAGGTCAGCGAGTTGAAAATAAAATTTTCTGAATCAATTGTTCACCTTTTATTTACATTTATTTGTCCTCTACCTCGATCCTGCAAGGAGTTGAAGGCTGTGGAATGTACCAGAATGGGCATTACCTCTCTCAGCACTAAAGCTGACTATAGGCTCCTGACTTTGAGTCTGTCTATGGCTGTGAAGTCAGCTTTATTTAATCCTGGACTGTTTTATCTAAAGGACCTGAGGCCTTTAACACGGATATACCACAACATAGCTAAAAATAGAAGTAAAATTAGATTCCCTTGCTAGACAACCCAATTGTTAAGAAAAAGAAAGAAGGAAAGAAAGAAAAAAGGCACATACTACCTTCCAAAAGCATCATTACCAAAGGAAGGAGACTTTTCACTCCACCTGACATCCCAAGGGAGCAAAATGCTTGAACACAATGACATAATATTGAGATTAATTTTGTTTGTCTTCTCATATCCTAGTTTGATTTAGTTCGAGTTTTTGCCCTCGACATATTTAATGAAATATGTTAAGTCATGTTACCATTGTTAGCTCTTACGTCTGAGAAGTACATTCACTCCCTTCGCAAACAAATCCCGGGGATTTAGATTAGATAATGCAACGACTCTAGTTTCATAATCGTTCCCCGCTTATTAATTAGCCTGGGATCTTGCATTGGCCACGGGGGAGGAAGAGAACATAGTCTTGCGTGGTTGGTAAATTGAGGGGTATTTTGTCCTGGCCGCTGTCTTTGCTCTGCACTTTTCTGAAGAATCTCATATTCCTTCCTAGTTTCCACCACCCGCCGCGCACCGACGGCCCGTATCTATCTGTCCGCGCTCCAGCTTCATATCGCTCAGCCCAGTTTTTTGCTGGACATCTCCTGGAAACCTCATGGACATCCTAAACCTCATTCATAGGACACTGGACCCACCCAGACCTCCCACCTGCTCCTTTTTCTGGGTTCCTATGTCACTAGGTAATGACTGTCATCTCCCCACGCCTTCAACTCCCTTCCCCAGATAGTAACCCTCTCGGACACAGCAGGATAACCACTGAGTCTAGCCAGTGTGACCCCTACATATTTCCCCGTGCAGATTCCTCCTCTCCGTTCCCCACCCCCGCTCCTCGGCGGGGCTTCCCTCCCGGTCTGCTCGCATCGCTGTGGCCACAGCTGGCCCAGGCCTTACGGGGAAATGTGGTTTTGTAGGGCCTCTTTGCATACACAATTTGATTAGAGATGCATTACCAGGTTCATGGACCATACGACCGGTAGCGATTTATCATAAAGATCTAGAATCATTGGGAGAAAGAAGGGGCTTGTGTTTCTGTGACTCCTCCAGGGAGGGCCTGGGAAGAGCTGCGGTAGGGTCCAGGCACCGCACACCTTCCTGATCAGCCGGGAGCCACGTCTTCACCTTCTTCCCTGCGTGTCTTTGCTGGTTAGTTTCACATTTCCGGCACGAGGAAACAGCAACGCTGTCTGTGCTCGAAATGCCCTGGCTCTTTGGGTCCTGCTCCTGTTAGAATTGATGTGCTCGGGGGTGCCTGGGGGGCTCAGTTGGTGAAGCGGCTGCCTTCGGCTCAGGCCATGATCCCAGGGTCCTGGGATCGAGTCCCACATCAGGCTCTGCTGGGAGCCTCCTTCTCCCTCTCCCCCTACCCCGCTAGTGCTCTCTCTCACTCTCACTCTCAAATAAATAACTAAAATCATAAAAAGCACATGACATGCTCGATGTCATGTGTTTTGTGCTGGTTCCAGCCTTATTTGTGATGCCGCACCCTTCATCGTGGGCCCCGCGAATATCAGCTCCCACGGACTCCCTTAAAGGTCGCTACTGGGTTTTGTTTATGATGTTTATGATGTTTATGATGACCACAGGTGCAAGTCTTACACAGAGTGTGCGGGAAAATGTTTCCTGGTCATCTTAAACATACCAGTTGAATTTTTAAAAAATATTTTATTTATTTATCTGAGAGAGAGAGAGAGAGCATAAGCACGGGGAGCAGCAGAGGGAGAGGGAGAAGCAGGCTTCCTGCTAAACAGGGAGCTGGAGATGGGGCTCGATCCCGGGACCCTGAGATCATGACCTGAGCCGAAAGCAGATGTTTAACCGACCGAGCCACCCAGGAGCCTCTATACCCAGTGAAATTTTATGATATAAATGTAAAAGAGGACATTTTCCAGCCACATCTTCCCTTGATCTCCTTGGGCCATAACTGCTGCATCCCTGGGATGTGGTACCTTTCAGGGCTGACCGCACCCCTGACTCCAAACCCGTGACGAGGCTCAGCCAGGGGCAAAATGAATGATCCTGTCCACTGGGAGAACGTCACGCTTCTCCTCTGGCTTGGCTTACAATGAATATAAAATGTCACCATGTGTTCAGAGGCAAGAAAGGATATTGCTCTGAGATTGGAGATAAAAGAGGACAGGGACATGCTGTGGTCACCATCGGGAAGCAAAGGTCTCCAAAGCCTTTGGAGGAAACAGGTGCTGTGTCCCCCATGGGACCAATACACGCACAGATCCCGCAGAAGGTGGGGCGGCCACCCAGGGCACCAGCAGCAGAGGCTGCACAGATAAGGGACACTGTCACCTTCCTGCCATCCTCAGTGCTGTCGACGGGAGGCAGCACCTTGGTTGTACTGTGGAAGTGGAGAACCAACTTACGGGGACACCGATGTGACTCAAGCCCATGGGGCAGCCACTGACTCTCAGTAGCCTAGAGCCCTGAAGAAGATTAAGAACGTTAAGAAGGTTAAGAAGGTGAAGAAACAGACTTAACCTCAAGTCACAAGGGATTAAGAGTCAGAGCTAGGGGCGCCTGGGTGGCTCAGTGGATTAAAGCCTCTGCCTTCAGCTCAGGTCATGATCTCAGGGTCCTGGGATCAAGCCCCGCATCGGGCTCTCTGCTCAGTGGGGAGCCTGCTTCCCCCTCTCTCTCTGCCTGCCTCTGCCTACTTGTGATCTCTCTCTCTCTGTCAAATAAAGAAATAAAAATCTTAAAAAAAAAAAAAAAAAGAGTCAGACCTAGAAGGTGTAACTAGGTCCCCTGTCTTGGTCAGGGGGCCAAGATGACGCTTCACTGTTCAAGAATGTTCCAGAATGTCTTGTGTCCCGCGTGAGGGAGAATCAGCCCAAATCATCGTGTCAGTACCATTCAGCTGGCTGGGTCTCAGGGTCCCGAGAAAGACATTCTGTGTTGGCCAGGTGGGGCAATCTGTTGGCGAGGCCATTGTCCTGGAACCTGGGTCCCCAGGGAATGACACCACAAGTGTGAGTCTTAGAGTCCCATGGGGCATTTGTTCAGCCCGTGTGCGGGATGGAGGGTTGGAAAGCACCTTGAAAGAAATGAAAGAGGGCTGGGCCACATCGTTCCTGGTCCAGGGACCAGGCTCTGTGGATCCAAGTCAGTTCCAGATGCTGAAAGGGGCTTGGAAAACTTGGAGGAAGGCCCTCCAATGCGTAGGGTCCCCAGAGACCCAGAGCCTGAGTTCAGGGCCCTGCTCGGCCAGATCTAAGGGCAGTACTGGTTGCAGTGGCCTTGTAACCAGGCTCCTGACCTCCACACGCTTGCATCATACCGTGACTCAGCTCCGGGCCTCTGCTTGCGGAACTCTTTGCTTGACAGCCCCCCTCCCCGCCAGCCCCTACCATCCCAACCCTTACTGGGACGGCTCTCAATCACGATTGAAGATTCAGGTCAATCATCACTTTCTTCAAGAAGCCTCCACTAATATTATTGATTTTAGAGAGAGAGAACATGTGTCTGCACATGTGCACACAAGCTGGGGGAGGGGCAGAGGGAACGCGTGCGGGAGAGAATCTCAAGCAGACTCTATGCTGAGTGTGGAGCCTGATGCCAGGCTCGATCTCACAGCCCTGAGTTCATGACCTGAGCTGAAATCAAGAGTCAGACACTTAACCAATGGAGCCACCCAGGTGCCCCTAAACAAAATCTTCAAAAAAAACCAAACAAACTAAAAATGCCAGATAAATTACTGAAAATCTTTTAGAAGGCACCAGAGAGCTGACAAGATAATAAAGAACAACCAGGCCAAAACTGAAGGGAAAATGGAAATTAAGAAACTGATTTAGAAAACTTGAACTTGTTTTTCTTGGCTTCATGGAGCCATAGAGAGAAAGCAAAGCCCAGGGCTGCCTAAGGTGGGGATTCTAAAGGACATCTTCCCATCATGAGTGGAGGCCCCGCTGAGATACCTCATGGTAGGACTGAGCTGAAAGTAAAGCAGCCAGACTTACATTGTCTGATTAAAAAAAATCTCCCGCCCGTGGCCTTGGTTTTAAAGAGCCCCATACTGTTGGTGCCTACAGATGTCTGGAAAAACCAAACACAACTACTCTCTAGATAAAGCACTTTCATTGCAATTTTTCTTAAAAATACATTTCAGGTGCAAGGTATAGCACACAGACATAACCAAGCATCTAAAGAAGCATGCGGCACATGAGAGAATCATCTGAAAAAACAGACAACGCAAACAGACCCACAAATGCTTTTAAATCTTGAAATTATTGGACACAGACTACAAAATAACCGTGCTTCCTGTGGTGGACTCCTTATAACACTGGCCTCCTTAGCAGCCTATTTGCAGTGTGGATCAGAGAATTACTCTCAGGAGCTAATCCTATCATCTTTTTCTTCAGCACTCTCAGTGATTCTGTTAACTACTGAGATATCCTTTTCGGCTTAAACTAGCTGGAGCGGAATCTGCTTTCTGCAGCTAAGGTCTTAACCAATATGGTAATATTGTCTCTAATTTTTGCATATCCGCAGAATCTTTTTGTTCATCCAGCTGTGTATGGGATTCTCGCAGTTGTGTTATTTTTTCCCACACAGTGGTCTATGGATTCTACTCCAATGTCTAGCTTCCAGAGTGACACACCAGTCTGATGGCAGTTGGATTCCTTTTCCTGTGTAAGTAACTTGTTCTTTCCAATTGGAAACTTGGAAGTTTTTATTTTTAATTTGGATACGTCATGCTGGGATGATGATCTGTGTTGGAGAAACTCCCATGAACCCCAATAAGGGATCTGAAGTTTCTTCAGTTGCAAAGGACATGCAAACATTTCCGCAGAGCTGGCTATCCAGAGAAGAAATAATACAGCAATGTCACAGCCGGACAGGTGGCATCCCAGGCCCCTTGAGTCTTCATTGACCTCTCATTGCCAGCCACTTTCAAGAGTGACAGTCCATGGGCATGAGAAGCCCACTTTGGCCTTTCTCAGGTTTTCCACATACCTTCTGGGCCCTTCTGATTCTTCTGGAGATCTACCCATGTGCTCTGAGTGCCAATGACAGGTATGACCTCCACCAGCACTTTCTTGAGTACTCAGTGAATCTTTGAATCAAAAATCAAGTCTCCATGGGACCCCTGGGTGGCTCAGTTGTTAAGTGTCTGCCTTTGGCTCAGGTCATGGTCCCAGGGTCCTGGGATTGAGCCCCACGCCAGGCTCTCTGCTCAGCGGGGGGTTTGCTTCTCCCTCTCACTCGCCCTCTGTGCTAGGTCTCTCTCTCTCTCTCTCAAATAAATAAATAAAATATATATTAAAAAAAAAATCAAGTCTCCAGGCATTGCATAGTTTAAACCATCTCTTGGAAGGATTCCTGCTCTTTGGAATATATGAATTTTATTAGAATATGCTCAGAGGCGTGTCTCTTATCCAATGTTGCTTGATTTGGGGGGACTTTTGATTTGTAGATTTCTCTCTCTCTTCAGATGAGATTTTTTTTCTATTATTTCATTATTTTTCCTCTTCGTCTCTTACACTTTTTATATTCCAGGATTCCTCTTTTCCATGTTAAGTCTCCTAAGTCTCTTCCCCAAGCACCTTATTTTTTCCATCATGGTCTCCAATTCTGTGTTTGCTCAGCCTTTATAGAAGCCAGCCTTCACCTCTATCAAGCAGACCGTGATCCAGACCACAGCAAACACTCTATTTCTCAGCCTGACCGTGGAATTCTTAAATTTGAAAATTATTTCATTTTAATTCCCTACAGTCCTTCTTATGGTCTAACTGAATCTCTCCAGAACTGTTTTTTGTTTTTTTTTTTTGCTAAGTTATTATTCGATTCTTCCAAAAATTCATTTTCAACAGCAGTTGCCTACTTTCAGCGAGCCCAGGAGTCACACACTTGCTCCTGACTTCACACTCTGTTTGAATTTGTTGGAGCCTCATCATGTCCTTTTCTCCGGCTCACTTCTGAATTCTATTTCCAGATATATGTTAGTCTACCCTCCCTTTACTCTCAGCAAGGTAAGTGAAGGAGGTGAGGCCCCAGCAATTCAGTAATATACAAGCGCCACCTATCTTCATGTGCTTCTCAACCCCCCAAGGATCAATCAAAGCACACAATCAGTCTGTCTCATGGCGTGAGCCTTTAGAAGACTGGCTATATCATCTTCAATCTTTTTTACATCCTAATTAATAATGACTGAATTATCTGGGACACTTACACATCATTCCTAGCCTATGAGGGCTCATATCCTCCCAAGATGGCCATTTATGCTGTTAATGTCTCGCTGTTTATAAGGCAATGTCAGTGTGAGAGTCTTCAGAGTCCAACGGGTAGGCAATTATCTGATGTGGCTTCAAGGAAGGGGAATAGCTTTTGAATTTCTCCCAGGGCTTTGGAGGCACCATGCTTGGGGAAATCTGTTCCGCAGAGCCATTTTCTGAAATATGCTAGAAATGAATTGGATACTGTTTTTATGGATCAAGGTAACTGGGGTCACATTGCCAGTAGTCCAAGTTCCAGACAACCCAGGTTGAAGAAATAATTTCTAAGTCTTTATTTCCACTGATAAAATACAAGCCTTTCCATGCTATGAAAGCAATTTTGTTCAATTCACAGGAAATTGCACTGGCATAAGACCCAAAACTAGGGAACACTTTACTCGTGATGATTTTTAACATGTCGAAGTGGAAAATTGGATTCACAACCTTTGGAAAGTCTCCAAGCTGAGCTATAACCGTCTGAAAGCCGCACTGGTATGAGGTAACCGTATCACGACCTTTTCTGCCAGACCCTTCCAGCCGGCTCCTGAACTTGCTGGTCCCATGGACAGGCTTACACTGTGAATTTCACTTTATGGTGCCGTCAAGGTTCATAGAGTCAAGGCTCAGTAACTATGGGCCTGTCTGAAAGGAAAAGAATAAAAGGGCCTATTCCTTGTGTGTTGTCGTGACCTTGAATCTGTACTGGGCTCCCCCGCAGGCAATCCTTTCCTAACTGTGGTCTTCACCTCGCTACATGGTTGTCACAAAGGGATAGCAATGTGATGGGTGAAAATATACAGGGTTGGCAGAGGTTATAAAGCTAACTTAATGGTGATGGGTAAAAACTATATGGGGATCATATAATTTAAGGCAGAAGACCCCGGAACTGCAATGGTAACGAGTTGGTAGTATCCTGCCTCTCACAAGGACACCGCCAGGGAAAGGTAGCTTGCTTTGCCATTCTCATGGGGAGGGTGTGGCTTGAAATCCCATCCCCGACACCACTGCACCTGACCTTGGAGACTGACTATGTGTCTGTCCTCACTGTGTGCAAGCAGGTGGCACCCCTCCCCCTGCCCCCAGGGCACACAGAACATTGGCTACGACTCTGGATTCGTCCATTCCCTGCTCATCATATTGCTAAGCAGGCCCAGGAGTCAGACCTGCCTCAGGTCCATTCCTGCACTTCAATCAAGCTTATTTTCCTATAAAACCCCTTTTGGGTAGAAGAGCAATTGGATCACTCTAGACTGAGGAGTCGGGGCCCAAATATCTTGGCTTTGTCCCTTTGACATATAGTCAGGAAGCTTATGTATTTGAGCCTCTTGTGTTTGTCCTCAAGACACTCTCCCATCTCCTTTTCCTTGGGAAGGCCGCTTGCTCAACCTCCTGTGGTCACAGCACAGGACAAGGGGAGCCACCAAGACGTCAGACACGTCTAGCTGTCGTGTACGCCAACCCATAGATAAATCCGAATAAGAACACGACCTCCACAGATACCAAGTCCTCAAGGCAGAGAAAATATTAGTAACATCATCTTTCTGTCTTCAGAGCTGTAATCATAAACTCTAGTTCCAGACAGCTAGGGCTGGTCTGTACCACTGTTGGACATGAGGCGAGCTGAGAAACTCTGGGTGTAGAAATGGGATTTTCACTTATGGAGGAAGGAAGATCCTGCTACCAACCTCAGAGCATGGGGTACAGTAATTGACCCCGTGTAGACATGTGTCTATCACTGTAATCAGGGGGCCATGTCTAAGAAGCTAAGAGGTATTCTAGGCAAAGAATAGCTACCATGGAGGGATGAGCCACAAAGCCTGCTTTTCTCACATGCATAGATGGCAGGTGCCATTTCCAAATACACCATTAACCCGCCAGGATTACCACCTAGCACAGAGTATGTTCATTATCTGAACAATCATTAACCAAGTCTCTAGAGTTTTAAGTATCTGTATGGAGAAGACGTGTTATATCGGGAGATGTTCGTGAAAGAACTGACCCCTTGAAAAATCAGTCCCCATTCCAATGTCATTCCCACTTAATATTAACATCTATCCCTGAGAACTCTAGCTACATCTCCATCCATCTCTCACCAATTGTAATTATAAATGGAAATGTAGTGCAAACACATGCAAATGGCTTGTGAAGCGATATTGTGAAGTTTTCAAAAGATGTAGGATTTTCAAGAAGTTGAAGTGAGGCTGGAGAATGGCTGGTCCCAGTGAAGACCAGTGAACAAAGAAGGAAACACGAGGATGCTGCTGGAAGAGAAGGATGGAATACCAAAGGGTTAAGAGAAACCCTTGGGAAAATTCACGAAGCTCTGGAATGTTTTTGAAGACGTGCCTCTCTTAAAGATCACTTTTTGAAAGTCTAATGGGAAATGAAAGATGGGATTGGTTGTTACGGGGAAATAATGCCAATAAAAACAAGCAACATTTAGTTCCTTCTGTGCTCACTCTAAGAGTTAGCTTGTCATAGCAATGCTAAATAGAAGATATGTGTTTATTTTTCAAGATAAAGTCGCAGGCAACATTTTTCACTGTTTTCTGTGAAAACTGAGTCCCTGTTTCATTCTGTAGTGACTCTTCCCAGTATCCACTATCTTCAGATAATGAGATTATGGTGACATATTATTTGATGTGATGCCTATGATACACAATACAAAAAATGATAACCAGAAACTTGTACATACAAGGATTGAAATATAACTTTCTCCCTCAATTACTCTTGATTAACTTTACCTTCTTGTAATCAGCACATGCAAATCAGGAGGGAATTCCGATGAACGCTTGTCAATAAATTCTTGATTTTGTTTCTTGTTTTCTAAGACTGTAAGTGAACATGTGTGCGGGTTATTGGGGGAAGGTAATTAAACATTTTACAACCTGCGACACTGTATAATGCCAGTTTTTATTTTTGGCTTCACCACTAATTCGCTGTGTGACCTTCTACAAGTTACTCCCCTTCTCTGGGTCTGAGATTCCTCATCTGTAAAGTAAGGAAGCTGAAACAGATCAATGGTCTCAAACTTAATTGGACACCAAAGTTACCTGGGGAGATTTTAAACTTTTTTTTTTTTTTAAGATTTATTTATTTGTTTTAGAGAGAGAGAAAGCATGAGCAGGAGGAGCAGAGGGAGAGGTAGAGAGAATCTCGAGTGGACTCTATGCTGAGCGCTGAGCCTGATGCAGGGGTCAATCCCAGGACCCTGAGATCATAACCTGAGCCAAAACCAAGAGTTGGATGCTTAACTGACTGCATCACCCAGGTGCCCCTAATGTTTTTTTTTTTAAAAAGCTCAGAGTATCCCTCCTTCTCTGTGTCCATAGATCAAGTGAACCTCGGGGGCTCAGACCCTGTCATGTGTAGATGTTCAAGCACCCAGGTGATTCTCACCCAGCTAGGATGGGGAATCCCTGAATGAAGTGCTTCTTAAAGTTCATTCCACTTTTATCATTATTTCATTTTCTTAGAGTTTAGTTTTAATCCTAAGGGTGAATATAGGCTTAAAGGAAGTGTTTATATAATCCAATCTTATTCCGGTTAATTAAACCCTTGTCATAAATAGCTCTCTGATAAATAGTGAAGTTTTGGGGGAAAAACACACCACCCCTGGTTTTGCCACATTTTTCATGAACACAGCATTCTCACTTCACACAAATCCATGTTCCAGTGAAACAGGATGCTGTCACCTTACCATAGAAATGTCCTACGGCTGTGCGACTAAAAGGAGGTGACAGACAGAGAAGGGAGCGGCTGTGGCAGGCAGCACGGGGGACGGAAATAGTCTTCGGACTTTTCTTGGCCACCGTTGGCCGGGGGCTCTTCGGTCTCGGAACCCGTCTGTGTGGTTGGAAACGGCCTGGTGGGCTTCTGGGCGGGACAGGTGCCTGGCAGGGTAAGGTCCGAGAGGGGGACAAGGGGGCCGGGGCCCACTTCCTGCGGGTTTTCTGATTTCCCTGCACATCGTGTATAATAATTGGGCTGAAACCAACACGGCTGAAATCCTACTGTCGGATTCTCATCTTTCTTTCCTCTAGGAAAGTGAGACGATTTTGAAATTATCTACTGAGGAGTGAAAAGATTAAGTGATAAAGTTTTCACGGCAGCTTCTTGCTGTGATGGCCGATGGACACGATGACGGCTAAGCCTTGTCCTCGGCCTGCTCAGCCCAGGTTTAGCAGGAAGCCCCCCCCTTGATATCTAACCACCCTCAGTCATGTTCCTCATCCCCTCCTTTCAATATGTGATGACCCCGACCCACCTTTAGGGACAGTCCTATCGGGTCGGATTAGCAAGAACCGCCCCCCAATCTTGATATCTCCTCTTAGTAATGGTCCACCCACGGAACCCTCATTCTGTGCCTCGACCCCCATCCTCACCTGTCCTCACTGCATCCCAGTTGAGCCCCATCCCCCAACCTGTTGTAACAGTCAACCTCTCTTGCCACCTTCCTGAATGAAGTCTCCCTCGCTGTTTTAACAAGTGTCAGGATGTTTCTCTAACCCCTGCAAAATTCAAGCCAGTCTTTGAGATATTAGCACCCGAGGAAGTCTATAAACGTGGCAGGCGTGGGGAAAGGGTCCTGCAGTCCCTGAAGCTTAAGGAATGCAGAGTCAAACCAAGAGTTTTCTTTCCTGTAGGACTTTTTAAGATCCTTTAAGATGTTAATGGGCCTTAGGGCTGTCCAAAAGTGGGATACAGGATACAGAGATGCCCAGATTTATTTGCCCTTTCTTGCGGTGGGTGCCCACTATCTTTGAGTCCTAGGGTTGCACAAAGACATGTTGTAAAAGCCGGTGAAGGGGTTCCTCTCGTGGGGGAGGATCCCATGATCTAGAGAAATGATGCGGTGGGCACCGGGTCAGGCCAGGCCAGGCAGGTGGTGAAGGCCCTTCTGGAATTAAGATTAAGAAGTCCGAACCTGTGGTCAGTGCTCCTTATGCTAACTCCCACTGCTATTAATCGATCATTACAAATCAACAAATATATAAATGTCCTTATAAATGTCCTGTTACAATACCTGCATAATGACCAGAGTCCTCTCACATCTGTTTGCCAGGGCTGCTGAAACAGCGCACCCCAGACTGAATGGTTTCAACGACAGAAATGTACTCTCTCAGCTAGGGAGGCTGGAAACTCTAGACCAAGTCCTAGATCAAGTTCTAGATCAAGTTCTAGACCAAGTCCTAGATCAAGTTCTAGACCATTTCTAGACCAAGTCCTAGACCAAGGTGTTGATGGGGTTGGTTCCTTTGGGGGCCTCTCCCCTTCATGTGGTCTTTTGTGTGTGTGTGTGTGTGTGCGTGTGTGTGTGTGTGTGTGTGTGTGTATGTGTGTGTCCTAATCTCCTCTTCTTGTAAAGATGCCAGTCCTATTGGATTAGGGCCATCCTAATGACCTCATTTTAACATAATTAGCTCTTTAAAGACCCTATGTTCAAGTAAGGGTCACATTATGAGGTATTGGGGATTAAGATTTCTTCATATGAATTTTAGGGGGACATAATTCAGTCCATAACACATGTGTAGCATAGAGATTTATTTATAGTTTAATGTAGAAGGGAGATCTATTGATTTGCCCTATAAATAGGGTTTTTTTGTTAACTTAAAAAAAAATTCCAGTATAGTTAATATACAGTGTCATACAATTTGTTTTTGTTGCTGTAAACCCATCTGGAAGAAATTATAGCAGAACATTTCTCCCATCCTCGGGAAGCCTGAGCTCTCCTTTCCCTCAGAAGGAGAGCCACTTGTCTGTTTTGATGTTTGAAAGACTAGAAGATTCCAAGGCCTGAGTAGGATACCCTGGAGACCAGTCATCCCAGACTTTGGTATTTGCAAAGTCTATGCCCTACAGGGGATTAGCTGTATTGTTCAAGAAAGAGAAGGACTCCAGATTCAGGATTTGAGAAATTAGGAAGGGAGTGGTCTCTGCAAGCGAGGTCAGATTCTCTGAGACTGGGAAGGGCAGGTGAGAAGCAGAAACATATCAAAGGGCACTTGGGTGGGACAGCAACTCGTATGCCCGGAAGGACTAAACACTAAGGGCTTTGACTTAGATCTTCCCACAACTTCCCCGTAGCTGAGATGGAGAATTGTTCCCCAACATCCATCCTCCCCTTCTCTCATTTAGAGAGCAAACCTCTCAGAATGTTAGCAGGGTCTAGAGCCACCCAAGTACATACTGCAATTCCCAGCCTCCCTGATGGGAGCAGAAGTGATCTCGATACCCCGTTCATCCCCTCGGAGACACGGCGGTGTGACTGGGAGGTTCTCTTTCCTCCCTTGCACGGGTGGGAACATGGACATGGATGGACGTGAGTCAGCTTCCATGGGCAAGGCCTATGGCGCTCTGGCGGGGGGCGGAGACAACAGAGGAATGAACACTGAATCACAGAATGACCCCACAGTGCAGGCCCACCTTCCTCGGCCTGGACTGCTCACCTCTGGACTGTTACTGGAAGAAGAAATCAATTTAATTTTTCAAAGCCGCAGTGTTTTAGAAACTTTTTGTTATAGCAGCTTATCTTCTCCTCTGCTGTCTTAGATCTAGCCAGTGAGAACTTGAGTCAGACTTTAGGCCATGAAGCAATTCAAATCAATTACACAGGCTGACAAAGCATGTGGAAACTGCTCCTTCCTTTAAAAAAAATCGGTTATAATTGATTTTGTGTTTAGGCCTATGGGAACCTTTAAGTAGATTATATTTCAGTGGGAGATGACACTTTTTTTGGACTCGAGTGTGAAACCTCTTTGGCAGTGGGAGGAGAACACTTTATACTGATGTACTTCTAAAGAACACACTATACATTGTACTTTTTTAAAGAAAAAAGTCATGCTTTGTAGAAAACTTGACAATTAAAAAGTGATGAAAAAAGGAAAATCAACTCAGAAGAAGCCACTGTCGATATTTTGCGTTATGTTCTTCCTGCTTTTTTCTATGCACAGGTAGAATTTGGTTTTGGAAACTGGGATTATCTGCAGAGACAGAATTACATCCGACTTTTTTTCTTGCAATGTCACTGCATGGATATTCAAATTCCGAGATGGTTAGAAATTCCTGAAAAACGGAGTTTTTAAGGGTTGCGTCATAGTTCATCTCGTGGCTAGTTGGTATTTGATTCGATCGTTGTTTTTTTATTGGGCGCTTGGGTTGTTTCTCACTGTCTTTGCCACTACACACTGTAGTGACTGTCTATAGTGAACAGGTGTCAAGTTTAGCTGCAAAACATCTCCAAACATCATCCTTACGACTGGATAATTTGGTAATTTCCCACTTTCTGGGCCCAGCCTTGGCAAGGCAGAAGCCAAAAATCTCCCTTCCGCAGATTCCATTGGGCTGTGGTTGCAGCTGGGGGCCGAGAGTCGGATACACCCAGGGACACTGAGATCTGGTAGGTGGGAGATGCTCTGGCGTCATCACCCTCAGCGTGGGGGTGCTGATGGGCTGGCAAGGGTGGGGGGGGTCACATACGGATTTCACGGGCTGCAGTCTAGGAGCATCTGTGGGCGCCCCCGCACTGAGCCGTCTCGGCCACCAAGTTTCACTAAGGCGGCTTTGATGGCGTCATTCCAAGCAGTGAGCCACAGACCCCAGAACTTGGCACTCCCACAGGTGACTTCTCTGAGGTTTTCACTATCCTGTGAGAAAATCGGGTTTGGCTTAAACAGAGTGAGTTTTACTGAAGTGGGCATGCAAAATGATATAGCTACTTTGGAAGATGGTTTGTAGTTTCTTACAAAGTTTACACATAGCTTTACCTTAGGATCCAGCCATTGTGTCCTTAAGTATTGGCCCAACTGATTTGAAAACGTACGTCCTCACAGACATGCACATGGATGTTTAGAGCAGCTTTATTCCAGACTGGAAGCAACCGATGTCCTTCAACAAGTAAATGGGTTTACATCCTGGGGTACATCCAGACAACGGGACGCTATTTGGTGATGAAGAGGAAGGGGCTGTCCAGCCGTGCAAAGACGTGGATGGATCTTAAAGGCGTACTGCGTACTGTGACATGGAACAAGCCAGTCTGAACGGTGACGTACTGTATGATTCCATTTATATATGTTCCGGAAAAGGCAAAACTGTACAGAAGAGAAACAGACCAGTGGTTTCTGGGGGTTCGAAGAGAGGGGAGGGTTAAACAGACGAAGTACAGGGGATTGTTTTAGGGCACTGACGCTATTCTGTAGGACACCACAGGGATGGGTCCATAACACTGTGCGTTTGTTAAAGTCCGTAGAGCTCTACCACAAAGAGTGAACTCTCATGTGTGCAGCAAAAAAATCTTGGGGGTCATGGGATCCCAGGACAGGAGGCAGAATGTGAAGAATCTGATCATAGTAGGAGTGGATGAAAGAACCTTCCTGAAGGGGCGGAGGCAAAGGTGTTGACCTATATAACTTTGGAAATGGGTGACATCCGTAGGAAGGAGGCCAAATGGCCTGTACATGAATACTGAACCCTAGTTGATAAACTCGTTTCCCGTAGGGGTTTGAGTGACAGTTCTGATATTGTGATATACATGTACCAGAATGGAATAATTCAGTAGGTAGATATCATGGTGGGAGCCAGGGTGCTCACTATTGGGGCAGAAGTTGCCAGATAAGCAAGGGGAGAAGGCCGGAATGATCCCCGTGGTTCTGGGTTAGAGTTGGAGTCATCAGTACGAACTCCTGTTTAGCTTAATACAGATGCAGATAGTTACCTGGAGAACTGTCTACGGATACGCGTATCTACACGGGTTCCCAGACGCACGTGTATTTCCTTGCTCTGTCAGCTAACAAGGACTGGAGCATCTTGTAGCTAAACCTTGAGTGCTAAAACCCAAACCCAAACAATCCCCACAATGATGGGGGCCATGTCAAAGGGACATAGGGCCAACTGAAAGAGCGTCCTATGTCCAAAGCCAGAACAGTTTGGGCAAAAACATTAAGATAGTATTGGATTATAACCCAAAGTATAAAATAAATATCCATGAGTCCATGCTGATGGAAATAAATGGTTCATTAAATAAATGGGGGAGAAGAGACAAACCTCTCCTGTAGAAGAATTCCAAATAGTTTATGTAGATATTCGCCCTTGAGGTGGAGCACAGCCCCCCACTCCTTAAGTGGGGGCCACACAGAGTGACTTCCTTTCAAAGGAGACCGTATGGACCGGGGGTGGGGCTGAAGGGTAACTTTGTAGTGAAGCCTGACGAGCAGACCTCAACCAGGTGGTCAAGTTCAACATCAACCATGAGAAGTCATATTTATCATATATTCTTTACAGAATGTGATAAAAGTAGCACTTTAGTGGTCTTCTTCCTCAAAACCCAAAACCTTGGTCTAATCATGGGAAAAACATCGGATGACTCCCACGGGATGCGTGACCAGTACTCCTTAAAACTGTCAAGGTCTTCAAACACGAGGGAAGTCTGAGAAACTTTCATAGGAGCCCATGGAGACATGACACTTAAATATAATGTGATATCCTTTTTTTAAAAAAAATTTTATTTATTTGACACACACACACACACAGAGCCCAAGCAGGTGGAGTAGCAGGTAGAAGGAGTGGGAGAAGCAGGCTCCCCACTGAGCAAGGAGCCCGAGGTGGGGCTCGATCCCAGCACCCTGGGATCATGATCTGAGCTAAAGGCAGTCGCTTAACTGACAGAGCCACCCTGGCGCCCCAAAATAATGTGATATCCTGAAGCAGAACAGGATGTTAGGTAAAAGCTAAAAAAACATGAATACAGTATGGACTTTAATTAATAATAATGATCAATATTGGCTCACTCATTGTGACAAACGTACATCACTGATATGCGAAGTTAATAATGGGGGAACCTGGGTGTGGAGAATATGGGAACTCTCCGTACCATCTTTGCAATTTTTCTGTAAATAAAAAACTCTTCTAAAATAAGCTTATTAAGAAACAAAACAAAGACAAAACTTGTGTGTTGCTGGTACTCAACCCATTAAAATGTTGCAGTAGGCAGTGTTTACTTTATATGTGGTTTTCTGTTTTCTTAATTTAGTGCTCATTTAGGTGATAACTACAATATAAATGGCCATTCAAGCCATGGCAAACCTTGCAATAATTAAAATTCTGGAGGAGAGACTCCAAATTCAAATTCCAACTCTGACTCACAAACATCAGAGATTCACGTTGTGGAAGCCCACGTTCGAGGTTTGGTGCCTTCATTTTACTTTACATTAAATAAAATTATACATCAAGTGAAAAAAATGGGTTATGGTTGAATAGGGCAGGGTTTTCCATTTCTTAATGGTTCATAACACAAGGGTACCTTATATAATCCATGTATCTTAGATTTGACTAAATACATCACCTTTTTTTAAAGATTATATTTATTTGTCAGAGAGAGAGAGAGAGAGTGAGAGCACAAGCAGGGGAAACTGCAGAGGCAGAGGGAGAAGCAGACTCCCCACTGAGCAGGGAGCCCGATGAGGGACTCGATCCCTGGACCCTGTGATCATGACCTAAGCCGAAGGCAAACATTTAACCGACTGAGCCACCCAGGCGTCCCAATACATTACCTTTTAAAAATGTGTAATAAGGGGTGGGAAAAATACTTCTAACTTAAATTTGCCACTTCGGAAAGAGTGTTAGTATTTTTATTAATTTGTACACTTTTAAGATATATTTGGAATATTGATTGCTTGTTCCTCATTTTGTAACAAAGATTTCCCCCAATTTCTTTGCCCTTTAACTCTGATTATGACATTTTGCTCTAGAGTACTTTTTGTGATAGTGTGCTTTTGTTATGAGTCTCTTACTTGGGGCCCTCGCTGAGAAGCAGCTTTTGTGGGAGTGGGTTTTCTCGTGGCGAGATGGGGGGTGTAGCAGAGACAGGGAAGGACGGTCTAAGAGGGAAGATCCCACAGGAGGCATTACTATGTGGGCTACGTAAGGACAAATAAAACCTTGAACTAAGTGGCTTAAGTCTCCCTATTGAAAACAGGGCAAAGATTTTCTCCCTCCTCTCAGAGCATGTACCTTAAAAAATATAGAAGTGCTTTCTCATCTCTTTAATATGTATTCCTTTGAAGACTAGACCAGTATTTTGTCAGCTGACATTTTTGTTGTTGTTTTTCTTTTCTTTTTTTTTTTTTAGCTTGATGACCCAGGAATGCCTTTCTCAAGAGCCTGGGAGCCATCTCTTTAAAAGGCGAACATCTTGAGGGCCCTCTCTTGAAACACAAGCATGGAAAGAGGTCGTTCCCCTACCTCCCGATTGCTGTGGGAAGGGAGGCGTCCTTGCAGAACTACTTCCGGCCAGAGATAGGAGGAGTTTGTTTTTCCACGGGATGAAGCCCACAGGCCAACACCGATGGTCACCCCAGGTACCCCGATTAATTAAAGTTAGGATGAACCATGTGTAACAAACAGTACTCTCAAGTCATCACGCTTAAGGACCAGCTGTTGTTGACCTTGAGAATGGGCTGTGTCGGCTGACTACATAAGGGGGCGAGATTCCTGTCCGTCTTGGCAATCTCTCAGTGGATTGCCTGTGATGTGCATCACACTCTGGTTTAATGCTTATTTTTTTTTAATTAATTTATTTATGTATTTTTTAGAGAGACTGAGAGAGAGAGAGAGCACAAGCGGGGGGAAAGGCAGAGGGAGAGGGAGAAGCAGACTCCCCGCTAATTAGGACCCCAGGATCCCCACCTGAGCCGAAGGCAGACCCTTAACCAATCGAGCCACTCGGGTGCTCCTGGTTTAATGCTTGTTTAATAATGAAAGTGTTTTCTTCCTCACTACCTTTGTGGCGAGGATTTCTGGGTCGGGAGAAGATTTTGTTTCTAATTATATTTCCCTCCCTGACAGCTACTACTGGCGGCGACCAGCTCTCAGAGTCCATGGCGATCGTGGGAGCCTTGAGGAAATGCACCCCAGACTCCGGGACAGGGCTCAAAGAGAGGAGCACTTATTCGTAGACTCTCACGCCTCCCGATCAAGTGGGGCGTCGAGCCCCCACACTTGTGGGTCACGCGTGCCGGAACGCAGGGATTCACGGTTCTCCCCCGCCAGGCAGTGCTGGGCAGGGAGGGAGAGGAGAGACGCGAGGTGTTTGGGGAGGACTGGCCGTCGCACCTGTGCGAAGCTGCCAAAACAG
>CM052885.1:4599241-4655572 GCA_028534135.1 Potos flavus | reverse complement strand
AAAACTATGAAACTCTTATAAGAAAATATAAGAGTAAATCTTTGTGGTCTTGGATTAAGCAGTGGTTTCTTAGATATGACACCAAAAGCACAAGCAGTGAAAGAAAAAATAAATTGCCTATTTCAAAATTTAAAACTCTTGTGCTGCAAGAGACTCCATTAAGAAAGTAAAAAGAATTGTCTATGCCATTTTGATATGGCATCTGAATCCTTAGCATCTGGCCCCTTATGTCTCTCCAGAGGTTTTTATGATCTTCTTTAACTGATGCTCTGAACTTTCATTGTAATATGTCTTGTTCTGAGTCTTCTCATCATTCATTGTGCTGAGTACTTAATGTCTTTTCATTCTGGGGACTTGTGTGGTTCAGTTTGAGGAATTTCCTTATATTGCTTCTCTGATCATTTCTTTTTCATTTTTTTTTTCTCTGTAGAATTTCTGGTACTCAGGTTTTGGACTTCTCAGATAATCAACATTTTTACCTTTCTTCTTTTGCATTTCTATCTATTTTACTTCAGAGGGACTTCTTCGACTTTATCGTTCAATCCTTTCAGTGGCTTAAAAAAATCTCTTTGGCTATGTATTTTTAACTTCCAAGAGATGGGATCTTTCTTGGTCTCTGATGATACCTTTTTAAAAATAAATAAATTTCTGTTATTGTTTTGTGGATGCAATATCTTTCCTTATCTCTCTCAGGATATTAATATTAGCTCATATTAATATTGACTCATTTTCCTCTGAATTCTTTTTTCTCTTAGTTAGTTTTAGCCTTTTATTTATTGAAACTTTTCCTCAAATGCCTAGCAGTACTTAATTCTTATATTCAAGAGTGGGACACAAAAAAGCTGATTGGAGGTTGAGTGTGTGTGTTTGTGTGTAGGTGTGTGGTGTATGTGTGTGTGTGAGCGTGTATGGAGTGAGTGTATGTGGGTATGTATGTGGTGTGTGAGGGTGTGTGAGGGTGTGGTGTATTTGTGTGTGTGTGTATGGAGTAAGTGTATGTGGGTGTGTATGTGGTGTGTGAGGGTATGTGTGTATTGTGTGTGTGTCTGTGGTATATGAGTGTGTGTGTGCTGGAGCGGGGTAGGACTGGGTGAAGGAGTTGTGGACTGTTGGGCCTCACTATCATGTGATCAGGCGGTAAGCCAGTTTCTTTGTGGGGGAAGAGTAGGGTTCGGGTTTGAGGTTTCAGAAGTCTCCTGGCTTCATCAAAGATGGAATTTGTGTTTCTAATTTTTATTTTCTTTGTTGGTTTTTGGTTGATTTCCAAGAGGAGAAGAAGGTGGGAACATCCTTCAGTCATCTTAAAATAGGAAGTCCCTTGTAAATTTTTTAGTATTTCCCAAAGCAAGGAGACTGGCACGAAAGACTGGAGGCCCAGTGGAAGAAAGTCAGTTCACAAAAAGCCATGTGTGTGTGTGTGTGTGTGTGTGTGTGTGTGTGTTTAATTTCAAGACTGTGTTACCATAAATGATAGTCACACAACCAATATAATGAGTAAAATTACAGGGTTTCATCCCCTGGGGAGAACAGTCTAGCACATTCCACCAACCTTTCTTGAGTCAGAAATCACTCTTTCCTGAAGGTGACATTCCATCGGATTCCTACCTGGAAGAGTTCCATGTTGTAGCAAAGAGAGACCTATTTTTCTGGGTCTTTTCAATCTCAACAAACTCCTCCAGCCTGATGACACCTGAAACATAGAGCAAACGGGTTCTTGGAAAGTCAGGTCATAGGTATTGACAGGAAAACCTCAAAAGCTAGAGATGAAAATGGCTGCCTCAAGTAATCAATCAAAATTGGCAGGCAAATTGGCCAACAGAAAGAGGCTGTAAAAGTCAATGAGGAGCCTTTAAGTCAGCAGATTTGTTTGATTGCATTCTGGCTTGTGGAATCAGTGCAAATGCCAGTTTTCGATCCAGGTTTTTAAATTATTTTGCCTGGCATAATAGCTTTTCTCAAAGTATTCTGAGAAGTAGTATACTGTGTCTTCATATATCATCAAAAGCATGGATTAAATGTATTTGATTGTTTATTTAGACTATTGGTTATCCCTGTATATTCATTTCCTATCTAACATCTGCATGCCTCGTTGAGATAATCTCATGTACTTAGCAAATCTGTGGTTCCTTGCCTATTTACAGAGTTTTAGAACTAAGAAATGGTTTCGAGCTTCAGACTCATGCTAATACAAGTGAATTCTGCAGCTTTGTCCCAAGCAACCAGAGCAGATCCATGATATCTTTTCCTAAGTTGTTCAAGGTGCCTTTAGAGATCCTATAATCTCTATAGGGAGAATTTCCAAAAGCAGTATTGTGCTTAAAAAAAAAAACTCCGAATTACAGGCGCGCCTGGGTGGCTTGGTTGGTTGAGCATCCAACTCTTGGTTTTGGCTCAGGTTATGATCTCAGGGTCTTGGGATCAAGCCCTGCATTGGGCTTCCCGCTCAGTGGGGAGTCTGCTTGAGATTCTCTCTCCCCCTCTCCCCCTCCTCCAGCTTGTATGTGCTTGCACTCTCTCTCTCTCTCTCAAAATAAATAAATAAATAAATTTGTGAAAAAACAAGTTACAAAATCTAAAAACTAATTTTATATAGGAGGGTCATTGAAATTGGTGAGCCATGAGATAAACACTTTACATATCGTGCAGCTAGGGATCTGGGATATGCTGAGACACTATTTGGCGGGGGCTACAGAGTTTGGATTGAAAGCAGGTTAGCCTAACTGACATAGTGATGCTGGCCTGGAGGAAAATGGTATCTCCGAAAAGGTTGGAATCAAAATGAAAGATTGTTTATCCACCTGCTTCAATTGCACCCTTCGGAATATGTCAAATGCTTCTGGGTGACTTTTTTCTTTTTTTATGCCTTTCCGTATTTCCCCATATTCTCTAGTGTTTATGTATTTCTTTAATAGTTGCATCAGGTTAATGAATTCTACTTTGAAACTTTAACAATACAAAAGGTGTAAATTAATTTATGGCAATTTACAACAGTAAATATTTCTGATACATTCACAGCTAGTAAAACGAATGATCACCATCTAGTTAAAGTGCTTCTGACATTTAACCTTGATCATTCTAGACTCAGTCATGTGATGATCTCCTGAAGATAAATATTAGACATCATATCTGTCCAGACACAAGGGCAGAAAATAAGCATACTCCCTACCAGATACACTGAAATTACAACCCACCCTCAATAAATAGAATGTTTTCCTTTAGAACTGTAATCTTTTATAATTCATATTTCGAGGGTCAAATTCTGAACTGCATATTGGAATTTCCCCCCAACTCTTTTCTTGGTACAATTCCAAACTGGCAGGAAAGATTTTGCTTGTTCCCTGCCAAGTGATTATTTCATCATAAGGCTCAGGAGAGAAGGGATCTCCATTATCTCTACTTGTGAGAATGCACCTTCCAAAAGAATCAAACTCATTATGCGAGGGATGGAAAAAGCCATAGATGCATGTGATTTAAATTTGGCAGGAGCACAGATGCATTTGGGGTATTACATTTTCCAGTTGCATTGCCTAGCAGAATGAAATTTGCCAAATTGGGAGAGGCTTGCTTGTTTTTGGGATATATAAATGGTGTTCTGTTCACAAGGTCACCTTCAGAGGGGAGGGAAGTTTCATGTTGTAGTTGTCTTTTTTTTTTTTTTAATTTTTTATTATTTTTTTATTTTTTAATTAACACATAATGTATTATTTGCCCCAGGGTACATGTGTAAGACTGTCTTGTGATGCTTAGGTCTCGGACCCACTCTGCGGCAGATTGTATATATCATCTTGCATAAAGTCCCTAAAAGAGAGAACTGTGCCTCTGCTTTCTTTAATGTGAATGCAAGAAAATTCGCTACTCTGATGCCTCTTCTCAGATATCAGGAGAAAAGAGCACTGAATTAGGAGGCAGACACGGGCTCTGGTCCTATTTTTGGCCTTGACCATGTGGCAAGATGTCTGAACTTCTCTGAACTTCAGTTTCCTTGTCTATAAAACGGGGATACGAATACTTGGCTAGTAACCGATAAGTTCCATAATCATGAGATGGCACGTGAGAACATATTCCAGAAATTATAAAATGTTATAAACACATAAGCTATTAGTAGTAGTAAACATAATGCCTGTAAAGGAATTTTCAACTATGTAAAAATGCTCTCTAAATACCATTATACTGCCCTTTGCTAGTTATGCTATCAAAACTTGGGGTTTCGGGGGCACTTGGGCGGCTCGGTCGGTTAGGCGTCTGCCTTCAGCTCAGATCATGATCCCAGGGTCCTGGGATGGAATCCCGCATCTCAGCAGGAGCCTGCTTGTCCCTCTCCTTCTGCCCCCCCCCACTCGCGCATGCTCTCTCGCAAATAAATAAATAAAATCTTAAAAACAACAACCTGGGATACCAGAGAACTTTCTATACAATCTCATCTGCTTCACCCAAGGCATTAAACTCCGTAAAAGGTGTCCTCCTGGGGAACTGGTCCCGTGCTGCCCTCCCCATCAGGAAGCGCCTCGTGGCTCTGGGGAAAGAGCGCCTGACTTGGGATCAGATCTCAGGTGGCACCTACCTCGGGAGGCTAACTTCTTGTATGACTGGCAGGAAGCCGCTGGCCCCGACTTCTTTGTCTCTGACGTGACAAATAGCCTCTGAACCAGATAACCTCTGAAGTCCTTCCCGGTCATAAAATTCTATTATTTTATTTTTGTTTAAAATATCAGTTTCCTTAGAGGGGTCGCTAGAATGATTTAGAGTCTCTGTGTCTCATAGAACATGGGGGGCTGGGGTGCAATTGCATAGAAGCTGGGAGCTACTGAAAGGCGGTGTGAAGGAGAGGTACTTTTGTCTTACTGCCCAGAGCTGACCCTGCACAGCTAGGTGCCCACCAGGTAGAATATTCAACCATCTAGAAGCGTAAGGAAATGCGTAATCACTAATGGTCCTGCCCGGAGGCCTAGCGAGGCCTGCTTTGTTGCCATGGTGCTCTGGGGCAGCGGAAGCATAGGCCTCTACCAGGGCCCCTGATTCCATTGCTTTGAAATTACCTCCTACCTTACAGGAGAGCCCTAAGCCCTAAATGCTCAGGGCGTTAATGAATATATCAAGTATTTCTTTTTTTTTTCTAAAGATTTTTATTCATTTATTTGACAGAGAGAGAGAGATCACAAGTAGGCAGAGAGGCAGGCAGAGAGAGAGGGGGAAGCAGACTCCCCGCTGATCAGAGAGCCCGATGCGGGGCTCGATCCCAGGACCCTGAGATCATGACCTGAGCTGAAGGCAGAGGCTTATTAACCCACTGAGCCACCCAGGCGCCCCTATATCAAGTATTTCTGAAAATTAGATTTGTATTTTGAACCTGTTCATCAACCAAAGGCGTGCAACATGAAAAAAGAAAGCAAAAAACACAGGCTTTTGAATCAGACGGACATCAATTTGAGTCCCAGATCGAGTTTACTATTAGGAGACGTCAGGTCTCTTAATTAATCTCTGAGCCTCAACTTCTTCATCTCTAAAATGGGACAATAGCTACTTTGCAGACTTATCATACAGAAAATGCACGAAAATACCTGGTCTATAGTAGAGACTCAATAAAAGGCCATTGTTTCTCACGATGAAAACGTATTTCTAAAATTTTGTGATTAACTGCGCAATATTGATAAGAATGAGTCTGCAGGGTTTCAGAAGGATAACAAGGGATTTGACAGTTTTCCCCAGTTTTAAAGGTTTAAATGGTAAACTGATAGAGCCTTTATAGAACTTGTTACCTGTTACTTGGATTTTATTGTTACCGATTACCTGTCCTTATTATATATCAGATGCTAGAAGAATAAGGAGATTTTTCTGTTTTATGTAAAACTTTTGTATATTTTAGGGTTGTTTTTTTTTTTGCTTTTTTTCGATTTCATTTTTTTTTAAACCTAACTTTCGCCATTGAGCTGTCTGAAAATCTAAATTATAATAGAGTTGATTTGGATCCAATGGTGTGCTGCAGTTGGCTCACACCAGTTCCTGAGAGCTGTGTTTGCACATGTGTTCCTAATTCTGCACTCAGTGACATCTTGTTGATAGCTGAAATTGGCCAGAGTGGATGTATTTACGCCATGAAAATCAGCAAACACCACAAGTCAGGTCTCTTTAATTTTTCCAGAACCAAGTGTTAAACACTCCCAAGCACATCCCTGGGTATAAAACTAGAAATTTTTTTTCACATTTGGCTTTATTATTTACAATGTTCCTTTCTGATCCATAATTTTTAGTTTTTCCTTGATTTAAATGTAAGCTTTGTAAGAGCAGGGACTATATTTTATTTACTGATGAGTCCCAAGTGCCTACACAACAAATATTAGAAATAAGGAACTGTACTTTTTTTTTTAAGGGGGGAGGGGCGAGAGAGATAAAGAATCCTACGCAGGCTCCATGCCCAGCGTGGAGCCCGGCACAGGGCTCGATCTCATGATCCTGAGATCATGACCTGAGCCAAAATCAAAAGTCAGACGCTTAACTGACTGAGCCACCCAGCTGCCCCAGCAACTGTACTTCAGTAGCATTTCCCCTGTGGTCTACTTACAACTGGCTGCTCTTCTGGATCTCTTCCCATGCCTGAATTACCACTAAATTCAAGTCCGGATGTCTCTCTGGAAAGCAGGACAGCCCTAAGAGTTTTTTAGGAGAGAAACTGATGATCAAACACCAACTTTTAATTTAATACAGCACATCTATAAAAAAAAGATATATATGACTTTGAACCAGACTGCCTTTGGGAGGGTCTAGAGAAGGAATTCATAAGACAAACTCTAGATCAACTGAATGAGTTAATCTGTTAAGCAGAATAGTTTGGCATTGACTATCTGAATGCTAAAGAGATGATTATGACTTTGATGTAATTGGTTATAAGTCTTCTAGGCAGTAACTAAGACTAAAAGCAGTTCTAGAAGCTAGTCCTGAGATATAAGTTCCTGCGGTCAACATGTGAAATGGTGCTTGCTTTCCTGTTACGTGCAAGAATAGATTGCCATACCTCTGGTCAGACCTCGGTCAAGTTGATAAAGTACAGGTGGTAAAGAAGAAACACTTTTATTTTTAGCACTCTTGATAAAAGAATTGACAAGAAAACAATAGGTTGGTTGGAGAATGTGGAAGGGGTTGTCAAAAAGTGTAATTAGTATAGAGGGGAAGGACTGAGAATTTCTTATCACAATTTGAAGGGAAAATGATGAGCCTGGTTTTCGAAGTGTTAGTTTCAGGTCTCAGAGAAACATTCAAATGGAGATGTCCTGGAGGAAAGCTGAGATATGCTGGAGTACGCTCTGCCCACTCCACATCGCCATCTTGCCAGAGTCATTCTGCTACTAGCGGCTGCCCACAAATTTTCAAGGAAGATAAAACATATCAAAGACTCAGTGACTTTGCTTTTCCCAATGACTTCGTCTTAGGCACACCTTCTTTCTCATTCTGGCCACCATGACCCAGTTCAGAGAGGTTGTTAAAGCCTCCTCCACAGTATGAAGGAAGTGAGAAGATACAACATTGAAAACCTATATATGATATCGCGGACATGCTGATATCGCGCTAAGAGCTCAGACTCTGAAGATGAACTCTGAGTCCTAGCTCTACTATTTACTAGCAGTATGACCATGGTCAAGTTATGCTTGCCACACCTCAGTTTTCTTCTCTGTAAAATGGGTATAATAATATAATGTAATAATCTTCTAGTGTTGTTGTGAGGATTAAACAAGATAGTTCATGGAAAGGGGTTAGTATTGTCCCCAGCATGTAGGAAGCACTCGGTAAATGGGAGCAATTGTATTGCAAGAGTTCTAGTCGACCCACACGGAGTCCAGGGGATGCATTCAGGAAGTGGGAGCTGTGAGCAAATCAGCACCTAAGTGTTGCATATTCCTCGTGAAGATGAGTTCTGCCATTGTACATTGGCAAGTGCTCTTTTATTCTCTTAAACTCTTAAGACTTATTTATTTATTTGAGAGAGAGACAGAGAGAACATGCGAGCAGGGGGAGGAGCCGAGAGAGGGGGAGAGAGTCCTCAAGCAGACTCCCCACTGAGTGTGGAGCCTGATTCGGGGCCCAATCCCAGGACCCTGAGGTCATGAGCTGAGTTGAAATCAAGAGTCAGATGTGGGGCGCCTGGGTGGCTCAGTTGGTTAAGCGTCTGCCTTCAACTCAGGTCACGATCTCATGGTCCTGGAATGGAGCCCCACATTGGGCTCCCTGCTCAGCTGGGAGGGAGTCTGCTTCTCCCTCTCCCTCTGCACCCCCACCAACCCCGCTTGTGTTCTCTCTCTCAAATAAATAAATAAAAATCTTTAAACAAAAAAAGAGACGCTTAATCGACTGAGCCACCCAGGTGCCCCTATTCTCTTAAACTCTTAGAGGTCGCCGTGTGCTCAGGCTACTGATACTTCCGGCTACTCTTCGTATGCCTGACCAATCCTCCCAGGCTTCATGACTTTCTCATACACTTCCACAAGATGATATGGGACTGCCACTCATCCTTAACGGCCTGCTGATCATTAACTTTCGTTCTCTCCACCATTTTTTTCCTGCTTGGTATAAAACTTGCTTTTCGACAGCCAGTCTGAAATGCTTGCGTGACCTCTTGGCACTATCGTTGGTACGGGGCACCATTTATGGGCAGATATGTTCACCGGAACATGGAATACTGACATCCAAAGAAATCACACCAGATTCAGAAACAGATTGGTATGCACCTGTCATTGACTGACCGTGCCATGGAGCTCGAGCTAAGTATGTTTATTTATAAAGATGTTCGGGGGTGAGCATGGCTGGGGCAGTCAGAGAATCAAAACAGGAGCCTGTCCTCAATCACACGCTACAGCAGAGGGTTTCCTCAGAACATGACCCACTTCAGAAAAAGACCCCAAATTCAAATAAAACTGAGGAACATCACCCAAACCTTAGAGATCTTAGGATGCAAAAGGCTCAGAAAAGTCCTGAAAATTAATCCTTCTGACTTGGTGTAACCCACACTTTTCGGAATGATTGGACCGCAAAACAATTTTGTGTGTGTGCAATAAATAGAAAGCTCCACCCAGCATCCCCTTGTGGGCATTTCCTGTCACACTCCATTCTGGTCAGATGGTTGTCCTTCTCCTGGACCTTTATGATTACAATCCTTGTAATTAATACACGTGGCTTCTACCTTTAGCCCCAAATGACTACTGTTTAGTCATTTTTCTTTGTTAGACCCAAATCCTTTCACTTTGGGTCTCAGGTACAACCTGATTGTCACCAATTGCATTAACCCACTTAGCTATGACTTTAGATATGATCTCTTGTACTAACGGACCATACATTTATTTTTTGGAGCAGTGTTGTCCAATAGAATTTTCTGTGATGACAAGAATGCTCTCTCTCTCTGTGCCCTGCCCAATACTCCAGCCACTAGCCTTTCATGGCTATTGAGCCCTTTAAATGTGGCTAGCGCAACTGAATTTTTAGTAGAGCTGAATTTTTCATTTTACTTAGTTTTAATTAATTTAAATTTAAATAGCTACATATGGATAATGACTATCACCTTGGACAGCACAGTCTCTATGGGTCCCGTATGTCTGTCTAGGGGGGAAATAAGAGGATAGAAGTCATGTCAATGAGGAAAGCTACAGT
The DNA here is from genome assembly GCA_028534135.1 of Potos flavus. Taxonomy (NCBI): domain Eukaryota; kingdom Metazoa; phylum Chordata; class Mammalia; order Carnivora; family Procyonidae; genus Potos; species Potos flavus. The sequence continues at coordinate 4,645,939 of CM052885.1, read as the reverse complement.
GACTCCCCCTACGCAGAGGAAAACTTTGTTGACCACCAAATATCTCTTCGAAAACCATCACGTTCAATATTTTTCTGATGAGCTCTCTGGGTGATTTTTTTTTTCTGTGCAATTTTTAATAACAAGAAAACAGATAATTTTTGATATATTATGGAGGAAAGGTATTGTTTAAGTGCAGTAGATGAAACCACTTAGTGGAAAGGTTAGTATCAGAGGTTGAAAGGAAGGTTTGGAAAGACACACTTTACATAATGATGGAAAAATTGGAAACAACCTCCAGGGACATTCAATTTGAATCAACTCAGATGTAAAACTGACCTTCAGATGTTCCAGTAGAAAAGGCCAAATCTGAAAAATTAAAAAAAAAAAATCTGTATGACTAAAGTACCTGCTCGCATCCTGGGGCCCATCTCCATAAGGCATTCTGTATGGTAAGAACCTGACACAGGCTCCTTGGGGTTCACAAAAGCCACCTCCTACCTCGTAACTGGAGAATTTACATCTCCCTTCGGTTTACAGTAGCGGTTATCCGTCCCTCAGCTACCGGTTAGAGACCCGAGTCACGAATTTGTGTGAGACAAATGATATTTGGAAGGGCCTCCTTGTTCCTCAAGGTTCTCCGTGTTTTATCCCTGTATCAGATCTCTAGAAAGCATGGACTCAGCTGCATCCCCTTGGCATTTTTGTCATAGAAGAAAACTTCATGTTTTGCCTCATTTTTATCAAAAAGCCACATGAGAAACAGCCATAAATAGAACTTCTGTGCCTTCTTTGTGAACTTACCGGAATCCCGTTGTCCCGTGGGCTACTCATGACACCACCCACTGGAGAAGTTGCTCTCAGATTCCAGAGCCAGAAAGTGCTTGTTGCCTGATGAACTGGAATGTTTCATTTTCTAAGGCAATGAAAAGTATGTTTTGTTTCCCTCTTTGTCCCCATCCCTGAGAAACTCAAGGCTGGTTCTAGGCTTGTTTGCAGTAGATTTTTTGCGGTCCAAGATTTCTATTATCATTTTTCCTTATCTTCCCTCACTAATATTTGGTCATTTTATTTTCGTTGTTACATTAATGAATTTACTACAGTCATAATTTTTATGGCAGTCTGTACCAAGTCTATTTGTGGAGGGGCAGCAAAGATTCTCTCCTTGACCAAACTCTATTTAGTCCCTTTAAACTTTTCAAATAGGCCCCGAATTTTTGGTCTCTGTGTTTCTCTCTGCATTGTCCCATTTTAGCAAGAATCCCACTAGGTCAGTTTAGCTATAACCCCCTCTTCCCCTTGGGGGTCGGTGATTTTCCACCCACTGACCCCTTCCCTTCTCCTTCACTAGAAATTCCCACTCGCCGATGCTGTATTCAGAACTTAGCCTGGTTCTATACTGAGGTCTCTTTCTTCTACTGCAACAGTCCTGAATAAAATCTGTTCTTATGCTTTAACTACTATCCAGCTCTGGTTTTTCTTTAACAGAAGACAGAGTGTAAGTATAAATTCATATGTACAGATTTGTTTTCCTTCCTTTGTCCCCTAAAAACATCAGAACATCTTAAGTGCTCTTATTCTCAAACCTTGGGTTCAATACTAAGAGGGCAGTAAGCATTTAAGACCCAGTCCACACCCCTTCTCTTCTAGGACGCCCCTGCAGACAGCTGCGTGGCCCATCCCACATCACAATGTCACTGGACGACACGCAACTTGTCCATTGTCATCCCACATGACATCCCATTTTAGGAACTAGCCTTGGACCCCTTTCATCCAAAATGAGAACTCTGTGCCCCAGCCTTTCAAGATTTTCGCTTTTGTATTCCTCCACAGTATCAGCTAAAATCCTTTTCACACCAAAAACCTTAATCAAGAGCGTTGTTTCTGATAAGTATTCTTCCTTCTGAGCAAGATTCAGAAAAACAACAGCAACAAAAAATGTGTATGTTGGCCGAAGGCATATTTTGCTAGATTGAGTGGAAGATGAATTCCAACTTCAGGCTGGTTTACTTTCTTATGCAATTAACTATGAATATTTCAAAAGAATAGCTTATATATTAAGCAACAAAGCATTCTCCAAAACATGTTTACATCTGGGGTGGTTCACAAATGAATCCAGATTATTCCCTGAGCCTCATTCCTCTACTTCAGTATTCTTCTCATTCTGCCTGTGACAATCAGAACAAAACGTGAAATATAATCTGTTTTCTAGATGATAAGAAGTTCTCAACCAAAGAATTTTTTTTTTTTTTTTAGATTTTATTTATTTGTTTCTCAAAGAGAGAGAACTAGAGAGAGCACAAGCAGGGAAGCAGCAGGCAGAGAGAGGAACAGGCCCTCTGCTGAGCAGAGAGCCCAATGTGGGACTCGATCCCAAGGCCTTGGGATCATGACCTGAGCTGAAGGCAGACGCCTAACCGACTGAGCCACCCAGGCGTTCCCCAAAGAATTTTTTAATTCAAATCTTCTCAGGGAGTCTAGATCTGCAAGATGAAACAAAGAGGTAGGTTGCTGATTGTCACTGGGACATTTGTCTCTGATCCCAAAAGGCAACCTGGTTCATAAAAGGTGGGTAGGCTGTTCATTTGCTTTAATGCAGACACATCTTATGGGACAGAGATGGGTATATTTTGTGCTCAGTTTTTAAACCCAGGGGTTCCTTGGACAGGAGAAATCTGGCTGCCTTTCCTATGGCTCTCTCCTTTGTTTGGTTTTTCTTTTAAGCATGAGCCATGATTTATAGTTTCTCTTGCCTATGTGTGTGTAGAATTACTGATTGGAGGGTACTGTTAGTTATATGATCTATATTGTAAGTATATTTATCTTGCAAATCATATGCATATAGGGTAAATAAAGTGCTTTATTCTGTTTATAGAGAATATACAGAAATACGGGCTTTACAGTGACAAGCTTTGAAGGTAACCGTCACTGGCGAAAAGTTTAGACATCTAAAGAGAGTAACAATACTGTAGTTACTGTCATGCAAAAATTAGAGTTAGCTCCTAGATTTCTCTCTGACCAAGTACAACTCAAGTCTGTTTTCTTTTAAAATCCCTGCAACCTGTAACTGACTTAAATGTCAAATATCACTCAAAAAAGCCCCATAAAGCTTGATTAACTGATAGAGTTGTTTTTACCCCCTGCCTGCAGAGTAGGAATACTGGTTTGACCACTCAGAACGTGGAGGACTAATACTGCAGCCTCAGCAGCTAGAGTACCAAAATTTTAGTCATGGGTCAACAGGAACAACAAAAATTCTCGCTCCCGGCGTCTTACCCTTGAAGCTATTTAGACAGGGAAGTGGGTGGGACCTGTGTATACATGAGCAAAGGCCGAATGTTGTTTCTGGAGCCAGTATCATTCCTATGACAATCCGGGGAAATTACGACCACAGAATTTCAGTTAGAACATAACTTAATCGTCCAGCAGCTCCTTCATTTTACAGATGCAAATGAGACCCAGGAGTGACTTATTTATTAGAGAGAAGTCAGCTAGATACCCCATAAATCGAGATGAAGATTCCCTGCTCTCCCCACTATACTGTGTTACATATGTGTATTTTGGGGGTAGAATTTAGCTTTTAGTTAAAGAATATGAAAGATCTGATGTCATCAAATTATCAAAGCATAGCATTAAAAATAAGTCACAGCTGTTAAAGCTATTAACTATAAACTATAACAAAGGCCGTTGGAGGAGCATTGCAAAAGGAAGGGTCAGGCCATTAACACTTGAATCCACTGAACGCTTTTAACATCACCACAAAGAAAAACCCCAATATTATAGGTTTCCTGATGCCCTGCTGTGGGAAATACACATTACCACCTCCAGAAAATTTTTGTCAGAAAAATCAAACCTGAATCTGATTCAGGCTCTCGATCTAACTACCAGTTGAAGAGAAAGACAGAGGATAGAAGAATATATTAAACCCTGCCTCAGGGACACAACTGACCAAATCCAGACTAGAAAATTACAGAATGGATGACCCAGTTTCCTCAACGACAACAAAATAATCCTAGGAATAAAGAAAGAAATGAGAAAAGAGAGAGGGAGGATTTTTATACATTAAAAGAAACGTAGCAGATATTAACAAAATGTAATGTGGACCTTACCATCTCTTGATTCAAACAAACAAAAATGACAAAAGACTTTTATAGGACAATCAAGGAAATTTGAATGCTGGCTGACATTAGATGATATTAAGTTTCTATTCTTAATACTTTTAGGTGTGTATCTTTTAGAGCTATAAACAGAAGTAGTTATATAGATTAAATAATGTCTGGGATTTGCTTTGAAGTTCTCTATCTGGGGACGGGAGAGGACTGTGTAGATGAAAGAAGATTTGATCTGTGCTGTAATTATTGAAGCCCACCAATACTCATACTCTTGCCTCTACTTTTGTATATGTTTGAAAATCTTTCTTAAAAGGCAAAAATAAAAATAAAACCAAGATAAATATAATATGTATGATAGATTGTACACATACATTCTGCTGCCAATTTTTTTTATAGGATTCAAAGGATCATTTAGTCTGTGATGTTTCTATTTAAAGTGATTTTCCTACATCTTTACTGAACAGCATCCAAACACTGCTGGACTGGTGGTATCTCTCCCATGTCTCTGTTCTGCATTTTGTGTCATAATAATCCTTTAGCCCATCTGTCTCTGCCCTTGAAGCTCCTGAAGGGCAGAGACTATACCTTTTTTCATCTTTTTCTCTCCGGTCCATAGCAAAGTATTCGATGCGCACCAAATAAAGAAATAGATTTTCAGGAAAAACATTTTTCTCATTTGCCACAATCACCATGATTTCATTTATATTGAAATGCAAATCTGTCTTTGCTGATGGTGATATCTTTCTGTCCTTACTGAAGATGGAAAACAGTGTTAAAAAGAATAATAAAAAAAGAGTAACCCAATCTCTTCCATAGCTCCCCACCTTCTGCCCAACGACCTTTGAATTTCTAAGTTTTCCTTCTAAATAATTACTTTAAAAAATCTTCAGTATGTATCTGCCTTGAAACTTTTCCAGATTTTCAATTTTACTTAAGCTGAATTTTTGTTTTTTTAAGTAGGTTCCACGCCTAGCACAGGGCCCAATGCGGGGCTTGAACTCACGACACTGAGATCAAGACCTGAGCTGAGATCAAGAGTTGCACACTTAACCAACTCGGCCACCCAGGTGCCCCTTAAGCTGAATTTTTAAAATCAAGATACTTGCACAAACTATTTTAATAACTTCTGAATATTATTCTTTACCTTTCATAAACAAAACTCTGATTCAATGTAGGGAACAAGAATTTATTGATCACTTAAGACCTTCCAAGCAAAAGTCACAAAAACCTTTCCTATTCAGCTATCTGAAACCTTTCATTTCTATTTTTCCATGTTGGAACTCAAAAATGATTAGCCTACTTCTAGAAATTGAAAAGGAACAAGGTGGTATGTTTGATTGTCTGAAAAGTTAGCTACCAATAATTCTTCCCATTGCTACACATGCGTGCTGTCCCTTCCATCCAGAGGTGGAGTGTTTTCCCTCCTTTTGAAGGGAAAGGGGCTGGCCTTGTGACTTATTTTGATCAATGGAGTGTTATGAAAATGGCACTGTGCCAGTTCCAGGCTAAAGTCTTAAAAGACCTGGCAGCTTCTGCTCTTACCCTCTTGGAGCCCTGGGCTGCAATGTGAGGAAGTCTAGCTATCCTACTGGATGTGGAGGAGTACTAATGCCCCAGCCAACAGGGAGCATCAGGTTCCTAGACATGGGTGGGCCATCTTGGATCCTCTAGTCTTTATTATTATTTTTTTATTTGTTTATTTAGAGAGAGAATGTGTGCATGTGGGTAGGGGAAGGGCATAGGGAAAGGGAGAGAAGGAGAATCTCAAGCAGACTCCCTGCTGAACGTGGAGCCTGATGGGGGGCTTGATCTCAAGACCTTGAGATCGTGACCTGAGCCTAAATCAAGAGTCAGATGCTTAACCGACTGAGTCACCCAGGCGCCCCTATCTTCCAGTCTTAATTGAGCCCAGCTAACACTATATGGATCAGAGACAAGCCATTCCCATTGAACCTTGCCCCAGTTGAAGAGCCACAGAATGGTTGTTACTATTTTGGTGGGTAATTTGTTACACAGCCATAGACAAGGGATATAAAGGGGGAAGGTGAAATCCTTTCTCAGTGCTCAGCATATTCCTTGTTTGAACCTAAAATGCTACTTTCTATTTTCTTTGCTGATCAAAATTCTACCCATCTTCAGAATTACCCAAAGGTCCCAAGTACAGGAGACTGCTGTTTCCAGATTGTTTTCTCCTCGCAGAGCCAGGACAGAGCAGGTTCAAGATGTTTCTGGAACATATTGTTCAAGAAATTCTTCCATATGCCAGGAAGCAAGGAAGTGCTTTCCAAAATTATAAGGGCATAACCTCAGGACACAGGTGCCAGCTTGAAGGGACTCCCAATGGCTAAAACTGGGACAAGTCATCCACCCAAATAATTAAGTACAATAATGAATTACAAACCAATTAAAAATAAAAAATCATTATTATCAAATTATAATAAATAGACAAGAAGGAAAAAAAGGAAAGAAAAAGATCAACCTATCAATCAATCAATCAATAGATGGGTGAGAAGGAGGGAGGGCTTATTCTTACACCAGGATGAGGAAGAAAAATGCCACGTGTGGTGGGAATGCTGGAGTTGGAAAATCCCCATTTTGCAAGCATTACGTTAAAGATTGACTCCAGTAATCAGCGGCTATTAAGTTTAAGGGAAGTGTTGATGGGCGGGATACTTGTGAGGTCTTCAGGTGTTACCTTCTAATAAGATTATTTATTAGTTGTAAGGGAGAAAAATAAACATTATGGAGTGGAGATATTGGACCACCACTTTACTGGGTGATCAAAATGAACATCGCCTATGAGAGACAGACCCATATCACACACAAAGAATACAAAATGGCCTATGCAGTATTACCTCCATCCAATCACGAAGGAAATATCAGGTAAGCACAAAATAAGGAATATTGTAGTTAAGAAAAGTTAGTGGGAGCTGGAATTATAGTGTTCAGAAGTGTCAAGGTCATGAAAACCAAAGAAAGGCTATGGAAATGTTCCAGATTGAAATAAGGCTAAAGAAACCTAACCCTAGACCAGATCCTCTACTGGGAAAAAAATGCCCTAAGATTTAAAAATGCTATTAGATCACCTGGTAAGATTGGAGTATGGATTGTAGATTGTTAGATTAGATAAATGCATTACATATCAATATAATTTATGAAATTTATAACTGTATTTTGGTTATTTAAGAGAAAGTCTCTAACCTTAAAAAAATCCACACTGAAGTATGTAGGGGTAACGGGCCATAATGTATGTAACTTACCTTAAATCATTCAGGTATTATTATTAAAATCTATGTGTTTAAAATGAAGGAAGAAAGGAAGGAAGACAGCACAATGGTAGAGCAAATGGGATAAAAGGTTAACAGTAGGTGAATCTGAGTCTGAGGAAAGGGCACACAAATGTTCCTTGCACTATTTTTATATTTGTAATTATTTTCAGGCTGAAATTATTTCCGGATAAAAAGTTAATAAGCAGTTCTACTGTTCTGAGACAGAGTCCATGAAGCCTACAGCACTTTACTATTTTGTTAGTGTTTTTTTAATCTTCGCGCACAGCCTTGTATGATTACTCAGTTGTTTCGGGTTGATTTGGGCGTGGAAGACGATATCTCATCTTCTCAAGTGCACGTTAAGTGCTCGGCGTGCTCTTTATAGCTCTCATGTCCCCGACAGAACATTGGCACAGAGCAGGTCTCTGCATCGTCTGGAGAGACCTCTGGCTAGGATTTGCCTTCACACCTGTGCTCCGCCACTCAATTGCTCTGTGAACTTGGGCAAATCCATACACATCTCTGTGCCTCAGTTTTCCCATTTGTTAAGTTGGAGAACTACAGGTGGCTTGTTTTAAAGCCCGTGGTTAAAAATTTGGCTATGCTGAAGCAACTTTATATTCTAGAAGTAGCGTGTCAAAAAATTAGGAGTTAGAATATGAGTTTCTATATATTCAAAAAGGGCTTTATGCAGCTATTAAATATAATGCAATAATTTTGGGAGTTCCAAACCTTAAAAGTTTGAGCAAATCTGTTGAACCAAACATAGATCCTTCTACTTGTTTCATTTTGGCAACGTTTTTTTCTTCACCATGAATACCATGATAATTGTGGACTGAGGCATGGAGAAAGCAGATTTCCCTCAACGGTCTTTTTCAGCAGTTAAGTTGGTTTTATATCTATCCACATTCTACCCAGCTTTCCTGTGGCAAATAAAACACACTTGTAAGATACTTGGATGAGATGATTAAGTGTGCCTGATGTCCTTAGCTGTTTGATGTTCCGTTAATAATTCTGCATTTCTTAGCTTATGATTGACGCTAAGGATCTTGAGCAAAAGCCCATAGAATTTAAGTCTTTTTTTCTTCCTCCCTCTCAGGGCCGGAAATTGCTCAGTTTTCAGATTGAAGTTATAAGAAGTCTCATTCAAATACATTTTTGTTCTTGAAAGATTAAAATAATGGACACAGAAAAGAGCCCCTCTCTTTTATTGATTGAAGTAAGTTCTCTCTTTTTTTATTTCATCTTTGCCTGTTTCATATCTAACCAATCTACCATCATATTAGAATTTTAAGAGGTGTCAGCTGATTTTGAAAAAATTTTGATCCACTGATATAATATCAAAATATACTTTAAGTTTTATCTCTATGCAGAAACAAAATCACGGTTAATAAAAATTTATGCGAGGTGTCATGCTTTAAGAATTACATGAAATTTGTATGTGCACCGAGGTTAGACACATGGTAAAGGAAGTTTGTGGTTCATGGAAACACTGTTAGATACATTTCTATGATCTCTTCAGTAAACACAAATACTTTGTGAATAAATGAATAAATAGTAACTAATACTAAAGAAAGTATAACTATAATAACTAAAACTTACTAATTTCATGCACTTCCTATGAATTTTTTAATATTTAAAAACCCTCATCCTCAATTATATCTGTGAATTAGTTTCATCCTGATTTTGTCATCTGTGGAAGTTTTAGAGGTAAAGATGGGGTTCCTAAAAGGTCTAATTCTGGGACCATTCCTGATAATTTTCCTTATCCATTGGGTTGAATCAGATTTATGTAATTCTCCAGTTGGGAACATTGTAGTAAATTAGGATAGTTATAACCTCAGAAGAAGTATTCTTCTGTGTAATTCTGTGTCACCTCCGAACCCTTAGTTTTCCTTTACTACATTATTGTTTGTGCTTTATATTGGTTAATTGACCATATATTGGGAATAATGGAAAACCCTCCACAAATGACCTGTTGTTTTCATTGTACTTCTTTAAGGTTGACAAGAATTGTATCTTGTACCATAGCTGTTACAAATATCAGAATGGCTGCAGGCGAAAATATTGTTCAGAATTTCTACCTTGCCAGCAGCCAAGAGTGCTGGTCCATTTCACTCTATCATTATTGCTTCTTTAAATAGAACTATAATTTTTTTTTACTTTGTGAGTATGACATCTTGAGGAAGAAATACTTGGTTTATATATATAGAATCAAAGATATTACACAGATAATCAAATGAGACCATAGACCAAGGTCAAAATATATTTCGCCTTCTAAAGGAATACCATTGAAGGGGAGAAGTAATATTGTGTGAAATTCATGTCCGTGTTATAACCCACTGCCCGCATCTTCAGGAACAGTATTGGTTTCTCTAAAACGAATGGATTTTCAATATGTTGGTGAGTTTATAACTCACCCTCCTCCTTTTGAATAAAGTGGTGTGTCTTCTCTAGAAATCTAAGATGTATCTCAACCTGGAAATCTAGGGGCTTACTATTTTATAGCATACATTTTAAGACAAAGGTCAATTTTTTTTTTCACTAAATTGTTTGCCTGGCAAATTGTCAACCCCCAAATCTTGACAAATATCTGTCTTCAGATTGGTTTATACTTTCACATCTCAGTAGGAATGAATCGAGCATTGGAAATACTACTGTAGGTTTGTCTAATTCACACGCTTAAGAGTTATCTTTGTAAGAAAGCCTTGATACAAAAATATAATTCAGAAAACTAAACTTGGTTCAAAACTTAAATCTGAGCATTGTTCATATGTAATACGAAATATTTAAATTAAAAAGATGCGTGCATGTTTGTTTCTGTTTTTCCTTTCTAAATAAACTGTAATTCTTAACAACTATACCAATTGTACAAATACAATTTAGGGTTAGGCATAACCCCAAATACTAGTTTGGGGTTAGGTATATTATATCATATAATATAAAATATTATAAAATATAGATTTGAAAACTACTGATGGGTGAATTCATATGCTTTGATATGATGCCGTGTCTTATGTAAAGTTGGCTGATTTAACGGACACTAATTCAGTTAGAATGCGGTTCAAATCAATACTTTAATATGTGTAAGCATTACTCTTAGTGATATTTATTTGATGTTCTTTATTACTCATGCTGTTTTATTTACTATGTGGAGTCAGATTCTCCTTGTAAGTACAATGAAATCCACTATTTTACATCAGTAAAATTTGCTCAGCAGGCTGTAAGAATCAAGTTTGCTTTTTTACTTTGGAAACATTTAACAGAGTCAATAAAGATGCTGTTACGGGTTGAGCACTACTACTGCGAAAATCAGAAATATGAGGTAGATCTCTTATTTCTTAATGTTCTCACTTATATTTCATAAGTGGTTGATTTAGTAATTATGTAAACAGTGGAACACAGTGAATTAGTTGATGGGTGCATCAGCTTTGCCCCTGCATTGGGGTGGGTTGTGACTGCTTGTTTTCTTTTGTTGTACAAATTCCTTTTCTCACCACATGAAATTTTAAAATGTGTAAACCCTATTTTATTGTTAGCTCATTTGTTACTTTTATTCATTACAAGAATTTTCAATGAGGGAAATGTATGTAAGTTTTGTGACTGATTTAATGGAAAATATTTGAAGGAAAAAATCAGTAAATCGGGAAGATAAAGTTGAGAAAGTGTTATATAAGACAGGGCTGGAAAATAGAAAAAAAATTAAATTAGGAGATCAATTTAGGAAGCTCAATAGCTTTCCAGTAAGAATTTCATAAAGAGAGAACAGAGATAATGAAGTGGAGAAATGATCACAAAGCGAAGACACTTTTCCTGAATCGAAGGTCATGTGTTTCTGGAAATGAATGGGCCCCCAAAATACCCAGTATAGGAAATAGAAAAGACCTCCCAAGACACATCACTAAAGGTTCAGAATGTTAATGATAAAAAGAATATCCAAAAGGCTTTCAGATAAAGAAAAAGAAGAAGAAGAAGAAACAGATCACACACAAAGAATCAGGAATTAAAGTGGCGTTTCTTACGATAAAATGAAGCACTGCCTTCGAGATTCTAAGTGCAAAAGGGTTTCAACCTAAAATTCCAGACCCAGCTTTGGCAGGTATTACAGACTGGTGCACTCAACGGCCACTCCCCCTCTTTCCTCTTCCTAACGGCCTTCCTCTGCTTTAAATACGCCAGAGCTAAAGAGGTACTTCCCAGCTTCCCTTGCAGCAAAAGTGCTGTGCTTTGCCGAGGTCCCATCAAGCAAACGCACCCATGAGGGCCTTGGAAGGTGGAGACGAGTGAGGTCGTAGCTCCACGGGGATCAGATACTCCATGGCATCTGTGGCAAAGGCTGTAGCATCTCAGTGCTCCTCAACCTTTTCCTTTTTATTATTGCTGCCCCGAGGAGCCTGTTTAGACACTTCCCTCCCTAATTACTCCCACCTATGAAATTTTAATACCACAGATATATTGTATATCCATTTATGTAGTATATACGTATGTTTTATATTTTATTTATTCTTAAAGATTTATTTACTTATTTCGAGAGAGAGAGGGAGAGAGAGCTCACAAGTGGGATGAGCAGAAAGAAAAGAAGAGAGAGAAACTTCAGCAAACTCCACACTCAGTGCATGAGTCAGTCGCGGGGCTGGATCTCACGACCCTGAGATCACGACTTGAGCCGAAACCAAGAGTCGAAGCTCTTGGTTCAGACGGCACCACCAGTCCAAACTGGCTGGCGCCAGCCAGGTGCCCCAGGATATGTTTTATATTTTGAAATAGTAAGTATTTTTGGCCTACCCATTCCCTCCCAAAACTATTTTTTGCCCATATTGGGGCAATATTGTGCCTGCAGAGAAATCATGTGCTATCTGATCCCTAGAATCCCAAGTACCAAACAGCAGGAGGCAGTGGCGATAGGCTTTACTATTAGAACAGTCCAGTGGTGTAACTGAGTGTGGTCCCTGGCTGTGTAACATCCAGCTGTTCCAATATAGGAAAGAGGTGGAAGAGATCCGTCCATGATGCCAGATGAAAACCGTAGGCTGAAGGCTTGCTTTAGAGCTCAGAGAACAGCCAGTCCAGAATGGAGCAGGAGAACGTAGCAGAACACCCAGGGAAGCATAAAACCAATAGATTACCCCATGCATACAACTCTGTTCGTAGGAGTTTTCGAGTTGTGTGGTCAGATTAGGAGATGAATTAGTGATAGCTACACACAGGATTGCACGAAGAAAAAGAAAGGTAAAAGTTAACTCCAGGACAAATATAAAGTCGTAGAGACATGGAAACATAATCACAGTATACTATGTGGCTCATCTTTGAAGAATATTTATGAGGTTATAATGATGGAAACTCTGAATATTTATTTAACCCACGGTAGTGATATAATTATATTGGGAAGATAGGGTTGAAGGAAGGGTGGGAAAAGAGCTGTATTCTCATCATCCATAGTAAAGTGGTCAATGTATAATGTTTAAAATGAGTAAGTCTTAAAATAGCAGTATAAACTTTTTTTTTTTTTTTAAAGAAAACTCAGAGGACAATAGAACAGTTTTAAGAGTTGAAAATGTTGACTGTGGGAAGCAACAATCAGGAATGGGGAGAAATCAGGAGTTGTGAGGGAAACCTTCCTTTCTTGTTAAAAGTCTTACAGTGCTATTGGATTTTTAACTTGTACACATATTGCCATTTATGTACACATAAATGCAGTGAAATTCAAAAAATAAAAGCAAAAAAAAAAAAAAAATGCCTATACTCTTCCAAGGCCTCTTAACTGCTTCTCTTTTCTTCTTCTCCCTGGATGATCTTGTTAATATTTGTCTATAATTGCTTTCTCTTCCTAGAAGTCCTCGGATATACCATTCCTTGGAAAAGACTTTAGATATGCATATTATTTATAGGTCTTGATCCAAATGAGCCTCTTAAAACTGAACACTGTGGCAAATGAATTCCCTTTCCTCCCCACATTCTCTTCCTGGTCCAAATACTCTATCATTTGAATGGTATATTGGCCAATGCTGGCTCTCAAATGCAGGATCTCAAAGTAGGGAGATTTATGATATTTATAAGAAACCACAGTTACCAGAAACATCAAAGAATATTTATATCTTTATTACACATACACAATCAAGAATTTACTCTGAGCATTTTATTTTGATTTCATTTAAATAACAGAATGAGTCTAGTAATGTTAGTTGCCACAGTTATCATTACTAATTTAGTATTAGTGGATTTAGTTATTTTGACATAGAAGAAGGGTTATGGATTGATTATTTATAAATTTGAAAGACAATGAAACCTAGCTAAATTACTTGTTCTGGTACAAGAGTCAACATCTGTGGCTTATTTCTGTATTTGCTTAATTCAAATGAGGTTCTTAACAAAAGAAGACCCTAGAACAATGGTTTTTAAACTTCAGTGTGTGCTTAGGAATTACCCATGGACACTAGTAAAATGCAGATTCCAGGGCCCTGACCTTTAAATCCTCTCCCTCCCCCTCTCTCCTTCTCCTTCTTCAAATTCCGATTCCCTATGTGTTTGGTATTATCCAGAAATCTGGATTTTAAACAAGTGTCCTCGGTGATTCTGGTAAAGGTAGTCCTGTGGAAGCCACTGAAACACACAGCTAGTTGGGTTGTGTCAGACATATTGGAGTTGGCTTTATTTTTCTTTCAATTTGTTTCTCAATGACACTCAAGAAACTCCAGAGGGAACAATTTTAAGTACTCTCTCAGCTAAGTATCCAGGGACCAGAAGCTGAATATATTTAACACAAAGAGGAATAGAGTAGCTTTATGTAGTAAGATCAAGTTCCTGGCTCCTGTCCTAGAATAATATAAGATCATTTCATTGGTTACCAGTTGGATGCTGACCAAAAAAAGATAAGTATTTGTGGATTCAGAGAGATGGTATTTAAAGAAATACTATCCATAAGGATGAAGTGTAATGGTACCTGGAATTTTCAACATCGTCATTCAGAGTAATAATTTTTTAATCTTTTTTAGGGATAGAGAGAGGGGGAGAGAGAGAATCTTAAGCAGGTTCCACACCCAGTGCAGAGCCCAATGTGGGGCTCGATCTCACGACCCTGAGATCACAACCAGAGCCCAAATCAAGAGTCAGATACTTAACTGACTAAGCCACCCAGGTGCCCCCAGAGTAATAATTTTTAAATGTTTCACAAAGTAATACTCCCAATTATAAATAAAACATTCATTTGCTCAGTTCTCCATGAAATCCTCATATTAATTACTGTTTGTCTTTTCATATTTTTTCTACTGTGTAGGTTGTAAAGGCTTGGAATAGATACTGACAGTTAAAAAACAAAATAATCTAATTTACCACAGTATATTCCAACATTTATGAAGAAGATAAAGTTTAAAGCTAGTTGTCATCTTACCTATTTCTGTGAATATAAAGCTCTGTTAATGCTTTCAGGCGAGGGAGGTCGGGACTGTGATCAGTCATTTAAATTAATGTTCTCAACAATCCTAAAATGTGTATGGAATCATAAAAGACCCCGGATAGCCAAACAATCTTGAAAAAGCAAAGCAAAGCTGGAGGCATCACAATTCAAGTTATATTACAAAGCGGTAGTAATCAAAACAGTATGGTACCGGCACAGAAGTAGAAACATAGATCAATGGAACAGAATAGAAAACCCAGAAATGAACCCTCAACTCTATGGTCAACTAATCTTCAACAAAGCAGGAAAGAATATCCAATGAACAAGGGACTGAGAGTTTTGGAGGGGAGGGGGTGGGGGGATGGGCGATCCTGGTGGTGGGTATTGAGGAGGGCACGTATTGCATGGAGCACTGGGTGTGGTACATAAACAATGAATCTTGTAACACTGAGAAAATAAAATAAAAGTATCTGGGGAAAAAAATTAAAAAAAAATAAAATGATTATATAGTAAAAAAAAAAAAGAATATCCAATGAAACAAATACTGTTTCTTCAACAAATGGTTTTGGGAAAACTGGACAGCAACATGCAAAAGAACGAAACTGGACCAGTTTCTTACACCATACACAAAAATAAATTCAAAATGGATTAAAGACCAAAATGAGACACCTGAAACCATAAAAATCCTAGAAGAGAACACACGCAGTAATTTCTATGACATTGGCCATAGCAACTTCTTTCTAGATATATCTCCTGAGGCACAGGAAACAAAAGCAAAAATAAACTATTGAGGTTACATCAAAGCAAAAAGCTTCTGCACAGCAGAGGAAACTTGGCAAAACTAAAAGGCAACCTACAGAATGGGAAAAGATACTTGTAAGTGATATATCTGATAAAGGGCTAGTATCTAAAATATATAAAGAACTTATAAAACTCAACACCTGGGGCACTTGGGTGGCTCAGTCTGTTAAGCATCTGCCTTTGGCTCAGGTCATGATCTCAGGGTCCTGGGATCAAGCCTTACGTTGGGCTCCCTGCTCAGTAGGGACCTGCTTCTCCTCTCCCTCTGCTGCTCCCCCTGCTTGTGCTCTCTCTCTCTCTGTGTCAAATAAATAGAATCTTAAAAAAAAAATAAAACTCAACACCCAAAAAATGAATAATCCAATTTAAAAATGGGCAGAAGACATGAATAGACATTTTTCCAAAGACAACATACAGATGGCCAACAGACACATGAAAAGATGCTCGACATCACTGATCATCGGAGAAATGCACATCAAAACTGCAATGAGCTATCACCTCACACCTGCCAGCATGGCTAAAATCAACAATAAAAGAATTAACAGGTGTTGGTGAGGATGGGGAGAAAGAGGAACTCTCTTACATTGTTAGTGGGAATGCAAATTGGTGTAGATACTCTGGAGAACAGTATGAAGGTTCTTCAAAAAGTTAAAAATAGAACTACTTTGTGATCCAGTAATTGCAGTACTGGGTATTTATCCAAAAATACAAAAATACTAATTAGAAGGGGTATATGCACCCCGATGTTTATAGCAGTATTATCTACAATAGCCAAATTATGGAAACAGTTCCTCTTTCTCCCCATTCTCACCAACACCTGTTAATTCTTTTATTGTTGATTTTAGCCATGCTGGCAGGTGTGAGGTGATAGCTCATTGCTGTCCTCATTGTTACACTTCTACTTGGTCTATGGTCCCCTTGTCAATGTGACTGTATACTGTGAACCCAGAGACTCCCAAATAACAATGGTGAGATGATGATGAGGATGGAGGTGATGGTGGCTAATGTTTATAGAGAGTTTACGGTGTGACAAGCATCATGTGATTTGAATGGCACAAGTCATTATTATTCCCATTTTATAGATGGGAAGATTGAGGCCCAAGGAGGTTAAATAACTTGCCCCAAACAAATAAGTAACAAGTAGTCTTCAAATTCAAGAAATCTGGTTCCAGTGCCCAACTTCTTTGCCTAGTACTTTCTGTAATCCTACCCTCCCAATGCCTCACCAATATTAGGGGTAATATTTCAAATGAAGAATCTAAGAAAGGAGCTTCCACTGGTAGTATTTTCACCTGATCTACATTCTCATTTTGAAAGCGGCAATTCATTATTTATAAATCTAATAGTACAATCGGTTTAAGCTACCTTGGGAACATTTGGTACCTCTTTCATTACAGATTTCCACTTGATTTTTCTAAATATCTTGTCAATTATAACTCAATTTTATTTTGTTTTTTAAGTAAACTCTATGCCCAACTTAGGGCTCGAACTCACCACCCCGAGATCAAGAGTCACGTGCTCTACCAACTGAGCCAGCCCGGCACCCCAGATTTCCACTTTATTTTAATGTGTTGTGATTTTATTTTATTTATTTTTTAAAGATTTATTTATTTTAGGGAGAATGAGAGAGAGAGAGAGAGAGAGAAAGCACGCACGCGAGAGTGAGCGGGGGTCGGGGTGGGGTCGGGTGGGGGGTGGGAGGCAGCGAGAGAGGGAGAGAAGCAGACTCCCAGCTGAGCGCAGAACTGATGCGGGGCTCCATCTCACAACCCTGAGATCATGACCTGAGCCAAAATCAAGAGTCGGAGGCTTAACCGACTGAGTTACCCAGGCGCCCCTAATGTGTTGTGATTTTAATAGGAACTGTCTTGTGGTATACAGTATTTAAAGCCCAGATCAGAATTTACATATAAGAACACAAATAAGAGAGAATAGCTATCAGCTTTCAAATGGAAAATAAAAGATAATTTGATGACATCAAAACCAGGCCATTATCTGATTACAAAGCATTCCTTAGCATGTACCTTGTGTTTAACCAGAAGGGTCGTCCGTCCAGGAAAGCAAGTCCTTTGACAAGGGAACTAGGTCATATGTAGTAACCACAGACTTTATATGGAGAGACGATTCTCATTCCTAATTCTTTACTGCCTAGGACTCTAGCATCAGTATTGTAATCTGTGAAGCAAAACCCAGCATCTGAAAAATGACAGAAATGGAGGAAGGGTTTGAGCAGAAAATACCTACAACACAATATGTTCTTTGACACATTTACCCACGAAGAGGGAAATTTGCTCAAAGTGTTAGGCCTCTGGGGGACTACACAGAACGTGGTGGGCTGGAGAATCACCAAAGGCTTTCTCTTTGTTGCAGAGCTGGTAACAGAAGGGGAAGGTATAACTTCTCTCCACTAGTCGGACTAGACTATTTAGAAGAGCAGTGATATGTCAACATATCTAAGGAAAGGAACTCTTCTTATAATTATAGGTAAACAGGAGTAACCTGAAATATGAAGCAGAACTGAGGAAATGAGGCCTTCTTATCTAGGGTGGTACCCCAAGTAATTAGGATGGAATCTGGGGTGGGTATCGTGACTTACATTGTACATGTTTCATAATTTGGACACAAACGCCATTATGCAAACATGTGGAAGCATGAGAGTTTGTACACTGCTTTTAAATACCCAGGGACAAAGGGTTTCAGATAGCATACTTACAATAAATAAGCACTAAGGGGCTTATTTATGGAGACTTGACTAGTTCATCTAAAGGCGAAAAAGCTGAATAAATCTATGAGGAAAATGGAATGTTTCCCCAAGATGCACAGATATGACACAGAAGTCATCACAGGTCACTGAAAATCACAGACATTTTGAGGAAGAAAGTTTGATTTAGAGATAAAATAAATTAGAGGTAGTTCTGAAACCAGCACAGCAGCTGGAAAACAATGCAGTTCTCAAACCGATGAGTAATAGTTTTGTTTGCAGCTCTTGGTCAAATAAATCTAGACTGAATGGAGGCTTAGGGAGATGAGAAAAAAATCTAGAAATTCTTGTGAATCGTATAATTTTTTTTTAAAGATTTTATTTATTTATTTATTTGAGGGAGAGAGAGACAGAGATAGCGAGAGAGACAGAGAGAGAGACAGACATAGCAAGAGGGAGCAGGAGCGAGGAGGAGAGGGAGAAGCAGACTCCCTGCTGAGCAGGGACTCGACGCCAGGACCCTGGGATTACGACCTGAGCTGAAGGCAGACGCTTAGCCGACTGAGCCACCTAGGCATCCCAGGAATCATATAATTTTGGACAAAGAGGGCACCTGTGAAATTCTTTAGTTTCTAAATCTCCTAATGTGTACATGAACGAAACCAAAGCGATTTATTTGTTCTAGGCCTCGTAAGTGGCAGAGCCAGAAATCAGCTGAGCCAGGACTTCAATGCAGATCTCCTACCTTTACGGTTTCCTGTGTTTGTTACCTCTTGTTCAGTGTACTTTGCGATGTCCTAATTGAAATATGTTAGGTCTTAAAGGGTGACTTCCTGAATTTCATTTTTTGGTCTGTTAGGGTTAGCTTATAAGTGCTTAAAGATGCCAGTCAGTTAACTAGGGCTTTTATTATGTGTGTGGTCCAATGCCCTCCATCCTCCAAGTTATTCTAAGACTAAGAGCATAGACTAGGGAGAATAATTGCCTAAGAACTCTCCTTTCATGACACATACCATTTTTATGAAACAAAAGCAGCTTGGCAGATTATTCATTTCTTCCGAGTGGTATATTCTAAGTTAAAAATAAGTTTCATTTTAGCAATCTTTAATTACCATAGCCATTTTAGGAGGGCAGAGCAAGGTAGACTTTTTATTATATGTGAACTCTGCTCAGTGGTCTAACAATTTGGTCTAAGTAACTCTTGTTAAAAGGTGGTTGCTATATCGAAACCTCTTCCCTATGAGTTATTATTTCTAACACTAATACCACTAATATCTTAAAAACAATTTAGCCTATTGTCAATTTCACGTGGATAGTCAGAATACTCCTGTAAAGCTAGGACGAAGTTATACTATCCAGTTTAACAATGAGAAACTTAAGGCATAGAAAAGTTAAGCAGATTTCTCAAGTTCATGGTTATTTAGTAGAAAAGTCAGGACTAAAACTTGGGTCTTTTGACTTTCAGTCAAGTTTCTGTCTTCTGGGTGTGTTTTTTGATTTTAACATTAGAAAAAGGACCTTATTTCGTACTTTTCCTATAGCACTTCATTCTCTGTTTTGTATATGACTGTTTGTTCTTTTGATTTTAGCACCCCACAAAGTTCATGAACGTAGCAAGTACTTTTTTTTTCTTTTTAAGAATTAAGAATGTGAGAATCAATCTTATAGAATGGATGTTATCTGTGGTAGGATAGTATGGTATTATATATAATTAGTTCAATTCTTTCCCCCTTCATCACGGTTTAAGAGCTTGTAGCCTAATTAGCAGATACTGGGCAGAAGGCCTGCATCAAATTTTTGCTATCATCACTGAGTTATTAGCTCAAAATATGGGCCTCAGTTTCTTCATTAAAAACAGGAAGGTAGAGTATTTTTAATATGAGAAAAATAGTTTCCATTTTCAGAATTACATTTCTTGGATGGTGATTAATATTTCTTAAGCTTTACCATACACCAGGCACATCTCTGAGCTCTTCGTGTAGTTAAGTTTTTATAACCTCATAACCCATGTTTTTGATGCTATTATTATCCTCATTTTTATACACAAGGAACCTAGAAAGGTTAAGTAGCCCTCAATTTTGCAGCTAATCAAAGGCAGACACAGCCAAAAACTTAGGTCTGATTCCAAAATCTAAGTATTAATATTACGCTATATTTTACCTATAGCTTTACAACTCTGACACAGCCAAATTTTCCAGATGGCTAAAATCCTCTCTATTGTGGATATGAGGTCACCCCAAATAGAGGTGTATCGTATCCTATTAAGATAAAAATTCAGTCTAAGGAAATTCCTTTTTGTAGACATTATTTGTTCTAGACCTGAGGCTATATCTCTATGCTACTATATTTAGGTTGCAATATGTTCCCAACACCCACTTTTTGAGTTTTTTAAATGGTATTTTAATTTTCCCATCGGTTTCTATGCTCAGACACCTGTATGCTTTTGCTAGGATTTCCCACAGTGGAGAAAAGGAAAAGAATATTTTCTAACATTACATTAATAGAGAGCTTCAGATTATTGGCATAATATATTTTAATGAGCAGTCCATTGAACAGGTCTGTTCTCTAATTGATTACAGCTCCCATTGGAACACTACCCCAGGGAGAATGAAGGTCCTGGCATTTTGCTTTTTCCTTCTGCCCTTTAATCAGTTTGGTTGTTAGGATTAAGCTAACCCAACAACCAAAGAATGTCAGGCAGGAGGAGATTGAACCTATTAGTTCAACTGCTTCCTTTTCAGAGAGACAACTTAGGTCCAGGGGTTTTACAGAGGCGTATATATTCCTATCTGTGCTGTCTCTTCATCCAAGACTCTGGGTAGTAATCTAGTAAATGGAGCACCTGATAGCTGATGACAATTTCTGGACTGGGTTTAAGGGTGAAAAAGAAGAGGGCCTAATGTTTAAAAGATAAACTCTGAAAGTAGGTTTCTTAGATCTCAATCCTTTCTCTGCTATTTATTAGCTGTGCTCTTTTGGAAGCTTACTGAACTTCTCTGTGACTCAATCTGATTTGAGGGTGGTAATAGTACTTATGTTCCATGGTTCCTTGGGGACATTGATACCTCTAAAGCATTCAAAGTGGTGTTTCACCTGTAGTTGAACTCTAACCATTAGCTGTTTCTACTCCAAATTTTAGATTGTTAAATTGTTGCATTTTGCACTTTCCTGATATTCTCCTCCAGGAATCCTTTTGAAGTCTTCTAAACAAAAGTTGACACTTGCATTTTCAAGGAACTCAAATGGCTCACTTTTATGAAGTTTGGGCAAGTACAGCAGCCGTCCCATCACACACAGACCGGCAGGCGTATTGCAGGTGTGTGGTTTAGCACACCAGTGCGGACTGGGGGAGAAGGTGTCTGCGGGATATTTTTCAGACTCCCGTTCCTTCAGAGTCAGGCGGGTCCTCAGTGACCTGCGGCTGGCAACCAAGAGCGATTCAGGTGACAAGAGTCACCCGCCCCGGGTCCAGGTGCACTGCGGGGTCTCTCACCCCTGGAGGGCCCTGGGGACTTGGGGGCGACCGAGAGTCATACACGACAGGGAATGGCTTCAAGTTTGGGCTTTCCACAGACAAAGGGACATCTTATCCAGGTTATGTTTTTTGGTTGGTGGCGCTCCTCCTCCCCAGCCTCCCGGCTTTGTCCCCAACTTCCCCCAGCGCTGGCTCGACGGCGACCCTCACGTCGCCCCTTTGTCTGGCGGCCACCGCGTTCCCCTTTGTTGTCCAGGGTTTCTCCTAGAGAACGGTGGCTGTCCGCCGACTGTCGGGAAGGATGAAGATAGGGGTCACAGGGCCAAATCCCCACACCCGCACCGCGCAGGACCGCCCGCGAACAGCCCTTCGCCGCAGCAAGGCAGCCCCTCGTCCCCGCGGCCCCTCGCGGAGGCCTGAGATAGGGGTGGGGCGCGGCGCGGCCGGCGCCCTCTGATTGGCTGCGGGCGTCGAGGCGCCGCGCCGCGATTGGGCGGCGGGGCTGTCTGGCGCGAGGGCGCGCGAGGTGGGGAGGGGGCGCTGGAAGCTGCTGGAAGTCAGGGGGCGGGGCGGGCGCGGGCGCGGGCGGCCGGGGGCGCGGGCGCGGGCGCGGGCAGGGGCACGGGCGCGCGGGCGCGGGCGGGGGCGCCGGGGGAGGGCCGAGCCGGTCACCGCCCCCGGCCCCTCCCTGGCCCCGCCCCGCGCCGCTCACACCGCGGGCGGCCAGGGGGCAGGCGCGCCGGCTGCATCCCCATCCTCGGCGTCGCCCGGCAAGGCGCGCGGGCGAGCGGCGCGGGCGGCCGGAGCGCGGCGGGCGGAGCGCCAGGCCGGCCATGGCCACCACCAGCACCACGGGTTCCACCCTGCTGCAGCCCCTCAGCAACGCCGTGCAGCTGCCCATCGACCAGGTACCCGAGGCGGCCCTGCTGGCGTCGCGCCCGCGCCGCCCCCTCCCCGGCCGTGTGCCATCCACGCGGGAGCCGGGACGCGGGCACGGGCTGCGGCGGGGGCCGCCCCTTGAGGGGAGGGGGCGACCCGCCTGTTATTGTCCGCGCGCCATCTCGCGCCAGCCGCCCCTCCCCGGCGTGCCCACCCAGCCCCCATCCCGGCCGTGCCCGTGCAGCCCGGGGGGGGGGGGGGGGGACTCCGGGCACCGACGTGCGCGCGTGCATGCCTAGCCCTGCTGCCCGCCACGGCGGCTCCCCGACCCGGGTCGTGCGTGCGCCGGGCCCTGGGCGATACGGAGTCCCGAAGCCACTTGCAGTGCGTGCGGGCACGGGGGTAGATGGTGTAGAACGGCTGTGCTTTGGTGAAGCCGGGGTGCCTGTGCCCTGCGCGCGTGGCACCGAATGCCCCACGGGGAAGCAGGATGGATGTACCTCAGTGGAGAGTGCACTAAACACGCGAGCGTGGCATGGGGGAGGCCAGTTTAGGGCGCTACGACCTGCACCTTGGGACAGTTGGCGTTCAAGTGTGGCTTGTTGAACGGAGAGGCAACAGTTTGCGGGGAAGGCTGAGGTTAGGAAGAAAAGTCCAAGTGAGATAATCCCAGGGTTCCTAGCTGAGAAAGTTGCAACCTTGTAGTTGGAAGAAGACACCTTACCCCTCTCTCCCACCCCTCAAAAAAACATAAGACACTGTTTAGGGAAGGGGGGGTATTTAGATGAGGCCGATTGAGTTTGTGTGAAAGGCCTAAGGATTGTTGAGAAATAAACAGTATTGTGATGGGAAAAGCAGCGCCATTTTTTATTCAGAAAAAGTTTAGAAGTATTTTCTCCCGAGTGACATTTAGGGTAGTTGTTGGGGAAGGAGGTGGTGGGGATAGATAATTGCTCTAGCCCCAGGGAAGACTTAATTAACTGAATTTTTGGCTTAGAATTATTTCAGGTGTGCTCGATCTAGGCGTGTTTGCACTTTACAAGGGATCCTGGTTCACTGTCCTTTCCTTGAGAGTGTTGCTGTCATTCGTTGTCATCAGGGATTTCATTTAGAAGGCAGGATTCCTCTGTGTCCAGGCAGCAAAATGGGAAGCCACTCTTGTGCCTGATACTGTGACAGTAACTTGCTTTGTGCTTTTCTGGTTTTTTGTTTTTTGGTTTTTTAAAGACTGAAGTGTGCCTGAGTATGTAAAAAATTCTACTTTCTGTTTGGATCTGAATCCCTTCTATTTCAGTCATAATTTTTGATTCATGGTAAAATACCTATCCCCTACAAATCTTGAGCAACAGTTAGAACGCATATTGTACTAATAAAGTACCAGTAGTGAAATTAATCATGTACTCTAAGAAGGTCCTCTTCTCTGTTTATTAATAAACTGACTGATCAGAACATAGGATTTTTTTTTTAATCTTCTCAGCCCTGTGGAGGATTCTCGCTTTTCCAAACTGAACTACAGTATGACCTTTTAGTGTATTACACCCCTTACTTAAAGTAGGTTGTTGCCAGGGAATCAGCAAATGCAGGGTACGTATCCGTTTAAAAATTTTTTTGATGATGAGGAGCAAGGGAGATAGGCCTCAGACTTTTTTCTTTTTAGTTGGAGATTGTTGACATACAGTGTTATGTTAGTTTCAGGTGTACAGCATAGTGATTGGACAACTCTGTACATTACACAGTGCTCCCCAGATAAGTGTAGTTACCATCTGTCACCATATGACTTTTCATTAATTTTAGGGAACAGGTGTATTCTTTCTCTCTCTGCCCACCATGATGAATTTTCTTTTTTACTATGCTAATACCTTTTAATTTATATAATGCTTATAACTTTTTAAAGTGATTTAATATTAGTGAACTCATGTAGACATCTCAGCAATCCAGAGCAAGTTCTTTTCAGTACTGAAATAAACAGGAGTCTCAAGGGAAAGTGATGGGACTTGAAATTTTGACTTCTTTATTATCTGTAGGTCTCTATTTGATATCTTGGACAACCTTCATTCCCTTGGGACTGCTCTGAATTTTTGCAGCCATTTATATTTTGAGTTGTTTCCTCTTCTCTAAGCAAATCTTAAGAATTCGGTTTAATAATCACACACGCCTTAACTTTTTATAGTGATAATAAACTATTTCTTTGAAGCACTGAAGAATTGACTTTTTTGCTGAGAAAAGTCTTGAAATAACTAAAAACTCATGTTGTATATTGGCTGGATAAAGAGTCATTCAATCATTATTTTAAAATTGAGCACAATAGAAATTAATTTTTGTAAAAATGTAAATAATTGAGTCCAAGTTGAGAGGAAGCCTAAGAATTACTTGTAATCAAATAGTGTGATTCAACAGGAAAAAGACAAATCAGGAAATGAAAAGTGTAAAAATATAACTTGTTAGTATGTTTAATTTGGTATGTGCTAATTAACAGTGTTTTGAAAATTTAGGAAATTATAAAAGCAGTTGTTGACTGTCAGAAGAAGAAAAGGATCTTAGGGCCAGAGAAATAGTTTACCTCCTGTACAAGAGTGAGTGTAGAATTTATGGAATGATAGAGATACTGGTCTGTGTGGAATATACAGATGTACATTGCAGGGTATAAGTTAAGAGAGAAAGGAGAAATGTTTTGCTGTAAGACCAGGCAAGGAAGAGGAGCAGAAGATTTTGCCTTAGACTCCTGGGTTGGTTAATCCTAACTGAGAATTGCAGAGTGACCTTGAGGTAACCATAATATTTGTTCAGTATGCCTTAAATTTAAATAAGAATATTAACTCCAATATGGAGTGAGGGTAAATGACGCCTTAAGCATCTGATGTTTCCCTTTTCTAGGCCGTGCATTCCAGGTGACTTTATTTCTAGGGTGGTCATCATGGAGGGGGTAGACGGAGAGTGGGTTTTGAGGAGGATTTGGACTGAGGGAGAGCAGTGCCAAGACAAGGGACAAACGTGCTGTGGGGAAGCCATCAGATGTCACTGAATATAATTGTCCTCTTTCCTAGCTGCTGGTGTAGTGAATTCTTTAAAAACCCCAAAGTGAGAATAATTACGTGTCCCAGATCAACCTATTTTTTAGAGCGGGTTGTTTTTGTTTTTTAAATCTCATTGTATCATACGTTCTAATACATCTGATTGACCTGACTCTCTGTTACCAGACTGAGGCTGCTCTGCCGTCCTCTTCCTCATCCTTCCCTTTACTCTGTCTTTCCCTTTTACCATTTTCTGTCCCATAATGCTATGGAATAGCATAGCGATATTATGAAACTGGAGTAAATTTCCCCAGCGACAGGGTGGCGGTGTTGGCTTTCTTGGCAGCCAGTTGGCCTCATCAGACAGTCCTGTTTGGGGACAGGGTCATTGTTTTAGAGATGAGGGACGGAGCTATTTGGGCGGGGAGAGAGGGCAAGAGGGAGACTCCAGGAATTTTGAAAGGTTTGGAGGAGGGAGAAAGAGACGGGTGGGGGGAGGAGGCTGACCTATTGTAGCTAATCCTGCAGAGTCAGGTAACAATTACCTCCGCTAACACCTTACAGCCTAAGGATCTCTTTCACCACATTGTAGGATTTTATTGAGCCTCCCAATACCTTGTGAGGTCAGAAGAGATTCAAGGTCTGATATACTTTAGTCGTATGCAGATGTATTATGTATATGGTATACGTGTTATGGTATTAACCATTTGAATGAAAGGTCAATTTTAATTTATAGTCTTAACATGTGGCAAATAATTTCGGTACATTGCTGTTGTAGATCTGGGTTGCCCGTGTATTTTGGGGGGAGAGAATGGAGATAAAGAACTTCCCAGACACTGAAGTGCTGTTGGTAATGGTTGGAATAAGGAAAACCGTGTGTGTCTGTAAGAGAGAAAGAAGTGTGTTTGGAGGCTTATGAAATTCTGGTTCCATTTTGGTCAGTTTGTCGGTTGATCTTTTCTGTATCTCCCCCCCCCCCCCCACCGCCCCCATGATGTAGGCATCCAACGAAGTGAAGTAATATGTTTGGGAAAGGAGTAGTTTAAAACATTAGCTTATTTAATCCTCCTATAGGTCTATGCTATAGTGAACCCCATATTACAGATGAAGAATTAAGTGGAGTTTTCAGCATTGGGCCTTTTTCGGAATGTGACTTTTAGGGGGAAGAAGGTGAATAGCAACGGAACAAGCAGATCAAGGATTAATTTTATTTTAAAACCGCCATTTGAATGCTTTAGGTTTAGGACATAAATATTTAACTCATTTGTCTGTCCTGTCTACTTTTACACCCATAATGAGCATCAGTCTTCATCACGAGAACCCAGAAAATACTGAGACAATCTGCTGTGGAAGATTCCTTTTAATAAGGAAGGCATATGGAACGCGGAATCTTGAATCTGTATTTTAGGCCCTGTCAGTTAACTAATTTTAGATATGTCACTTCACATAAATGAGTTTCCTTCTGTGTAAAATGTGTGTTGTGCTTAGTTTTAAAATTCCATGATTCTGTGTTTGTTTCATTAACTGACGAAGCTGCCCCAAATTCTTTCTGGACCGAATTGGAGGGAATATAAATAAAAATGTAATAAGGCAGGAAAGTGGACTAATAAATTTTGAAGAAGTTTTCAACAGGAAGAATTGAAACTGCCTCTCTGTTTCATCTGAAGCAGCTAAGCCAAATCACCACATGCCCCGAACATTGCAGTTAACGTTGGTTTCCCCGAATTCCGTCCCTTTATCTGTAGGAAGTAGTAGTGCGGTGCTGTAGTGGGCAAG
This sequence comes from Potos flavus, assembly GCA_028534135.1. Classification (NCBI taxonomy): domain Eukaryota; kingdom Metazoa; phylum Chordata; class Mammalia; order Carnivora; family Procyonidae; genus Potos; species Potos flavus. Next base: position 4,618,543 of record CM052885.1, on the reverse strand, counting down.
GCATGCCTGGGTCCGCAGCCACACTCGGCTGGCCCCGGGCTCCTTGGCAAATTACCGTGTTTTCCTGTAAACGCCAGTCTCCTCATCTGTAAAATACATGATAAGTAACACCTACTTGTCGATTATTGTGAAGATTAAAACACATAATCTGTATAAAGCGCCCGGCTCCTGGCATATGCTTGATACACCTTTCCTCGCCACAGATGATGAAGTGTACGTAAGTTAGCATCTGTGCCTATGTATTCCGTTTTTAATCTTTAGGACTTCCTTTTTAGGAAGGGAAATATGAGGTGGAGGTTCAGTCCTATGCCCACACAGTGATTAAATTAGGATTAAAATCTAGTTTTGAATTTGGAGTCAGAAGTGGCTTTTCTGCTTCTTCACAGCTTCAAGAGTACTTTGTCCCCCTGCCTTCCGGCTCCCTGCGTTGGCACTGCCTTGCTAAGTACACATAACCCTCGTCTCTGCTGACCGTGGTCCGTCAGGGCTGACTTTCCAGGGGAAGAATCGAAACCACTCACATACACACAGCTTTGGCCCGCAGTCTGCTAACAGGCGGGATTCCACAATGATGGAACTTGACAAGATTTTTTTAAAAAAATAAAACAAGCCATAAACACAGTCCTCAGAAGAGTGATCATTTCATGATTTTTATGAATGACATGGTTGAAGCCTGAAGTCATGCTTTGGTACATCCGCAGGGTGTGGAAAAGGTGGGGGGAAGAGAGAGAATCAGGATTCAGGAGACCTGAACAGTTAGGCCCTAATGACGCGTCCCTTCTTCTTCCTGGGCTTATCCAAATCCTAAACATTCTTCCAATTCTGCATCCAGTACACCTTGCATATAAATCTTTTTCTGAATCCCGTCTGAACTGACTGATTTCTTACTTGAACCACAAAAGCATTTTGGATTTGATACTCTTCTGGCCTTTATTCGGCTTAGTGTTAACTGTATCAGTCAGGGTTCTGGTGGGAGCTGGATTGAACTAGGTAGGTAACCAAGGAGACCTTAAGAACTATTTACTAAGATAAGGGCAGGTGTAGGGAAATGAGCACGGAATAGTGCAGTCCCCCCTCCCCATACCAGCTTCACTAGGCCTAGAGAGACAAGGAGAGGGAAGGAGCAGAACCCCAAGGGGGAGCCCTGGGGGCTGCTCCCAGAGGCGCTGTGGCCTCCCCCGCTGAACCTCAGGGAGGAGCCTGGGAGATGAATACCCCTGCCTCCCTCCCATCCTCCGTGTCCTGCTGGTGTCTGGAGCACAGAGTTAAAGTGGAGAGTGGGTCCGGAGGGCATTTAAATATCCACAACAATATGATTACTAATAAGTATCTTACAATATTACCCATTTCTTTTCCTGCTGAATACAAAGAAAAAGCCTTGTGTCAGTCTCCCCAGCGCACAGCCTCCTTCTAGCTCTTCTCAGTCATACATTTTGAAAGAGTAGTTGATTCTTGCTATTTCCATTTTCACTTTTACAACCATTGTAATCAGGCTTCTGCCTCCAACACTAACAGCCAAATCCAATGGCAAACTTGAAGAAACGCCCTCCTCATCAGTTGCTTTCCTGGGTGAGACTCCTCACAGCTCCCGTGCTGCCTGATGCAACGCTTTTTCAAGCGCGGCCCTGAGATCTCTTGTATCACAAATCACTTGGGATTGTTGTTAAAAAATAGATTCTCAGTGTCTACCCAGAACCTCCTGGATGAGGGCCAGGGCACCTGTGTTTTTGACCAGGCTCCTTCTTACTCCCTACCACCGTCAGCGTTAGAGAGCTTCGTAAGGGTCTCCATATGACTGAGGGGCTATGAAAATGGGATGTGTTTTTTAAACACTTGTATTTAATTGTTCAACGGGTAACCTCTAAAATATAATGCAGCATAATGGTGCCGTTGGCAATACGATCACAAGATTTGGAAAAATAAAATTCATAGTGTACTCTAGGCGGTGCGGCTCTGAAATGGACAAGTCTTTTGTTGAATGGTGTCCCTTCGCCCTTCGATCCTGTCATTTATCTCTAGTGACTCACGTAGAGACAGTGTCAGGGGTCGGAATGTAGGGTCTTTCCTGAAGGTGAGACGTGCCCCGTGAGAGGTGCTGCCCCTTCGAGAACATGGGCCCCGGAAGCAGAGGCCTAGCACCTCCTCCGTGTGGCTGCTAGCTCCTTTCTCACTTTTGGGAAGAGGCCCAAGGCGGGGCGAGAGGAAGGGGTGGAGTTGGGGGTTAGATCCCGCTCTGCCGCCCCTGGCAGGACTTGTAGACTCACTCAGCTGACGCTCCCTCCCATACGGTTCCCTGTCCTTTAACTCCCCGCCCTGGAGGCCGCTCCTTCCCTGGTCTGAAGTCCTCCTGCTCAGCCTCTCTCCCTGGCTCTGCACCCCCACCGGCCCCTCCCGCCTGCGGAGCAAAAGCTCACTGTCCTCGGGATCTTCTTTCCTAGGAAGGACTTGATGGGCACATGTGGGGGCCTGTCCCCTTTCCTCTGGCCACTTCTCACATGTGAGGACCCTTCCAGCTCTAGGAAGCAGTGGTGGGAAAATCCCCCTTCGGATTCCGGTGATGTGGCCACCCCTCGTTGAGGAAGCCTCACGCCCCCTCCTGCTTTGGCCCGCCCTGATATCAGCACCTGTAAACAAGTTACTGTCTCTGCTTATTTCACGCCTCTCCCGGCTGGGATCTCAGTTGCCCAAGAACGGGGGCCTCCTCGGACTCCTGTTTGTGCCCCTCACACTCAGGACCAGTGCTGGCTTACACCGTGCTTGGAGTCGGCGGGACTCCTGCGGGGAAGAGCCCAGATGGGCACCATGATCATCGCTTCTGAGCTGTGTGGCCTCACCATCAACTGGTCTTTTGCGAGCGGCAGCGGCCCGGTCTGTAAGATGCGGCCACCCCTGGCCCTGCCCCGTGGGGGGTGGTCGGTCCCGAGGAGGCTCACTGTGCACACAGGGGACGCTCAGTGTGGGGGCGATGGGAAATCAGTGGTGGCCCTTCGCGGGATGCGGTGCTTCCTTGTCTTTGCAGCCCATCTGGCTAGGAGCTCCCCAGATTGGGTTCAGGTCCCCCTGTGACTTGGTCTCCCCCTGCGGGTCGCCGCTGCACCACTTAGTGGCCCCATAGCCCTGAGCAGCCCGGGCCTGCGTGGCGAGACTCACTAAAGACCGCATAGCAGATGCGTCCGTTAGAAGCAAGCTGCACCACCCTTTTGGCTGACTTTATTTTCTTCAAGAGGGTTACTTAAGAGGCGACTGGTAAAGCATTGGAAAATTTTGGAGGACTGTGATGATTATTCAAAAGGAAATGAAGATAACCATGAGAGGTACCAGTATTCTCAGCTAAAAGATTACAGTGTCTGGTGATAAGGAGTGATTAGGGATGATTGAAAAGAGAAGCTTTATCACCCTTGCTATCAAGAGATTCAGAATAAAGAAGCCTTCAGAGTGCATAATTGTCTTTATTCAGGAAGAACAAAGGCCTCCGGCTTTTGATGCCAAGCCCTCTCCCCTTTCAGTCGGGGGCCCTTCCAGAAGGGCTCCTTTGGGATGTCTCCCCCATGGCCCCGAACCAGCCAATCCAGGGAAGCCTGGCCAGCAGCAGGTGTCAACACTGGCTCCTCTGGGGCAGCCAGTGTCCCCGTGGAGTGGGGAACTAAGGGGACCCCCTAGCTGCCAACCAGATGGACCTCACTGTTCAGCGGAGGTCCAGGCCTCTGACCAGCTAGCCTTGCTCCTATCTAGGCGCTGGACAAAAATGTAACATACTTTCTGTTTTAATCCATAATCCCAAAGAAACTTTCTTAGTTTTAAACTGTTTTAATCCATAATCCCACAGAAAATTTCGTGCCAAAGTAGATGTTTGTGGAAGGTCGGACTTACAGATAATATATAATTTTAGATATATTTAAGTTACTCAGTTACATGTACATTAGAATAAAATAAATAGCCCTCTGCTTATATAAGCAAATTCTGAATCCTTTTCTCTTTAACAGTTTTTTAAAGAAGATCTTATTTATTTATTTGGGAGAGTGGGAGTGAGGGCACAATTTGGGGGCAGGGGCAGAGGCAGAGGGAGAAGCAGACTCCCCACTGAGCAGGGAGCCCGAGGCAGGGCTCAATCTCAGGATCCCAGGATCACGACCTGAGCTGAAGGCAGACACTTAATCGACTGAGCCACCCAGGCGCCCCCCATCCTTTTCTTTTTGAAACTAAATTATATGTAGATCTACGCACATGAAAGATATTTAGGTGATACTCACCTTGGTTTTTTTTTCTTTTTTTAAACTTATTTTACTTAAATTCAGTTAGCATGTAGTGTGTCATTAGTTTCAGATGGATACTTGTTAAAACTGAATGGAGAGAAAGGCTCTGCCTTTTTGCAAAACCATTCGTCTAGTGGGTGCCCAGTAGTGATTGAATTGAATGCATCTAATTTAACAATATTACATTTCAAAAACAAATGTAAAGACCTGCAATGAAGTTCTAGAACTTTGTTGTATAAAAGCAGAATTGCCCGAGAGACCGGCATTAAACTCTGAGTAAACCTCGGGAGTTTTTGTTTATTGGAAGGTGCCCTTTAGCTGACCAGGTCAGGGGAAGTCCAGGTCAGGTCACAGGTCAGGGGAAGTAGTAGTGCCAACATAAATTCCAAATTCTGCATGGCCATCTGGAAAGCCCATGCCCACTCTAAAAGGAAAGCCCTCACTCCCTTTCGATGATGGTTACCAAAGCTGATTTTCCAAGGGAAGCTGGAATACTAGATTTTTGTGAAAATAGGATTTTTAAATTTTTGGCTGAAATAGCCTTAAGTTTTCTTTCTTTGGGCTCGAACAACGCACATGGGCCAGATTTAGCTTATTGGCCATTGAGAAGTAGGTAGCAGTTTCTGTTAGAGTGGACGGTGGTCATTCTGCTCTGAAATTTATTGCCCTGGAACAAGAGTAGACTGGAGAATAGCTGGAACCCTCAGGACTAGCGAAGGCCGGAAAACCCTGTCATGCAGTCGTTGAAAGAAGTAATTCTTAGATTTCCTCACTTGGTAATTTCATCCTTAAATTGGCCAACAGAATTTCAAATTAAGTTTTCCCCGACTAGTTCTTTCCCTTGGAAGTGGGTCACATCTTGGAAATAATCTTGAACATTAATATCCCTTTATTTTTTATTTTTTTAAAGATTTTATCCATTTATTTTAGAGAGGGAGCAGGGAGGAGCAGAGAGAGGGAGAAAGAATCCAAAGCAGACTCTGCACTGAGCGCGGAGCCCAACGTGGGGCTCGATCCCACAACCGTGAGGCCACAACCTGAACAGAAACCAAGGATCCCACGCCCAACCGACTGTGCCACCCAGACGCCCCAGAAAGTTAATATCCCTTTAAAGAGGGAAGGTTGGAATCTCACACAACTATCATTTCATTCTTTTTGCAGATCCAGTTTTACAGCGACTAATTGATCTAAGTTGTCCAGGCTGTTTCATGGGGTGTGATGTTAAAAAAATTGTCTAGCTAATAGAGAATAATATTTGAAAAGGTCTTGATTGCTTTATGAGCCCCTACCAGTCTTTCAGTTTCTTTGGACTGTACATTGAATTTTGGCCAGAGTATTTTGTCTTGGGATAACTGTGCAGGCTTTGGAGTTTAAGTTTAATCTACCGTTGCTTCACTGTGAGTTTTAGCGTGCCTTTTCTAATACAAGACTGGCACAGCTGTTCATGTTAGCTGCTTACCAAGAATAGAAATGACAAAGACTGGGTGTGTGAGTAGAGCTGAGAAGATGAAGGTAGAGGGCAGGGCGAAGCTTCCCTTGCTGGTCCTTCGTATCTTCGGAGATAGTTAAGGGGTCCTTAGTCTAAGACCATAATCCTGCTATGGGGTAGTTTCTGTACTTCTCCTAGAGTATCAGACTAGTGTGTCTTTTCCTTTTGTTCTTGTAAAATATTGTTAAATCACATAGTAAAGGAAAGTCTTGGTGTCTTTGGCATCACAAAATTGAGCTTCAGTCTTCCATTGGGTTAGAATAGAAATTCTGATAAACTAGTCACAACCGAAAGAGAATTTTGGGTATTGTCAAACTGTATATTTGTTACAATTTTTGATATGGATTGGAAGGATCTCCTTCCAAAGTGGTTTTCTTTTGTAAAGTACAGGAAATATAAATTAATGGAGAAATACGCTGTTCTAAGAAGGTTTTTGGCACTGACTCAGAGTTCACCACATAGGACTATAAAGTAATTTATAAAGTAACTTCGGTAGCTAACACTTGAGTAGATTTAAAAAAAATCCTCAGAATATTAAAGACAAAAGGACGTTGGGACCATTTCAGCAAAGACAAAATAAATTGCAATAGTGCCCGAAGCTGGTCCTGGATTGTTTTCCTTTTTGTATTGATTTTATTGAAAGCAAGGGCCTCTGGAAAATAATGAAAATGCTAAACTGCATTTCCTTATTTTGTCCCTAATTCTAGACCAGGTAAGTGTATGATATTGAAGGTTTAGCTCCTGTAAAATGAACGGCCCTGTAGGTCAGTGTGCCTTGGCTCGGTGGGTGACATGGATTAGCACTATTAGCCATCCCCGTGTTGGACAACAAGCGGTGTTCAATAGGGCGAGGCCCAGCAAGGGAAAGCCAAATGTGTTGTGTATTACTATAAGTCATATCCCAGGAAGGTGGACTGTGACCAAAATCCAGAGCCTTCTCTGAAACTGGGAATCAAATAAACTAGGTAGGAGTCATGTAGAAGACAAACCTTTGACAAACTGGTATCCTTTGAGAATGATTATGGAAATGTGTAAATTGTTGTAGGGTTGTAGTCTGCAGTGAATGTTGGGACTTTTGGGACTTTTTTTTTTTAAGATTTTATTTTTTTTGAGAGAGAAGAGAGAGAGCAAGAGAGAGCACGAGCAGGGGGCAGGGAGAGGGAGAAGCAGACTCTCCGCTGAGCAGACAGCCTGATGTGGAGCTCTGTGCGGGGCTCGATCCCAGGACACTGGGATCATGACCTGAGCCAAAGGCAGATGCTTAACTGACTGAGCCCCCCCAGGCGCCCCGACCTTTAGAACATTTTTTAAAAAAGGAAAGTTGCCGGGGTACCTGGGTGGCTTAGTTGGCTAAGCGTCTGCCTTTGGCTCAGGTCATGGTCCCGGGGTCCTGGGATCGAGCCCCGCATTGGGCTCTCTGCTCAGTGGGGAGTCTGCTTCTCCCTCTCCTTCTGTGCGTGCGCTCTCTCTTTCTCTCAAATAAATAAATAAAATCTTAAAAAAAGAAAGAAAGAAAGGGATGTTGCTGGTTATGGTATCAGTTTAGGTGTTAGGCATCACCGTTTTGGTAGTAAGGACAGGGAGGGATAAGTAGATATCGTGGGTCACTGAGTGTGTAGTTTAGGTCCAGGGTTTGTTAGGTCCTGGATGCGACGATGGGTAGGAAGTGGCTCTGGCTCTTGAGCTTCCGTGTAGCAGGAGAGGGACGAGTGTTCCCAGCACACGAGTGTCAGAGGGGAGATGCTGGAGTTAGTCTGGGTACAGCTGCTGCCACAGAGAATCCCAGCAAGAAGCCGGTGACTTCAAGGTAGTAGCTTGTTTTTCCTTGCGTGACAGTCTCGATGCAAACGGCCGGGGCTGGAGGACGGTTACACACCTGGTCATACGAAGACCCGTGCTCCTCTCAACACGTTGTTCTTCCATCCGGGGGCCTTACCGTCAGCCCGGGTGAGGCTGGTTTGCTTGCAGCAGCGGTCCTGAAGCTTGGGGGGGCCTGCAGAGCCCCCGCCGCACTTGCTAGAACACACACTGCTGGGCCCTGTGCACAGAGGTCCGGGCCGGGGCCCGATGCTTTGCAAGAGCAGTGGGTTCCCAGGTGATGTCACTGCCGCCGCCCTGGCGAGCGTACCTGGAGAACTTGGGGGGGTCCGGGGGAAAGATCCCGTGTGGTCACAGTTGTGGGCCAGAAGTGGCACATACGTACCGCTGTGACTCACATTCCTTTGGCCGGAGCTTTGTCACATGGCCACAGGTCACAGCAAGGAGACGGCCGGGGTGTGGGGCTGGGGGCTGGTCGGCGCCGCCTCCCTGGGCAGCCATGTCCAGGCACAGTTCTGTGCCTGGGGGAGAGCCGGGCGGGCTCCATCACCCTCTGGAATCCGCTAGAGAAAAGCCCTGTAACTCGGGTTCGGACTGGTCAGGCAGGGTAACGCTCGAGACAGAATCTGGGAGGATGAATTTTCCTGGCACCCCAGGGAGGCTGTGCAGCGTGCAGTGGAGGAAACTGTTAGCGAAGGAAAGCAGGGTAGGCTCAGTCCTCCGGGAAACACCGATTGCTGGCCAGGCCGGGCGTGAGGCCTCGCCCCGCAGAGGGAGAGGACATGGGCAGGGTCTGACGGTGTCGCCGGCTAACGAGCAAACATGCTTCGTGCTTTAAGATTCCCGTGGTTAAGATCATAGGTGCCGGAGTCAGCTTGGGTTCAGGCTGTGGTCCTGCCATGGAGCGTCAGAAGCCACGTGAGTCACTGGGGGCTCGCTTTATCTGTTCCTCAGAACAAGCCCTCCAGGAGCGATGGCCGCCATGGCGCCTCTGGTGAGCATGGCTCGTGCGAGAGGCAGTCTGTGCCGGGAAGGCTCCTCTCCGGCGGGTGGCCATCTGGCTTCTCCTCGAGCACTTCTCTGATGGAGAGCTTGCTCCCCCTGTTTGGGAGCTGCATTTCTGGAGAGCGGTAGCTGAGGGAGCTTGTCATCCTGGGGCCCATAAACTTCCTGAAGTAATCCAGAAATGCTCTGTTTAAGCCCATTTCTTCATGGTCCCCTGTTGGGTCATTGGAGACATTCCATTCTTTCTTTACGCGGCTGGCTTGTGAGCAACTGCACTTTGTAAATGAGGTGTCAGTACCCCCAGATCTTCTGCCCTGGGGTGCAGGGGCTTCTGCGCGAACACTCGTAGCTCTCCTGGGGTGGACGCCCCACATCTGGAGGTTCAGTTTCCAGCTGTTGCCCTCTTCAGAGTATTGCATTGTTGGCACCCTTGTTTGCAGATTCATTGCTTTTTGCTTCTATTATTTATTACTATGTACTAAAAAATAAAATTACTGGTCGAGTAATGGAGCATGTTCTCAAAAACGATACATTTGAGACAATGATAGAAACCACTGGGCGTGCCCCAAATGCCAGTTCTTTAGACCCAGTGGCCTCATTGTACACAGCTGGCTGATGGTGTGTTCGGGTGTGGAAAAAAGAGCATACCTGAAGAACAGGGATGAAATGCTGGAAAAGTGTCATCTAAGATTGTGTTTAAATAGGGGTCCATGAAATCACATTTTTGGTCAAATGTCTAATGGCTAAATGGTTAATATCAACACTGAGTTAAAGCTGAATATTATCCAGGCAAATCTCGAGAATTTCTTTGTCTTCAACTCCTGAAAATGATTGACGATATCTTCTGATTATTTCTATAAACATTTGTTTCCCTTCGTAGATTCAAAACAATAGGAATTCTCTTAAATATTCTTATGAAGACTGTTGACTTGAGGTTTAATTAGCGAAAAACAAAACATGTTTTGGATACCCTGGTTCTCTTTTACGCCTTCTTTTTCTTTATAGTTCTGATGTATTTTTATATCATCAGATATGTGTGTATGTATGTGTATGTATGATTCATTATAGTTATTATTGTGACTTTAGAGTTTTTCTGTGTGTGAAATTGAGATAGCAGAACTGATTATTCTGTTTTTAATTCATTCTTACAAGGGGTGTAGAATTCCCAAATAGAGCATTTTCATTAAAAAAGGTCATTTTTCATGACTTAAGTGGAATTAAATAACTAATAGCTTTTGTACTTATTAATGATAACAGCATTTTACTCTTGTGGTAAGAAACATGTAGTTATATTTTACCGGATAGAATAGTAATATATAAATCCTATAAGGTGAATTTACTCCAAGTTAAATGTATAATGCTTAAGGACATATATTTGAAAAGTTAATATTCATCATGAAGAATAAATGTGAATGACACGCATTGTTTGTAATATTGGTGTTACTTTGCTGCTCAGAAATAATGATAGGTTAAGTTATCTCAGGAGATAAAATTGAGATAAGTGAGAAATTCAAGGATACCAGAAAATAGGCATCAGGCCTTTTGGCCTTTTATAGGCCAAGACCCAAACCAAAGCAGAACAGCGGTTTTGGGCTGAGTAACGGCAAAACCAAACTTCAGTTTATCTGTAACTTGAAAAGTGGGTGAAATTGGGTGTTTCTTTTTTCTCTTTCTTTCTTTCTTTCTTTCTTTTTTTTTTTTTTTTTGCTCTTTGGGAGCTGATTCTTCTTATATTATATGTAAATTCATTTGATATTTATGCATTTTTAAATTTTATTTGTGTTTTTACCAATGATGTATTATGCACCCTAATAAGCAAATGGCAAATGAACTTAGTTTGTATATATATAGTTTTAAGATTTTTATTTTTATTTATTTATTTGATGGAGAGAGACACAGCGAGAGAGGGAACACAAGCAGGGGGAGTGGGAGAGGGAGAAGCAGGCTTCCTATTGAGCAGAGAGCCCGATGTGGGGCTCCATCCTGGGACCCCAGGATCATGACCTGAGCCGAAGGCAGACACTTAACAACTGAGCCACCCAGGCGCCCCAGTTTGTATATTTTCTATCTGATTTAAAAACTAATACATAATTCATTGTATAAAATTTATATGATACAGAGTATAGAGATGAAAATTGGAAAATCACAGATTATTCTTCAACTCAGACTACTTTTGCTGACTCTGTGTGCATGTGTGTGTTTAAACAAAATTGGGTACATACCGAATATTAAATTTTTGTAACCTTTTATTTTTACTTAAGATTTTGAGAGTCAATTCCAATTTTATTAAATTGCTTTTCAGAACCTATATAATGTTCCAACATTTGGATGTATGTAGTTTAATTATTCCTCAGGTTGTATAATTTTTTGTTACCATTTTGCAATAAATTTCCTTATACATACATTTGGTATATATGCTGTTTATTTCCTTAGGATAAGAGGTTTCTTAGGTCTGAGGCAATAGGCAAAATTACTGTTTTTTTAGAACAATTATGAGAACTTTATTTTCTCCTTTAATATTTTCAATCATGTTGCAGTTTTGAAAATGTCTTCAGACTTATACCCTTTAGAAGTTGCCTCGTCTAGGGGAGCCTGAGCGGCTCAGTTGGTTAAGTGTCCGACTCTTGATCTTGGCTCAGGTCTTGATCTCACCATCATGAGTTCAAGACTATTTAAAAAATAGTCTTGAACAATAGCCTTGTCTTGTTCTTCTGTAGGGGAATGTTTTATGTGTGGACGAGTTGCCTGTGCTGCCCAGCTTGGGTGAGTGCTCACCACTGCGGACATGCTTCCCGCACTCCCCCCGCCCCGCCTTTAGCACTTGGTTGAAGGGATTGAGAAGAGGTCCTACCGTTGGTGGTGTGTGGCCTCCTTGTATCCCTTGCCTCTGGCTGGCACCGAGCGAGGGGTTCTTCTGTAGTTTTCAGAAGTGTCGGTTTACTAGGTTGTTTCCTCCACTAGACTAAGCAGGATCTTTGGTGCAAGGACTAGATCCCCGGCCTCCTTCCAGCGAGCGTGCCTGCCCCTGCTACCCCTGCGGGCCTTTGTCAGGTGTTTGCATTGCCTACAAGTTTAGGATGATACTTCCAGTTTTTAGAAAAGTGATACCGAATTAATTTTTAAGCCTCCAAACCATTTGGAAGTCTACCAGCAGTTTTTTTTGCTTGTTTGTTTTTAAAACAAATCAGTTACTCAGAAGCATTTCTAGAATTTCAGTGTCCTGCTTAACGTATTCATGGTGTTTGCTTACACGTTCACATGCCAGGCTCGTTTCTTACTCCAGTTTGTGTGGTGTTGAGTTAGACTTTAATGTGAAAAGGAACCGCGCCAATTACGGATTGGATGGTATGGCCAAGGGGCGCCGGAGGCTGGGTATCCGCCTGCCTTATGCGCAGAGGTCACCCTGATTCACCTCTAATGAGATGTCATGGTTAATTGAGCACACACGTCCATGAGTTCTGCCTCATGTTTCTGAGAAAATAGGGAGACTCCACTCTTCCTTGATTCTCTGCCTGCACATGAAGAAGAAACAAAAAATTGTCACATTACTATAGGAAATGTAAAGAAAGTGAAGAGAGACGTTTAGTACTAAGTCATAGGTCCTATCCCTGCTCAGGGCCCCATGAGGAATTCTCTTCTTACTGAGACTAGAATCCCAAGTCCTGGCATAATTGGGCCCCACCAACTTGTCACCTAATTTCCTACAGTATTTTCTCTTTTCTATTTCATCTACACTGGCCTTCTCACAGTTGTTAGAGTATTTGAAGCATATTCCTGCCTCAGGGCCTTTGCACTGAGGCAGTGCAAAGCCCGCCTTTGTGCAAAGCTTATTGTTATCTGTTAACTGTAAGCTTACTCCCTCACTTAAAGCAGCTTTCTAATCAAGGCCTTCTAAAGGAGGTCTTCTCGGATCTCCCCATTTGAAAATAGAAACTCCTGCCATTTTGGGGTACCCGGATGGCTCAGTTGGTTAAGCATCCAACTCTTGATTTCTGCTAGGGTCATGATCTCAGGGTCGTGAGACTGAGCCCTGCATTGGGCTCTGTGCTCAGTGGGGAGTGTGCATGAGAGTCTTCTTTCTCTCCCTCTCCCTCTGCTCCCCCCCCCCCCACTCATGCTCCTTATCTCTCTCTAAAAACAAATAAAGTCTAAAAATAAGGAGCCTCCTGTCATTTTCCTCTTTATGTCATATTTTTAAAAATATTGACCTTAAAAAATATATTGACCTTACATTATTTCATACATTTTGACCTTTTATATTCATTTGTTTATTGTCTGTTTCTCTTACTAAAATGTAATCTCCATGAGAGTAGGGGCTGTTTTTTTCCACTGGTGTCTGATATGGGGCCTGGCACATAGCAGGTGCTCAATAAATATTTGTCTATTGTGTTAATGAACTATGAACCTGATGATTATATGTATTTTGTAGGTTTCATTTCCTAAAGCTAACCAAATATAATTTATCAGCAGCCAAGGATGGAACAGATGACCTGTCTTAGCATTGACTTCTATTTCTTTTTTGTCATTTCCCTTTAAGATTAATGCATCATCAACTCGGAAATGTATTTTTTCCTTGTTAAGAGGCAGTGGTGTGAAATGTCAGTAGTGCTGCTATTTAGGTAGGAAACCTGGAACTAGGCATTTAACCTACAAACTAGGGATGCCTCAGTTCCCTTGTATGTAAAATGCAGATAACAGCAATGTTGGAGTTTTAGGATTTAGCCATTAATAACCCCCTCTTGCCAAACTTAGATATGAGAGAGAGAGAGAGAGAGACATGGGTCGGATCGTCAGCCTTACTGACAGAAGCTGGGTTGGAGGTGATGATTTAAAGGAGCTGCTCCGCGGAGTTCCCGGCGGAGTTCCCAGGGCTTTACTCCTGGGAGTAAGTTTAACTCCCCCAGTGCAGGCAGAGCTGGGCGTCCATACGTTCCCCCCAGAAGAAACACAGTTTCCCAGTAAACTTCCCACACAGGGAAGCAGGCTGTAGGCTGGCAGGTTTGAAGTGGCTCAGTTGGTTAAGCATCTGCCTTTGGCTCAGGTCATGATCTCAGGGTCCTGGGATCGAGCCCCGCATCAGGCTCCCTGCTCAGCGGGGAGCCTGCTTTTCCCTCTCCCACCTGCCCTGCTTGTGAGTGTGCGCTCTCTCTGTCAAATAAATAAATAAAATCTTAAAAAAAAAAAGAAAGCCCAGAAGGTTGAGTGACTTGCTCCTCCTCTGATGGGAAGGAGTAGGTGGGCCAGACACATTACTAACTAGGAGAAACATGACAACCGGGGAACAGAGGGTTCCCCCAACAAGTATACACAGTGTGGTAAGGACTATTTATAAGGTCTTTTCTCTGTGTAGAGTTCGGAACATAGGAAGTGCTGAATCACTATTAGCCACTATTAGTGTTGTAACACCTGTCTTTATCATGACTTACAGCAGTGAACATACTGGACTATAATCTTTTTTTTTTTTTTTTTCCCTGTGTACTTACTAGGCTAGACTGTAAACTCTTGGGAGAAGAAACTCTTCATTACCTCTTGAATCTCTGGTGCTAGATGATTTCGTATTGGTTTGTAGCCATCAGTGCCTAGATATTTGAGAAGAATGGTATAGTGAAAGCATATGGGTATTGGAGTCAGAAAAAAAGGAATCTGCTTTAAATTCTTTTTAAGCCAAGGAGGAGATAGGAAAAGTAAACACCAAGAAAGGAAAGTGGACTAATACATACATATGTAAGGTTTTTAACAATAGTAGTTAAAACAGTTCCCGTATCATCAAAGAACCCAGGTAAGCAAAACGACACAGAACCTGAATATTTCATTTCGTCTAGGTTTTACGGGGTTTCTTTTCGTCTCATGAGTAGGTAGTGGTAAAGAAGTTAGGCTCCTACAGCGTGATGGATAATTTACACATGGTAATATTAGACTGTGTTCTCTAATTAAAAAGTAAAGACAAAGTCGGAGAAATTAACACTGAAAAAATATAGTGAAGGCTTTTTTGGATATATCTCAATGTGAAAAGTCAGCAAACGCTGTAGGGGAACGTGTATGTATGTTGATAAAATTTAAGGAGACAGTAAGTTCTGGTCAATGGCAGATAACATGACCAGACAGTCCTTAGTTCTCCCATCTGTCTTCTCTGTTAGGCACCCGTGGCGCGGAGCTCCTTGTCCTCAGCGTTGCTTCTGTTTCCGCAGTGTCTGCGGCCCATCGGCGTTGTCACACATTGTTCCGACTGTGCCTGGTGAGAAGGCACACGTTGTAATGATTCTGGTGCTCCCTTCCGGGGTGGAGGGTGTTACCTGTTCTAACTCTGGCCGCAGCAGCCTACCTCTGTCCTCACGCTGGAGCGCCCCCCTTGGTCTTCTCCAGGCACGACTGCACTCGCGCACTAGCATGTCATCTGGCGAACACTTAAGACAGGGTCTCAAAAGCAAGTGTGTAGGGTCAAGATCCGGATGGCCATGGTGAAGGGTACCACCCCACGGATCTCCTGCTTTACCAGGTGAGGGAGGTTTCCCCGGAGTCCCTGGATCACAAGACCTAGAACCTTCCTGGAAATTTAAGTTTCATGGTCCAAATTAGCCTTTGTATTTTGGAAATGTTGATTTTTTTTTTTCATCAGTCTTTCCCCAAACTGTTGTAAATTAGTCATATGAGCTTGTGGGGCCGAGAGGACCGAGTGTGATCTTTGGTTTGGGCCTCAGCTTGAGTCTGGCTCCCCTGCTCTCTGACTTCGGCACATTAGTTGGACCTTCTGAGCTTCCATTTCCTCATTTGAAAAATGAGGATAGTAGTAACTCTTTTCCAGGTTACAGAGAGCGTCATTCAGGTAATGGAGGCTACAAGACCCCTTCGTACATTGTAGCTGCTCAACAAACGGCAGCGGTTACCTGTCATCCTTTCAGAATATGGGCAAACTGTGTGAACAGGCTTCCACTTACTGAGTGCCCAGCTCCTTCTCAGATCTTCCATTCACTGCCTTGCTCCTCCCAACAACAACACAATGCTCGCTCTCCTTGGGACAGAGGGCTCTGGTGCAGCTGTCCCTGTGCCACCAGGCCCTTCCAGCTGCTCTGCGGCGGGGCTCTATCTAGAGTGTGGATCCCTCGACGTTTGGACCGGGTGGTTCTCACTGCGGGGCACCCGTGGACACATAAGTGCTTTCAGCAGGTGCTTACTTCTTCTTCTTCTTCTCCTTCTTCTCCTTCTTGATTTATTTATTCCAGAGACAGAGAGAGAGACAGAGAGTGTGTGAGCAGGGGGAGGGGCAGAGGGAGATGGGGAAGGAGAGAAGCAGATTCCTGCTTAATGCGGAGCCTGATGCAGGGCTCGATCCCTGATCCCCGAGATCATGATCTGACCGGAAGTCAAGAGTCGGATGCTCAACCCACAGAGCCACCCAGGCGCCCCAAAGTGGTTACTTCTAAAATGAATGAAAGTATATGGTGAAAACGGTTTTTGTGTAGATTTACCAGCTAGAAAGCAATAAAGTCTCACTTTTTAAGAATTACTTATGTTTTGAAAATCACTTCGTCTAGGACACAGAATGGAACCCTTAAAAACTGGTTAATTTTCACTGGCAGCTGAACAGAAAATGCCTTTCTTTTGTGGGTTGGAGAGTGTAAGATTTAAATGGTCATTATTTCTCTTTTGGGAGAAAAAAAACTTCCAAAGACTTAGTTTTAGGCAGAGAAATAGTCAATTTAAATTTAAAATTAAAAATCTTTTTTCTTAATAGCTTTCTGTCCTTTAAATTTAAAATTTTATTTATATAAAATTTTGTATTAGTAAAATTAATAATGTTGCCCATTGTAGAAATTTGGAAAGTATATTGCTGACTTAAGTTTTGAATTCCAAATCCTTAGGAATAATATCTATGCTTTGAGAATTTATTTTTCTCTCCTTGGGTCATTGTCTTCTGGAGGCTTCTACTTTCCATCTCTAATCTGGATTGATTGCTGTGTTGGCCTACTGCAATGTTGTCATTCTGCAGCTTCTTTTGACTGCATGTCTGAGCCAAATTCATTATTTCTTTAATCCTGTGCCATCTTTCTTTGTTTGGACTTTTATTTTGTGGAAGCACATCTCCAACTGACTTCCTAAGAAAGAGCACGTGGAAAGTCAGCTTTCTAAGTCTGTATGTATTTGAGAGTATCTTCATAGAACTTTAGGTTGAAAATAACTTTCCCTTATAACTCTTAAGGCATTGTGTTGTTATTTTTCCACCTACTTGATGATGAGAAGTCTGATGCTAGTCTGGTTCTCTTAACTGTGTAGCTGACCTGATTTTTTTCCCTTGAAGATTCATAGGATTTTCTGTTTTTCTTGATGTTCTCAAATTTCACATTATTTCAGTGTGGATTCTTGGTAAGTTCTTTTAGTTTGATGATTCATGTTCTTTAACTCTGGGAAATCCTCTGGAATTGTTTCTTAGATAACTTCTTCCTTCTCTTTTTGTAGTTTTCTTTCTGGAATTCTTATTTGTTAGATGGTGACGTCTTGGATGAATTAAGTCTATATATTCTCTCTTGCTATTCATGTCTTTTGGAGACTTCCTTTAACTTTGTATTTCAGCATGTGGTATATTTTACTTTCCAAAAACGGTCACAGCACTCTTTCCAGTTCTCATCACTTCTTATCAAGGATGGAGTTTATTTCCTTTCCCCTTAAACCCGGACAGGTTTATGACTACTCCAACAACAGAATATGGTGGAAGTGATGCTAGGTGATTTCCAGGGTCAGGCCATTAAAAGGTTACAGCTCCCACCAGTACGTGTGGCTCTGTTTTTGTCTCTTTTTTTCTCTTTCTCAGATGCTTGTCCTTGGAACCCAGTCACATGTTGTGAGGAAGCCCAGAGCTCATAGAGAGGCCACATGTAGGTGTTTCAGCCTACAGCCCCAGCAAAGGTCTCAGATGGCAAGCACCAATGATCTGACGTGCAAGTGAGTGAGCTTTTAGATAATTTCAGTCCTTGGCTGATGCCAGGTAGAGCAGGAATGAGCTCTCCCTGTCCAACTATGCTCAAATCGCAGCTTCGAGAGCAAAAGAATGTTGTTATTTGTTTTAACAATAAATGTTATTTGTTTTAAGCTACCAAGTTCAGGGGTAATTTTTATGTTATCAAATTTCTCATTTCATCAGTCATGTGTTTTTTAAAAATGTTCATTGAAGTATAACTTACATACAGTGAAATGCAGATTGGAAGTATGGAGTTTGATCTGTTTTGACAAACGCATATACACCTATGTAACCCGTATCCCAGGGAAATAACCCTCATGAAAGTGAACTTGGTAGACCAGAGTGCTAGGTGATGAGTTGAAAGAGATTGGGAGACACCAATCCCTTGCCACCCCTGGCAATCACTATTTTACTCTTCCAATGAGCTTGGCTTTTTTTTTTTTTTTTTCTTCTATTGAACATATAAATGATCCCATGCAGTTCAAAAAAGAGAGAGAGAGATTGACAGGAATTTGGCAATGGACTAAGTAAGATAGGAAGACATTTGAGTTTTTTTTTCCCTTAAACTTATTTTTGGACAGTTAAAAGTTTACAGAGAGTTGTGAAGATAGTACAGAAAGTTCCCATATAACCCACATCTACTTTTTCCTGTTGTTAATATATTAGTATGGCCCTTTGTCACAACTAGTGAACCACTACTGGTACATCATTATTAACTAAACTCCATGCTTTATTTGGATTTCCTGAGTTTTTACTTAGGGTATTACCTTGGGCTGCCCTAACAAAATACCATAGATGGAGTGGCTTAAACAACAGACATTAATTTCTCAGGGTTCTGGAGGCTGACGTCTGAGTTCAGAGTGCCAGCATCATGGGGGGGCTCTGGTGAGGCCTCTGTCCTGGCTCACAGGTGGCTGCCTTTTTGCTTCTTATTCACATGGCCTTTCCTTGGTGCATGCGTGTTTGGGGGGGGATGCAGGGTGGGAAGTAAAAGAGAGAGAGAGCTGTCTCTCTGGTATCTCTTCTGATCAGGGCACTAATCCCATGATGAGGGCCCCACCCTCATGACCTCATCTAAAGCTCACTAACTCTAAAGGCTCCATCTCCAAAGTCTATCACATTGGGGATTAGAGCTTTAGTGTATTAATTTGGGGGATACAGATACTCAGTTCGTAACAAGTTCCTTTTGTGATCCAGGATCCTGTGTAGAATTTTCCATGTTACATTTAGTTGTCCTGTTTCCTTACGACCCACCAGACTGGGACCGTCTCCCAGACTCCCGTGGTTTGGATGTCCTGACAGCCTTGAGGAGTGTTGGTCATTTTGTAGCATGCCCCTCAAGTGGGATCCATCTCTCGTTTTTCTCATGATTAGTCTGGGCTCGTGGGTGTTTGGAAGACCCCAGAGGTGCAGTGTTGTTTTCATCCCTTCACATCAAGTGTGTGCACTTTCAACTTGACTTATTACTGTTGGCATAATTTTGATCACCGGGTTGAGGCACTGTTTGTCCGGGCTTTCCATCGAATGCTCTTTTTTACCCCCACTTTCCACATTATACTCATTGGAAGAAGTCATTCTGAGCAGCCCACATATGGGGGCGTGCTGGGGGCGGGTGCTGGGGGCGGGGCAGGGCCAGTAGTGCCCTGGGGGGCGGGGCCGGCGGTGTGCTGGGTGCGGCGGGCGGTGTGCTGGGACTCAGGGCCCATGGTGTGCTGGGGGCGGGGCCGGCGATGTGCTGGGGGCGGGGCCGGCGGTGTGCTGGGACTCAGGGCCCATGGTTGTGC
>CM052885.1:4537739-4599141 GCA_028534135.1 Potos flavus | reverse complement strand
AGAGTGGCTTTGGAGCGTGGGAAGGGATAGACATGAAGGATTTCCCTTTGACTGTGTTAATTTGGAGTTGCCTGCTAGACTTTGAAGTAGAAATGTTGAGTAGACCATTGACTATGAGTCTGGAGTTCAGGGTAGGGGAAGGCTCGGGATTCAATTAAAGAATTCCATTGTGCTTTCAGACTAAGAATTTGGTTTGATAGAATAAAGAGCCTATGGTAATTCGATTAGAATGATGACAAAAATTAAAATCAAACAAACACATCCTTTCTGAGAGCATTGTGAATAAAAGGAAGAAAACAGGTGATCTTTCAGTCAGTGTCAGTGGCTGGCTGTGTCTGACTTCAGGTCCCAGCTAATCCAGCAGGTTGAACAGTGGAAAACTCAGAATTTGATAGTTATAAGCTATCAGGAGAAGACATTGGAAATTTCAGGTTTTGCCCTGAGGAACTGTGTACGTGTATTTTGGGGCCTCAGACAGCCGGTGTACCAGTGTAATACACTTTCTTAGAGGGCTGCCGGTCAGGAGCGGGAGAGCTCTGAGCTAGCTGCGTTGCCCCGTAGCTGCCAGCCTTTATCTCCTTGAGGCAGAATGCTGCCCCAGGGAGCCTCTCCCTGCTCTTCCTGCCCCTTCTCCACTCTCTTCTGTGGCCAGGGAGGGCAACTGGCTTTCCTGTCTTGATTCCTCTCCTTGTGATGGTGAATATAGGGAGACCGAGGGATTTATACTGTTTGGTGCCATCATAGGAATTTTAAAAGACATTTGGCAGTTATGCATTAAAGCTACGTGAAGTGATCAGTGCCACAAATGATGTCAAGTTTAAGTTGCTCTATAGAAGTTGGTAGGTTATTACTTAGAAAATAAAGTTAATAATATTGGGGGACTTACAGTTCTCTCCTTTTCCCTTCCATCCCCCAAAGTTTTTTACTTATTTTTAGAACTTTTTGTCCTGGTACATCCTCCCTTTTCTGGGGAGTTGATTTTTAAAAATTAGATTTGCAGGGGATTAGTACTAATCACCATGTTATTAGAAGATGATGAAATCCTCACTCATACTTATAAATTCAGGGAGACCTTTTCAAGCTCCCTGGGTGCCCCTCTCTGAACTCATTCAAGAGAGGAGTAACTTCCAGAACTTGGAATTTATCATTTCCTTTTAGTGGTATTCACCATGAGTGTGTGTACCTTTAAAAAGCATGGTGTTTAGTTTTGCTTGGTTTTGACTTTTGACCTTTATTTAAATGTTTTATACTGTATGTTTTCTTCTGAGTCTTGCTTTTTTATTTTATTTTTAAGATTTTATTTATTTATTTTAGAGAGAGAGCAAGCGAGCAAGGGAAGAGCAGAGGGAGAGGGACAAGCAGACTCCGTGAGCCCAACGTCAGATTGGATCTCACGACCCTGAGGAGATCGTGATCTGAGCTGAAATCAAGAGTGGGACGCTTAACGGACTGAGTCACCCGGACGCCCCTGACTCTTGCTTTTTAAATCAATATTATGTTTGCCAGATACATTTCTTTTGGGCAGCTTAGCTGCAGTTCTTTCGTTCCCACTTCTGTGGAGTGTGAATATGCTATAACTTCTTTGTGTTCTCCCAGCCAAGGCTATTTGGGTGGTTTCCAGGTTTTTACTATTTATAAGGCCGTAGTGAAGTTCTTGTTCATGTCTCCTGGTCACATACGCAAGAATTTCTCTACGGTTTATCTGCCTCGGGTGGAATGAATGGTCATGGAGAATGTACCTTCAACTTTATTAAATAATGCCAAACTGTTTTTCCAAAGTGGTGATACCAGTATACACCCCCCACCAACAGTGTCTTGAAATTCTCTTGCCCCACATCCTCATCAGCACCTCGTTATCAGCTTGAAACCCTTTGGCCATTCTTTTGGATATGAAAAGATGTTTTGTGATTTTAATTTTTAGTTTTCCTGAACACAATAAGGTTAGTATTTTTTCATATAGCTCCTGGCCAATTCTCTTTTGTGAAATGCTCATTCTTTTGCCTTTTTAAAAAATTGGGTAGTTTGTCTTTTTCCTGATGGTTTTAGAGGTTCTCTCTCTGTTTTGGATTTGAATTCTTTATTATTTGTGTTGTAAAATATAATTGTCCAGTTTATAGTGTGGTTTTCTTTATGATGTCTTTTGATGAAGTTCTTGATTCTTTTTTTAAAATTTATTATTATTTTTTTTAGAGGGGTGGGGAGGGGCAGAGGGAGAGGGAGAAAGAGAATCAAGCAGCCCCCATGCCCAGTACAGAGCCTGACGCGGGGTTCGATCTCGTGACCCTGAGGTCCTGACCTGAGCCCAAACCAAATGTTGGATGCTTAACCAACAGGGCCACACAGGTGCCCCCTTTTAAAAATTGCGGTAACATATAGCATATGTAAATGTATAAAATGTGCCACTTTAACCATTTTTAACTGGATGGTTTAGTAGCATGAAGTCTGTTCACATAGTGGTACAGCAGATCTCCAGAACGTTTTCATCTTGCAAATTGGGAACTGTATACCCATTTAAAAACAACTCTCCATCTCTCCCTCCCCCAGCCCCTGGTAACTACTATTCTACTTCCTTTTCTATGAATTTGACTTTTCCAGATAGACCTCGTGTGAGGGGGCAGCGCTCGTGGGGTCTGAGCCTGCTCTGCCTCCGTCAGCTGGCCAGGCAGGCCAACCATGTGGGGTGAGGGAAGCGAAGTCTGCAGAATGTCTGTGTGTCTTTCTTTGTCAATTTCATAACCCACGAATGTAGATAGAGGTCATTCTTCTTTTCCTATTAAGACACTGCGACATAAAGAGGTTATAAATGCCAGGGTTACTCGGTTATGGCTGCAGCAAGGATTTGTATTTATAGTTTGTTAGGTAGTCGCGTGCTGCTTCCTTTAGATGCACAGTTGGCAGCCCACTACGATAGGCTGGGTGACATTCATATTAGACACAGTCCCATTTCTGCACAGCGTGTCACATGTACTTCCCCGCAAACCAGTTGCGTCTCTGCTGCTGTTTTCTTAGAAATGTGAGGGCACAAGTAGTGTTTTGGGGATAAACTTTATTAAAGTAAATTGTTCGCAAACTTGACTATTTTAACCCTCATTAGTAATAAGTTACTAGTGACACACCTCGAAACCCAGAGGCTTTTCTATGATACATAATTGCTGCCTTTGACTACTTAATTATGTTTACTTTCTTTATCAGCTGTATGGAGCTACTTAACATTCACCTCGGAGTTGGTGTAAATATTTGATAAATTGGGACGTACAGATGGTCTTCCAGCTGTGGTTTCTTCCCTAGCCTGAGAGCGGAAACTCTTTAGGAGTCTGGTAGTGGAGTCCTGGCCACCCCTGCATGCCCAATGTAAGAGGATAGCTCTCGATCTCTTGTGATCAGCTTGCTGTATGTCACCACATAATTTGGAAGTCAAATATATGTCATGATTATATCGAAGAATTACTTTTTAGCTCATGCTTACTGTTAAAATGACATCAAGCAATAGGAAGAAGAGATTCTACATAAATCTGGAATAATAGGTGATCTGAAAATGATGAAACCAAATGTGAGTTTGCAAGATTTTAACAACACGTGTTTGTTAACGTGCTGGCCACGTGCCAGGAGTAGATGCTAAGGGATACAGTAAACAAAACAGAAAATCCCTGTTCTCATGAAATGTACATTCTAGGGATTATTTTTAAAGATTTACTATAGAATAATTTACAGTGTATGACATCGAGAGACATAATGATCATCTGTGACTTTTTTTTTTGATAGTGATGTCTGAAACCTTTAAAAGTTCTAAAAAAAAATAAGTGAAAAATCAAAAATGCTTACATTGGCTCATTTGGATAACGTATAAGTGCTTAATGGATAAATATTCCAAGGGCAGTGTCTCAGAGCTTAAGCTAACCATTAAAAGTTAATACTTTTTATATTGACAGGATTCTTATTGAAAAGTAGACTGTTTTTAGCGGGAGGTAGTATAATTTCAAAATCAGATCAACATATGTGTAAGTTGATATTGTACTGAAGGGAAATCTGATGCTAATGAGCCAGTCCAGGAGAACAATGAGTTTTTTGCATAATTCAAAGCCTTGTAGATTTAATAGGAGCATTGAAATTGACTTTAATTTTTTTAGGGTGGGTGCTTTTTACCCAGTAATATGTAGCTCCTTGGATATGAAAGCTTTCAAGGTAAATTAGGAAAGGATCACTATTCTTATATGGGCTAGTGCTTCTGATAGATAGTAGGAATGAATAAATTGATAAATTTTTATTAGCAAATATAAATAAGCAAATAAATTTATTTGAGAGGGAGAGGGGCACGAGCAGGGGGAGGGGCAGAGGGAGAGGGAGAAACAGGCTCCCCACTGAGCAGGGAGCCTTGATGAGGTGCTCCAGGTAGGGCTCAACTCCAGCACCCTGAGATCATAACCTGAGCCCAAGTCAGACGCTCAACCTACTGAGCCACTCGGGCGCCCCTTGAGTTGAGATATGAATGGTGAAGTATCTGTGTTTTCTGTGTTCCAGGTGTAGGGTTGGAGGAACCTTGGCCTTGAGGTGGAAATGAGTTTGGTGTGTTGGGAGGTCCGTACCTTTTAAAGGCCATCAGTGAGAAATAGTGGTAGATGAGGCTAGGGAGGGGGCCTGGTTCTTTGAGGGCAGAGTAAAGATGCGTTTATTTTCATGCTAATGGGTGGTCTACTAGCTTGTTTTGAAGCTGGGGACTCATGTGATCACGTGACTGGCTCCCGTGTGGCGGCTGACATGTGGAGGCTAGAGAGGGAATGGGGGACCTTGTAGGGATCCGGGGGAGAGGCATGGGCAGCAGTGGAGATGGAGAACAGATGCATGGCTTGGTACAACTCGGAGAGAGAACTGAAAGGATTTAGGGATGGATTTGATGTGGAAGGGAAGAAATTAGCGGTAGTCGAGGGTTGGTTGCAGTTCAGCTGATTCGGTTGAGCGGCTGAATTTGTGATGCTGCATTTACAGAGCTGTGTAAATTTGGGGGAGGTGTTGGTAGTGGGGGATCAAGAGTTCTCTTTTGGGCTCCTGTAAGTTTTTAGATATCATTAGACATTTAGGTGAGATGGTTTAGCGGGCAGTTGAATAAATGAGTGTGAAGCCTAGTGGAGAGGTCGAGACTAAGATTACAGAGTCAGGTGTCAGCAAACAGAGGTGAACTCCCCAAAAGAGGGTAGAATCTTCAGTCTACTTGAAACCGAGGAAGTGGGACTGGGTGGCCTTTAAGCTCCCTTCTTTCTGAAGACCAGACATTTATTGAGTCACAGAGACTCTCTCTTAAAGAAGTTTCACTAAAATGGGTCTATCTTTTTAAATGACAAGAGTGATGAACAGGGAGGAAATACAGGCCTGTAGGTGTTTCCTATCTATATTTGTTCCAACACTGCTGTCTGTCACTTGTCCACAAGTGCGATATGTG
Source organism: Potos flavus (assembly GCA_028534135.1). Classification (NCBI taxonomy): domain Eukaryota; kingdom Metazoa; phylum Chordata; class Mammalia; order Carnivora; family Procyonidae; genus Potos; species Potos flavus. Next base: position 4,593,707 of record CM052885.1, on the reverse strand, counting down.
ACTGAAATGACATATCCTTCTAAAAGTCAGGGTGATCGCACTCCCGCTGTGATGTTCTCACAGAAACCCTCACGATGGTCAATGTGAATTGATTTTTATTTAGAACATTTTTTTTAATTCTTTTTTTTTTTTTAAGATTTTATTTATTTATTTGTCAGAGAGAGAAAGAGCACAAGCAGGCAGAGGCAGAAGCAGGCTCCCTGCCGAGCACGGAGCCCGATGTGGGACTCGATCCCAGGACTCTGGGATCATGACCCAAGCCGAAGGCAGCCGCTTAACCAACTGAGCCACCCAGGTGTCCCTATTTAGAACATTTTAAACAGCTTTTTTTTTTTTTTTTGGAAGATTTTATTTATTTATTTGAGAGAGAGAGAGAGAGGAAGCATGAGCAGGGGGAGGGGCAGAGGGAGAGGGAGAGAGAACCTCAAGCAGATGCTGTGCTGAGTGCAGAGCCTGACGTGGGGCTTGATCCCAGAACCCAGAGATCATGACCTGAGCCAAAATCAAGAGTTGGACCCTCAAACAACTGCGCCTCAGGCACCCCTTAAACAGTTTTTTTTTTTTAAAGATCATTTATTTATTCATTTGACCGAGAGAGAGATAGCAAGAGAGGGAGCACAAGCAGGGAGAGTGGAAGAGGGAGAAGCAGGCTTCCCGCCGAGCAGGGAGCCCGATGTGGGGCTCAATCCCAGGACCAAAGGCAGACGCTTAACTGACTGAGCCACCCAGGCACCCCTAAACAGTTGTTTTGAGGTATAATGGATACACAATAAACTATACATATTTAAAGTGTAAGGTTGGATGTTTTGACATTTGTCTCCATCTGTCACATGTCACCACAATAAGGATAATGCACATTTCCATCGCCTCCGAGCCTTCCTCGTGCCCCTTAGTGACACCTGCCTCTCGCTTCTCCCTGTCCTGCATCCCCAAGCAACCACTGATCTGCTTTTATAGAATAGTTTGCATTTTCAGAAATGTATATAAATAGAATTGTACTGCAGTCCTTATTCTTTTTTTTACTTTTCTCAGTATAATTGAGATTTATCCATGTTGTTGTGTATGTCTTAATAGTTCATTCCTTTTTATTGCTAAGTAATATCCTATTGTATGGATACGGTGTGATTCGTTTATCCAGTCATTGTCAGTTCAGACTCCTCTTTCTCCTTCCGCAGGTCTTCTGATTTGCTCGTGTTATTTGTGACCACGGAAGAGATAGATACTGAGGTGTTCACACACACACACACATGCACCAAACCCTTTTAATAAAAAGGGCGGTCGTTCCTTGTTCTTATATTTATCCCCCTTTATCCTACTCACGGATGAGCAACTTGTTAGTCAAATGTCAGAGTAAGTTTGACAAGTGTTGTGGATGTTAGGCAGACTAGCCCTTTCTTTGTGCTCAAGTGATATTTTGGGATGTGTGTGTGTGTTGAGTTTATTTATTTTTATCTGGATTAAATTTGTTTCGGCAGATTGCCTTTACTTGAGCTTCATAATTTGGCAGCTGTGGATACGGTTAACCTAGCCCCTTTTAATTTCAGAGGCAAGTAGAAATAAATTCCTCTTCATTAGTTCCTCGGAGTTTTACATAGACGGTTAAGAGTGAAATGGAAGAAGATAAGCTCTCATTAACCTGGAAGGTAGAAGATAGGTGCTTCCAACCTCTGTGAGGTCTTGGTGAAATCACTTGCTTTCTGCTTCCGTGAATTTGGAAGAGCTTCCTGCTGTTTGGTTTCTGTGGATGATCTGAGAATATGCTTCAGGATCTGTCAATTAATCAAGCCCTGGGAGTCTGGCTGTTCTTAATGATGTGGCATTCGCCGTGGAGTAGGAGGTTACCGGAGGTCTGGCTCCTGCCTTGCAGTTCCCTGCGCCATGGTCTGGGAGGGAAGAGGAGAGAATATCGTATCTAGGTACGTGCCTGTCCTGGGAGAGGGGGTTCTTTGCTGGCTCCTCCCAGCTGTGTTGTTGACGCGGGAGTTGCCGTATAATTGAGGCACTTGCCATATAGTTCAGGAGCTAGGATGCAGTCCTGAGACGCATGCCGCATGAGTCCCTCCACCTGCCATCCTGCTCAGCAGCCATCCCTCTCGTCCATTTATCCCTCTTGTCCATCTACCTGCTGCTGGTAGATTCTGGGAGCGCAGGATCACGTCGGTCTTGTTCATTGTACCTAAACAGTAAGTATTTGCTGAATGGTGAATAGAAGTCATCTTTATGCTTCCATATTTATTTTTAAATCTCTGGTTGTGAAGTTTCTAATTGTAGCAATTAATACGAAGAGCGTTAAGCCTCTCACAGAGATGGGAGATAAATATGAGCTGGTATGTCCCTGATAGTCTGCTCTCCTTCCTTTTAAGCAAACTCGGAGGCATGGCTTCTCCCCCTACTTTTTCTTCCAGTAAATTAGAAGCACACATGGAGCCAGACACGCCATCGGGGGTGGTGGGAACGCGTAGACGAACAGAGTTGGTCTCACGCCTGGAGAAGCTCACGGTGTAAAGGAAAGTCGGACTAACAGGCCGGGAGGTGACCAGTGCTGTGTAGGGGTGATTTAGAAAGTATTTTAGAAGCCCCCCAAATATGAGTAAGTGTTCCATAGTTTCTAGTTGAGCGGCTGGGTGGAAGCGACCCCATTAACTAGGTCGAGGCCCTGAGAGGGAAGGGGCAGGTTTGGGAGAATGAGGAGATAGAAGAGGATACAGTAAAGAATTCAGTTTATGTGTCCAATTTGAGTTTTGTGAAGAATGTTATTCTTATTGGGTAATCTGTAGATTTTTATGGTGGTTTATAAAAACCAGTTTTCCAAAGTTTTGGGTCGAATTTATTTTTACTAATTATGGCAGGTGGTAGTTCTCGAATTAAGAGTTTTGTGTCACCAAAGAGTTGGTTCCGACAATAGTGGAGTTGAGTTTACTTGATGCTTGTTGAAAGAGTTGTTCATCTATGGCAGTGACCTCATATTCGAAATGCTTATCCTTATGTCCTTTACGACCTGGCTGCTGTGACTTGACATTTAGTGGGATGAAACTAGCAATGCAGAGGCCGTGTGGGGAGATGAGATAATTGTGATCCTGAATCTTGGTGCTCAACTTTTTTGTTTGGAAATTTGAAAACAAGCATGAATCCCTTTTTTTAAAAAAAGGATTTATTTATGAGAGAGAGCGTGCATGAGCGGGAGGGGCAGAGGGAGAGAGAAGCTCAAGCAGACTCTGTGCTGAGCGTGGAGCCAGGCCTGGGGCTCGATCTCACGACACTGAGATCGTGACCTGAGCTGAAACCAAGAGTCAGATGCTCAACCGACTGTGCCACCCAGGCGCCCCACAAGCATGTGTCACTTTAAAACAATTTAATTGTTGGGGGGTAGATAATAAATGACTGTGGTGCAATATAAAAAAGCAGATGGGGTATATGATGAAAAGTCCCTTTTTACCCCATCCTCTGCCCTGAAGGGCAGGCATCCACTGTTACCAGTTTCCGGGGTGTCCTTCCAGCAATATCCCCACGGGCATGCCTGTGACCTTGTGGAAACCCAGAGATAGCATGCTTCCAGGATCCGTTAACTCAGCAGCTTACCGATGTCATCAAGGCCTGCTTCTTTGTTTTTTTCTTCTGCTTCCCTATTTATTTCTCTTAGGCAGTGCCTCATCTAACTCCCAGGCACCTTTTCCATTCCATGGATTTCATGTAAATCGCCGAGTCCACGGGCAAACCCCGCATGTCTGTGTTGTGTCCATTTTTATGGGTGAGGAAGATTGCCACAGTCCCCGGCTTTGTTTCTCATGGACCACAACTGCAGCACACGCCGGTGTCCTGAATTAGCTGTTGGCAGTGACTTCTGAGACCAGTCACTTTTCACCCCCTGGCACTAGGGAAGGGTCTAGCTTTTCTTGAGGCAAGCGGCTGCCTGGTAACTGAACCAAATCAGCGTTTTCTTGGCAAGGAGAAAGGTCTGCTGTTCTAAGAAATCTAGATCATTTCATCTTGGTACTTATGGGGTTGCCTCATTCTTTTTGATGGCTGTTTAGCATTTCATTGTCTTAATGTACCTTACTTCAGTCTCTGTCTTTTCCATTTTTTCCTATTATAGGCTCTGCAATGCACATACACAATATTAAAGGCATCCTCCCCCACCGTGCCAAATTGTTCTCCATCAGCATTCTGTTAGTATACACTGCCACCAGCCGTGTTTTCGAGTCTCTGTTTCCTTATGCACTTGACAATACAGAGTGCTTTTGAAGTTTATTTTACTCAGATAGGTGAAATGTTACTTTATTCGGATTTTAATTTCCATTTCTCTTATTACAGAGTTTGGGCATTTTTTTTTTTTCATGTGAATGAGAACTGACCATGCACATATCTGCCCATTTTTCTATTATTTTATTACTTTTTTTTTTTCAGAGATTTTATTTCTAAGTAATCTCTATACCCAGTGTGGGACTTGAACTTACAACCCCAAGATCAAGAGTTGCAGGCTCCACTGACTGAGGCAGCCAGGAACTCCTGTTACTTTTTCTTTATTGTGGATTTCTAGGAGCTTTATATATATTGAGGAAAGTAGCTTTTTATGGTGTGATTTTTAAATATTCCTTTTAGGTTTGTTTATATTTTTACTTTGCTTATAGTGTTTGGCAACGAGGAATTTTTTACATTTATGTAATGGAATTGCTTCTGTTTTTGTGTTGTTGTTTTTTTTTTAATTGGTTTTGGCCCAGAACATTATAAAATGTTACCTTTATCATATTCTACATGCCCATGATGTGTTTGAATTTATCTCTGGACTTCCAGTTCTATTTAATGATCTTTCTCTTCATCTAGTCCTCGTTCTAGTTTTTAAATTTGCTTCACTCTCTGATAGGGGAAGTCTCCTCTCCTTATAAATTTCCTGGCTGTTTCACTTGTTTATATTTCTGTATTTTAAGGTCGACTTTTTCTTTTCTTAAAAGCCTCTTGACATTTTTATGGTGCTGGACTTAAATGTAATGATTGATGTAGGGAGCAGTGAACGTTTTTGATGGCACTGGAGTCTTCCTATCCAACAATGGCTGCCCTTTCTAGGCAAGTAGTTTTTGGATCTCTTCCTGTACGTAGCGTTTTAAAATTTGCTCCGTGTAGATATTGTCCATTTCTTCTTAAGATTATTTTTAGTTACTTAAGATTTCTGGTTGCCGTTGTATCTGGGTTTTTTTCCTTCCATTAGATCTTCTAGCTGGTTATTTGTATGAAGATGTTGGTTTCTAAGCTGAAATTAAGAGATACTGAACAAGTTAACAGCAGTTGAACTCCAAAGCCTGTCATGCTTCATTCTGTTTTGCCTTATCATCTTCCTACCCTTGTTCTGTTTTGGTTCTGATGCTCTACTTAGCTTTTCAGAACACCCGAAGAATAAAAACCAAACGTACTACAAATGGGAATTATATTGGTGTATTCAGAGGGACATTTAAACCTCAGGCAGAAAGCTGTTGTTGGGCAGTTATTTTTTTTTTTTTTATTGTTCATGATCCCCCAATCATTAAAAAAATTTAGGTATTTTAAATTAGTGTGACGCTTTGCTCCTTAGTCTATATTGAACTGTTCCCTCCTCTTTATTTATGTAGTCGTGATACATTCTGTTCAGTGTCATTGGACCTTGTGTTCACTTGCTACACCAAAAGCCATCCAGTTTTGTTTTTACATTTTCTGATAGACTCTTTCAGTTAACAATTTGGAAAACTGGGTTTATGTGACAGTGTTTCAGTCTGAGAACAATAATTTGTGAGCAGGAATGATATTTAATAGTTAGGACTAATAAGATTATTAGTTAAGTTTTATGAAGAAAACAGGAGTCTATTAAAGTTTTTTTTTTTTTAAAGATTTTATTTATTTATTTGACAGAGAGAGAGATCACAAGTAGGCAGAGAAGCAAGCAGAGAGAGAGGAGGAAGCGGGCTCCCTGCTGAGCAGAGAGCCCGATGTGGGGCTCGATCCCAGGACCCCGAGATCATGATCTGAGCTGAAGGCAGAAGCTTTAACCCATTGAGCCACCCAGGCGCCCCTAAAGTTTGTTTTGAGACGTTGTGTATGTCAGTACTGTTGAGATACTATATAATTCTTGACTTTAATTCGAACACTTAAAAGCCATTAGTGTTGAGAGTGCATAGAAAGTTCTATTTCCCTCCTCCCTGAGAATGGATACATTTGAAATGAGGATTGAACTCTGTTCTTAACCTGTTCTCCAAAAAAAATATTGAACTAAGCTAAACTTGATATATCTTCAGTCTTTTTTTCCCCCACTTATATTTCCTTAGAACTTTTTGTTTGGAATTCTTTTTAATGACTTTTAACATTTCTGGTGGGTTTCAGAGCAAGTGATAAAATCCTAAGCAGTATTTTGTCTTCTAAAATGTAGTTAAACAAAGCATCAGACTATGACTTTAAGAAAGCTGTATATTGGTGGTGTAGGATTCAGAAATTGTTACATCAAAAGCAGAGACATGCCTGGTTATCTTTATTTGAGTAACGTATAAATGAACTGGACAAAGTCGGTAAAAGTCGGAATGCTGTTCTCCAAAGAGCATTTGTTGCATTTCCGTGACTTACTGTGGAAAGGAGTTTGTGCATCTTCAAAGGGGCTATCCTTGTGGAAAGCTAATTAGGCTCTTTTTAGAAGGCATAAAATAGGCCAATTCCCTAAAAAAAAAAAAGTTTATATACCATGTACCAGATTCTGTGCCCCACCTGAGGAGTGTGGAGATGCCTGTGGAGGAGCGCACACAGTGGGCAAACCATGGAGTGTGTGTAGGTGCTGTGGGACCACAGAGGGACCCTTGACTTGACCTGGGTGGGGACAGGCCAGCACATGCAAGGAGGACTTCTCAGAGGAAGAGTTTAAGTCTCTGTCAGGAAGAACTTTTGAAAATTTAGTGGTTTCCAACAATGGAACAAATTGACTTGCGAAGTAGTGAGCGTCCTGTCTCTGGAAGTCAGGAGATGGATGACCGGCCATATCCAGGCAGTTTCTCAGGGAAACACGCTGTGGGCTGAGGGGCTGGGCTGGCCGGTCTTTTAGGACACTTCTAATTGTAAGATTTTTGGAGGTTTCAACATTCATAATAAACGTAAGGTATAGCTAGACACGTAACAATTTAATACTATCAATTCCATGCCTTGCCTTCCTAATTTAATTGCATGTGTAGAACGACATTTTGGATTTCTTCCTTGGGGCAGACTCAGGACGACTTGGACAGATAGAGCTATAGTTTCTCATTTCCCTTTCTAATTGTGAACTGTGACACCCGCATAGGAAAGTGTATGCAATGGAGCGGAAATGCAGCCCCAGCCGCCGAGCTCTTGGGCCCGAGTCCGTGTTCTCCCTGTCCTGGCTCGCAGCCTGAGCACAGGGCTCCCTGCGGCCTCGTGGGGTGCTGGGGCTCTGGTAGCTACTCTGCCCGCAGCGATCTGGGGCCCGTTTCCAGGCTGGGGCTCTTTCAGAACAGGTGTGCTCATGTCTCCCTTCCCATGGCTGGATGAAGCAACGACGAGGTTCAGGGTGATGGCACTCCAGGACGGAGGGAGCGGGGATCCCTGAATCAGCCGCCGAGGGAGGCTCCCCAGTGGCCAGAAATATTCGCTTCAAGCTGTTACATGAACCCCAGTTTTGTTGGCGCCATCACATATTTTTGTTACAAAATCTAATGTGACCGGAGCTAATACATAAAGTTGAACAATTAAAAAGTCAGTATCTCTGTAACCACAGGAGGGGAGGGTGAGGTGGGGGGGAAGAAATAGACTATTACCACCCTGATGTTCTTTACTGTAACCCATCCCTTCCTCCGTAGTCATCACTTCGTTGGCTTCTGGGATAATCATTTCGTGCTCTTTATAGCTTTACCTAAGCTCAAGGGGGCATCCTCAACCAGTGTGGGTTGTCGTTTGTTTTTTGGAACTTTTTATGAGTATATGTTTTTATGTTGTTTGTAGTCCTCTGAATGAATTCAGGAGATGTGTGGTTTCATTTGTACAGCATTCTGTGTTGAATTTAATCCATATGTTGTGAAAAAATCTATAATTCTTTCCTTTTCATTGTTCTGTGTAGTTTCCTATTGTATAAATATTCCACAATTTAGCCATTTTACTGTTTGTTTGCTTGTTTGTTTTGAGAGAGAGAGAGAGTTGGGGGGAGGGGGAGAAATGGAGCTGGAAGGAGAGAAAAGAATCTTAAGCAGGCCCCATGGCCAGCACCAGCACGGAGCCCCACTCGATGCTGAGATCATGACTGGAGCCAAAATCAAGAATCGGACGCTCAACTGACTGAGCCACCCAGGTCCCCCCAGCCATTTTACTGTTAATGGGCATTGGGTTTTTCCCTAGCATTTGGCTATTGTAAATCACACTGTTTTGAATATTCTTGTACATGTCTTCTGGTCCCCATATTATACCTCTAAGTATTGAAGTGGCTGAGTCATAGGGTAAGAATATTTTCAGTCCTGTAAGAGAATGTACTTGTTTTCCAAAGTAGTTGTGTTAGCATCATATGAGGTCCTGGTGTCCACACTATGGTCTATAGTTGGCGTTGTCAGACTGGAAACCTTGGCAAATCTTGTGGGTATTTAATGGTATTTTATATGGGTTTAATTTGTAATATCTCCTAGAGATTTAAAAAGTGTTTTTATGCCTTGCCTTTGGGGCCCATCATATCTACTTGGATTTGAGGTTGGTTGATGAGGACAGGTTTCTCAAACATAGCTGCACACAAGTTTTGAATTAAAAAAAAAGAATTCAGGTCCTGGTTTAGGTTCGGGGAATAAAACTTCTGGGGCAAGTATCCAAGAATCCATTTCTAACTAGTTGTCTGGGCGATACTTACACAGCTGGACTTACACAGGTAGATTTGAGCACAGTGCTGGTGATGCTAACGGTAGTTCTGTCTGTGGGACCTCAAGAACCCTCTTTTCCTTGGCTATAGCCTGCGTGCCTCGCTCCCTACCCCAGCAGGGTGGGGTCTCCGAAAGCCTGGCTGTTGACCTTGGCAAGACACTGGCTGAGAATGTAAATGTACCATCTAAAAACCATTAATACTATAGAAAAGGAACATTAAAACAGATTTTGTATTCCCTTGATAAGAGAGATGGAGGCAGCAATTGATATTTTGGGCCACTTTTGTTAATATGTTGAGGATCGTAATCCTCTTGAGTTGCCTCGAGATTTAGACTTTTTTACTCTAAAGTTTTTTTTTTTTAATTCCATATTTACTCTAAAGTCAGTCGTTGTTTAGTTCCGATGTAGTGTTAATTGACAAAATGTTGTTGGGCATGTGTGGCAATTTGATACACATTTTTTCATAGGAGGGGGAACATTTTTAAGCTTTTAAAATAAAGTATATCAGAAACAACAAATGTTGGCAAGGATGTGGAGAAAGGGGAACACTCCTTCGCTGTTGGTGGGAATGCAAGCTGGTGCAGCCACTTTGGAAAACAGTGTGGAAGTTCCTCAGAAAGTTAAAAATAGAAGTATACTCTGATCCCATAATCGCACCACGGGATATTTACCCAAAGAATACAAAAATTCTAATTTGAAAAGATCATGAACTCCTATGTTTATTGCAGCATTATTTATAGTAGCCAAACCTATGGAAGCAGCCCAAGTGTCCACCGACTGATGAATGGATAAAGAAGATGTGGTGTATATATATGATGGAATATTACTCAACCATAAGGAAGAATGAAATCTTGCCATTTCAGCAACATGGATGGATCTAGAGGGTATAATGCTAAGTGAAAATCTTGCCATCTGCGTAAGTCAGAGAAAGACAAATACCATATGATTTCACCCATATGTGGAATTGAAGAAACAAAACAAGTGAATAAAGAAAAAGACAAACCAAGAAACAGCCTCTTGACTATAGAGAACACACTGAGAGTTACCAGAGGGGAGGTGGAGGGGATGGGTGAGATAGGTGCTGGGGATTAGCAGCGCACTTGTCATGAGCGCTGAGCAGCGTGTAGACTTGCTGTATTAGCATACGGTACACCGGAAACTGACACGACGCCCTATGTTAACTATGCTGGAATTTAAATTAAAGAAGTCTGTCAGATTTGCCTGTGGCTCTCCCATGAAAATACAATGTGATCCACAAATGTTAACCATGTATATAACTTTAAGTTTTCTAGTAGACATATTAAAAAAGTAAAAAGGAACAAGTGAAATCAATGCTCATAAAATATTTTATTTAACTTAGTATGTTCAAAATATTTCAATATATAATCAGTATAAAAATTATTAATGAGGTAATTTTACATTCCTTTTCATGGCATGTCATTGAAGTCTGGTGTGTATTTGATATCTCGATTTTGAGTAGCCACGGAAAGTGCTCATAGTCACGTGAAGCTGGTGATCTCCTCTCTGACCGTACAGATCTGTTGAGAAGATTGCACGATGATGAGTGTATGACTTTATATGCATTTTGAACACCTCCCAAATCCCCTCCTCCTATTCCAGAAGAGGGCGGAAATTTGAAGCATAACATTTTCTTAGCTACACATGAGTTAAAGTATAGACACCCTTGGTAAAAGGAGAAAAATGGTAGGATCAGGTTCAACTTTGGAACTAAAAGAAAAAGCCTAAGACAGAATCACAAGGTCTGGATCCCAGATTTTCCAAGCTGGCTGTTTCCTTTAAAGTAGAGATAACATTTATGTCACATGAATATTGTGAGGATAACTCAGGTTATGTGAAACATGGTCACATTTATTATACAAAATCAGAAAATGTTAGTGCTGGGAGCACTAAGATACTTGGTTTAAGTACAAAGTAGACACAGATAAATGTTTTTTAATGCCTTAAGTAGAAAATTCAGAATTCTGGGTTTGGTCTCATTCAGTGATACGATCACACTTGAGCTTGAGCTTTTTTTCTGTTTTTTTTTTTTTTTTTTTTTTTTTTTTTTAAGCTAACTCCCGAAATAGATGGATAAATGTCCATGTATCCATGAAGTAAATACAGTTGTATGTGTAGTGTAGAAAACAGAGGCTAGAGATGGGGTGGGAGGATGGGCAAAGTGGGCAAAGGGGAGTGGGAGCTACAGGCTTGGAGCTGTGGAGTGAATAAGTCACAGGAATAAAAGGCACAGCGTAAGGAATATAATAGTGAAATTGTAGCAGCACGGATGGGGACAGATGGCAGCTACACTGGTGGTGAGCAGAGCATAATCTGCAAGCTTGTGGAATCAGTGTTGTACCCCTGAAACTAATGTAATGTTGTGTGTCCGCCATACTCCAAACCAAAAAACAAAACCAAAGGGCACACAAGTCATAAAGAAAATTTCTATTGAAAAAGACACCATAAGCAAAGGTAAAAGTCAAGCCACAGGCCAAGAGAAGGTATTGGCAAAGATCAGTTTCAAATATAAGCAATTCTTTAAAAAAAAGTCACCGAGAAGACAACCCAACAGAAACATGAACAAAGGATATAAAGAGGATACTGGCTGTCTAATAAACATGAAAAATGCTATTTCATTTTTACTCATTACTAGTTATCAGGGGAAAGCCACCAGAAAAAGAGAGATAATATTTTACCTCTGTTAGCTGGGCAAAAATTACAAGTCTGACGGTAGCAACTACCGTCAAGAATGTGGGGCAGTGGAACTAGAATGTCAGGAGTGTGACCTTAAGTGCGAGAAAGATGCAGATCCTTTGAGTCTTTTACCATTTTATAAGATTCAAAACATTCAAGGGGCACCTGGGTGGCTCAGTCGCTTCAGCGTCTGCCTTCGGCTCAGGTCATAATCTCAGGGTCCTGGGACAGAGCCCCGCATCGGGCTCCACACTGAGCAAGGAGTCTCCCTCTCTCCTTCTCCATCTCCCTCTGCATGTGCTCTCTCTCTCTATCTCTGCTCTCTCTCTCTGAGAAATAAGTAAAATCTTTAAAAAAATGTTTAAACAATCGAAGCCAACACAATACTTTGTAAATTACACAAGCGGTGGTAAAAATACGAAAATACTCATGAGAGGACTACAACTTAAGGCTAGTAGTTATTCCTTGTGGGGGAAGTGGAGGGAACAGAATCAGAAAGAGGGGTTTGCATAGGGGGCTTCACTGTACATCCGGCATCAGAAATACTGGGGTATTTCAAGTTCACTTCTCCTCCAGGACCTCCTTCTTAGGGGTGACCGGTCTGACAGTTCGAAGCCTGGTTCTGTGCATGTGCAGCTCAGGGAAGCAGAGCTGGGTGTGGTGAGCGGCATGGACCTGCGTTCCCTGGGCGGTCCTGAGGGTTACAGGAAGTGGGCGTGTCGAGCATACCTGCTGCTTGTCGAGCCCCAACACCTAGGGACCTACGATGTTTTTATTGTGTTTATTAGCAATGGGGTGGACGTGGCCAGTTGTCAGTGTCTTGTTAAATAGGATGCCAATGGTTTGCAGATAGCATTGTTTCTACAAGTCTCACCTGCAGCAATCAAGTTTGACCTTCAGACATTCTCTGGAAGTAGAGTGGCAGCCATGGAACAGCCTAGATCCAGTCGGACTTGGATTTGAGTGTGGGGGACCACCTGTCACTCTAAGTGACCTGGACTTGATTGAGTAAAATGGGGGAAATGGCTCCTTGTTTGGGGGATTAAATGAGTTACCCAGTGTCAAGTTCCCAGGATGTGACTATCTCCAGACATCGTGGGTGTGTCCTTCTTTCTTGCTCTCTCCCTCTCGTAATCACTGGCCTCCCCAACCCCACCCATGAAAGAATGACTGAGGTGTGGTTTCAGTTTGGCGAAGTTTTACCTTGAAGGCCTTTCAGAACAGTTATTTGAACATCTGTGTGTGTATGTAGTCTAGTTTTTTCTACGTAAGGTAGTTGTGCAGACTCTTGCGTCTGGGCGTCCTGTAGCTTCTTTTCTGGATACGAATTGTGCTACGCCCTCCTCCTAGAGTTCCTGCTGTTGTCTGACCGTCCAGTTCCCTATCCTCCCCAGCCCAACGCGGGCTGTGCCTTGGGGCTTCTTCCCCAGGTCCGGGGGGGTAGAGGGCGCCCCCCCCCCCCAGTTTCCCTGTGTCTGAGCCTTGGCGCTTAAATTGTCCTCTGGTTCTGTGTCCATGACTCACTCTTTTGGTTCTTTTGGAGCATTACCACATTTTGCGCATCTTTGTATCTCCTGCACGGTTGTCCTGGCCATTAGTGGCTAATTTATTAATTATTCTTAAGGTCTTTATTTTAGACAGGTCACCTAAGCATTAAGACGTGGTTTCCTTATCTATAAAGTGTGGCTTTCTGCTCAGGATATTCCCCCCACGTTGTCCTTTTTTACCATGTTATCATTTATTAACGACCTGTTGCCCTTCACATTCGCTCATCCCTTCGTCTAGTGACCCCACCTGACAGTCCCCTGCCCTGAGCATCCTTTGGATTGGTTCTCTCCTCTCTCTGTCCCTGCAAGTGCGGGCTCCTTTCTCAGGGAGGCTGAGACAGCAGCCGCCCGTCCTTGTTCTCCTGCCTTTGCAGAAGCAGAGGATGGACCACATCACTTTTTCTTTTTAAAAATCACCGGTGGTTTTTCAGTTCTTACGGGCTCAGCTGTAAACTCCCCAGCGTGACACGCAGAGCCCTCACTTTCCAACCCCCCCATCCTGACCCCCCTCCCAGGATTCCACATTGTGCTCATTTGATTTTCATTTCTCAGTGGTTCCTTCACGTTATTTTTGTTTGTTTGTTTGTTTTTGTCATTTGTTTGTTTAAAATGCCCTTTCCCTAATATTCCAACACTGTTGGTTCTTACACCTTGAGGATCATCAGGACCTGTGGGTTGTTTTTTCTTTTTTTTTTTTTATATCAACTTTTGGGTTTAGCCCTGAAGATTTTTGATTCAGTGTCTGGAGTAAGACCTGATCTCATTTTCTTTATCTGTAAGATGACAGTGTTGAAACAGGTATTTACAAAGATACAACATTTTGTATGTCAGTGGCCCAAGAAGGCTTTTGTGATAATTACCACACTTTGTTTTGTATTAGACACTAATGAAAAGAGAAAGGGAGGAGAGAGAGGAGAAGGGAGACAGGAAGAAACTCCTCAGATGGTTGTGGATATCAGCTATGATTGGGAAATCCTGTCATCTGCCTTGTGACATTCATCCCTCTGTTCTTAAAACACTTTTTCATATAACCTTTCAAAAGATGTTTAATAATTGAGTTGAAGTTCCTTGTGTACCTATTTGCTTTTTTCATTAGATTCTAAAGTTACCCAAGGATAGGTCTGAGACTTGTGCATTTTTTGGTTTCCTAATGCTTTGCCCATAGTAGATGCCCTCTATACATTTTTGGTGAACTCCAGGATATTTGAAAGGACGTTTTAAAACCATAAGAAACTTTGCAGATGTGAGTAGTATCTATATCGAAAATATCCATTTTTCCAATGTATTTACTTTTTGCTTAAGAAAATATTGTTAGGACCCTTTAGGAGGGAAAAAGTGCTTAGAACCTGTTGAAAATGACAGTTTGCTTGTGTTGAGCCTGTTTTGAAGAACAATGGTCTCTTAGACCAAGTACCACAATGTTCAACTGTTTTTCTCCTTGCAACGCAGGGGAAAGCACACAGTTGTGTGGTCTCTAGGCAGAGATGTCTCTGGATCTGTGGCGGCGTCAACATGTAGATAGTGTGATTTGTTCATGATCGAGGCGCCCGAAACAGTGATTTTGTTGTTTCGTGTTTTTTTACAAGTTCCTCACGTCCAATGGATTTTGTCCTTGTCTTCAGATTTTAAGATCTATTTTCCTTAATAGTCTATGAGAATGTATTTCATAAGAAAGAAATGGAGATTTTTCTTGCGTCTTTAAATACCAAAGAGAGTCTTCTTCTTAGCCTTTTAGGCCCCGTTTTGCCAGGGCAGAAGTGTGAGGGGCGAGCAGAGCAGCGGCGCTGACGTCTCCTGCCCCTCGTCCCCGGTTAGGAGCAGTGTCTCTGCGAGTCACGGAGAAAAGGAGGAACGGACATGGGTGGACTTGAGAGTAAATGTGTTTCCTCACTGTTTTCTGAAGATGCCTTCTGCCATTGTCATTCGTCCTTCCGCCTCCCGAACCAGTCCCTGAGAGCCCCCAGAGCTGAGGCCGCTGGTCCCCGCCGCTGTTCCTTGACGCCCTCCGCCAGGAGTGGCTGCGAACTCCGCATGGAGGGGGACGCCTTTCCCCAGACCCTCGGGGATCCTAACCGGATCCCACCCAGGGGATTTGTGGAGAAACCCAGCACCTTTCTTTTCTAATAGTTAGAGGGATGCCTGTGTCATCAAGACACATTTTTTTCTTTCCCTTAAACCACAGGGTACCCTGTGCTGCTTCTAGGTCTGCATCCCTGTGTCCCTCCAGGTGCCCCTCCAGGTGCCCCTCCAGGCCTTTCCGCGCTGGGTACCCCCTGACCCTGTGGCACAGGCCACGTGCCCCCGCCCGCCTCCTGGAATGCGGAGCTGTCATCCCTGCCCAGGCCCCGGTTTTTGCTTTTGTTTTTGTTTCTGTGGTAAACTTGGAAGATCTTAATTTTATATAGCTTCGGCGTTTTTGGCCGGAGAATTTAAATGTGATATCGAGTGAAGGAGTCAAGTCCGTGTTGCTAATATGAAATTTTAATTTTTCTTTACAGGTCAACTTTGTAGTGTGCCAACTCTTTGCCTTGCTAGCAGCCGTTTGGTTTCGAACTTATCTACGTTCAAGCAAAACTAGCTCTTTTATAAGACATGTCGTTGCTACCCTTTTGGGCCTTTATCTTGCACTTTTTTGCTTTGGATGGTAAGTAATCATTTTGATTATGTTTCAATGAAGACTTTGGACATCTTTGTGATTGAGTGTGTACAAAGATACATTATGTGGGTTTTGTTCTTATCTTTACGTGTAAAGTTTTATATTTTTATTTCTAATAGAAAAAAAGTGTGGAGAATGGGCTCTGTCTCTTCAGTTTGGGCTCAGAGGGCAATTCACTATTTATAATGTGTGAAATAGGACAGATGAAGAAAAAAGGCATACGAACATTTCCTTCTGTCCCGAGTGGTTCTCTTCACCTACTTTGACATCTTTTATGCCAAGACAAGTGGCTTTTAAAAGTCTGGTATAGCCCAGTGATAGAACTCTGTTACCGTTTTTTAGATTCTGTAGTAAAAAGAGGGTTTTTTGTTTGTTTTTGGTGGGGAGGAATTCCTCATGACGGAAAGCTTTTCTTTATGACCCTTCAGATGTGTGTGTCCCTTCCTAACTGCAGGACTTCCCGACGAGCCCTAAGTACAGAAACCCCCTCCTCCCTGTGTGTTACCGGTGGCCGGTTGGGTGACAGAAGCAAATCAGAAGAGCACACAGTCTCGGCGAAGCAGCAGAGACTCTCAGTGGAAGGGCCTCTGTGACTGCTTCCGAATTTTCCTTTTTAAGTGAGAGCTTCTGCTGCTTGCTCACTTGCTATACTGTTAGCCAGCTCACAGATTAGACTTTGTAGGTTTGCTCTTCTGTAGACTCTTGTTTGAGATGAAAACCCCCCGAGAGGGGCGGACGCACTGGCTGGATCTGGGCTTTGGTCGTGCCCATCATGGGGGGACAGGGTCTGCGGGACCTTGATCACGCCTCTGTGTTTGTGCGAGGACGTTGTTTTTGATTCTTCTGAGGGTTGGGCTATACCGGTATTTCTTAATCTAATTTTTGGCTCTGGCAATTGCAAATGTTTCCTAGGAACTAATGAAAAAATCAGGGATCATGTATTCAGCCTCTGCCATATTGCCGTGGCCAGTCCTCGGATAGGCCGGTGGTAGGTATCTGGTCCTGAGGCTTAGAGCTGATCTCTCAGTTCCCACATACGGTCTTTTCCGCCTCCTTGTGACGACAGCAGAGTTGTGGCATCAAAGTTTTCCTAGTTTTCTCAGGTGATTCTATTTACATTTCTCATAAATCATGCCGGGGGTAGTGGGGGTGTGGGGGTGTGTGTGTGTACATATATATACTTTTTTATTATGAAACTTTTCAAGATTCAAACTTTTCAAATAGACCCATTACCCAGCTTCAACAGTTTTTAAAATTTCACCATTCTTATTTATTCCCCAACTTATTTTTCTGAATTAATTAGAATTATATCCCTGTCTACATATTTCACCCTTAAATGCTCCAGTATTTGGGGGATACATTTTATTTTTTACCTATTTATTTATTTATTTAACAGATTTTTATTTACTTTTATTTTCATTTTTTTTTTTTTTATTCATTTGAGAGAGTGTGAGAGCACACAAGCAGGGGGGAGGATCAGAGGAGGAGGGAGAAGCAGGCTCTCCGCTGAGCAGGGAGCCCGATGATGTAGGACTTGATCCCAGGACCCCAGGATAATGACCTGAGCTGAAGGCAGATGCTTAACCGACTGAGCCACCCAGGCGCCCTATTTTTTATTTTTTAATATATTTTTTAAAAGATTTATTTATTTGAGAGAGAGAGAGCATATGCACACATGTGACCAGGGGAAGGGGCAGAGGGGGAGAGAGAGAGAATCCTCAGGCAGACAGCCTCCTGAGCAGGGGCCCAAGATGGGGCTTGATCCCAGGACCCTAAGCTCCTGACCTGAGCCAAAATCAAGAGTTGGATATTTAACTGACTGAACCACCCAGGTGTGCCTGGGGGACACGTTTTAAAGAGAGGTTGGGGAAGGCTTGTAGTTCAGAGTGGCCAAGTCCAGGGACACCATTCACGTTGAGGTCAGTGTAAACAGAGTAGAAAACCGAAATATAAGTAGTATCTTTTGGGGTCAGGCAACAAGGAGCAGTGCGAAGGTGAGCATTCTCTCTTTCCTTAGGGCTCTGTACTGAGGAGGTGTTTTCTTGCTGAGAAGCCTTCTCAGATGCTTTACACACAGTGCCGTGAGGAAGCTGACCTTACGTAATCCTTAGTATTTCAAATCACACATGAGAACCAGGATTTTTAAAAATAGAGTTCTCTGGTCTTTTTTTTTTTTTTTCCCCTTGAAGAAGAAACGTTTTCTATTCCTTTCTTTGGGAAGAGAAATTTTTTTTTTTACTTCTCTGTACCAGGTCTAAATAACTTTGCTAATTGGAGTGAGTAGGGGAAGTAGAGTATCCTTTCAATTTGCAGTTTAGTGCTTTGGTTTTTTAGGCTCGAAGGCGGTCATGTCTGCTATTGCTTTTGACAGCTTCCCCTTTGGGAGACATGTGTTAGTACTCTGTAAATAGAATTGATCATTGTACCTACTTCTCTTTGGTCTCGGCTTTTTTTTTTTTTTTTTCATCATCTGCAAGTCTGTTTTAACTGAGAATTTGTTTATGCTTTTAGTTATTGACTAACTGTCTTGGGGAACCAAGAAGGCTAGTGGAGCAGGGTTTGGACTCTGGAGTCAGACCTGGACCCCGCTCTGGGCGCCTTGGGCAGGTAGCTCTGTCGCTCCGGACGTGGCATTCCAGGCCTTTTGGCTTCACCTTCACCTGCGAAAGGGACTCAGTGACCATGGTGAGAACCGAAAGGTGTCACATGACAGGGAGGAGCGTAGTACCGTAGCCAGTGAGCCCGAAAAGTCACCCCGGGTCAAGACCATAGTCGTTATTATCATCCGTCGTTCCCAAAGTCCAGTGGGCACTCCAGATTGGACATTTTCTGTTTGTCCAATCTCTCTTCTAGTGTTTGTCACACAGTGTTAACGTAGTCTGTTACTCGTGTGTCTTTGCCTCCAGACTGCAAGCTCTCTGCAGACAGAGACTGTGTCCCTTTGACTCTATCCCTAGTGCCCAGGACGGTGCCCGCCAGAAAGCACACGTATTCCGCACAGATCCGTTCAACAAGCGGGAGGGGTTTCTCAACCTTTTTGAAACTTGCATTCTTTTTTGCTAAACATAAAATTTACACCTGTGTTTGGTGTGATTTGAAATTCAAAATAAGATGTGTTATCTGAAAAAAACCCTGAAGTTTTGAGAGAAAGGACTGCTTTGTTCTCCAGGTCCAGGGGCGGCTAGAGAGGCGTGATGCCCAGGCTGTGGGTCCCAGCCCACTCTGCCCCTTGAAGAGCCAGCCGGTGGCTGAGGTGCCCGGAAAGAAGCCACTTGAGTTTTAACGTCAGTTAGGGTACTCACGAGGTGTGTGACTTTAGGACTGAGTGTCCTCAACTCTGAAACAATGAGGGTTGCATTAAAGACCTTTAGGCCACCTCCTGTCTTGAATTTCTACTTTACTACTACTAATAATAGTTGCGTGCTTACCATGCACCAGACACCCCAGTCCACACGCTGCACGGATTCTCTCCTCAGCCTGAAAAATACTGCGTGGCTCCCCTGCACGTATGATGCTCCTTTTCCTACTGCGAGCTCACGGAGGGGCTGCATGTAGGGGGTGACAGAGAAAGTCACCAGGGCCGTGAATGAGCGGGAAAGCCGCTCGAGACGTGTCGCGGAGGCCGACGATGCAGAGGCGAATGCAGATCTGCTTCAGACGGACAAACCGGTACCGTCACAGCGACGAAGGCTGGTACGACAGGAGGCTGGCGCGGTGCGATGTCGCCCCGCAAGATTGCCGAGCACATCATCTGAACGGGGGAGCCAGGGGAGTCTGGAAGGAACCACGGCACAGCCTGAGAAACAGAACTTGTAGCTACTAGGGCTGTTGGATTTCCAAGGAAGTCTACTCACACAAAAGGAAAAAAGTCCTCAAAAAAACTATTTTTAAGACCAATATCTTTAATGAGTTCTATTCTCAATTAATAAAGCCCTTAAAAGTATGTAGTAATCCTCTTCATCATTTCCCCATTAAATCTGTTAGTGAAATGTCATTGCTGGCAACAAATAGGAGGTAGATAATTAATTAGAAAAGTGTGTGTTTTAATCCTGTTTTTTAAGCTTCCTTCTGTTTCAGTTTATACTCATATATGTTTTTCTGCTTTCACATGACTTTCTAGTTATAGTTGTATTCCAGGCCAACATTGTTTTTTGTTTTTTTAAAGATTTTATTTATTTATTTGACAGAGAGAGAGAGAGATCACAAGTAGGCAGAGAGGCAGGCAGAGAGAGAGGGGGAAGCAGGCTCCCCGCTGAGCAGAGAGCCCGATGCGGGGCTCGATCCCAGGACCCTGAGATCATGACCTGAGCCGAAGGCAGAGGCTTTAACCCACTGAGCCACCCAGGCGCCCCCAACATTGTTTTCATGTATGTTATGTGTGTGTTAGAGGGGGAGACAGACAGACTGACTGACATCCTCTGTTCAGTGGGTTTCTTCTGTGGGCCTACCTTGGAGCCTCCTTCTTATTGATAGTATTTCTATGGAAAAATTTATTCAAATAAATGAGTAACTTTCCCACATTGGAGATGCCTGTTATTTTATAATGATTAGCTTAAGAAGTAATTTTAATCCCAGATTAAGATCCTTGTTTATATTTTAAATCGTGTACAGTGGTTTGAAAATTTTTTCATAAATTATTCATGCCATCAAAGGGGAAAGGAAATTGTGAGTTCGTGTCTGTGTGCCCATGCATGATCTCAGGGATGGTTTGGGTTGAGCTTAAAACCAGAAATCCTAATCATGTTTGCCTGAATTTTGTGAAATGAATGGATAAATTAGTTATCTCATTTAATGGTGGATTTCCACATTGGAATGTTAGAAAATTCTGTGTCACCTTAGCCAGAATGTTTTATAGATGGATGACCGCAAACAAAGAATTAGAAGATCATCTGATTTGAGCCATCATGCTTTCAGAATAAATAGATTTGGGTGTACCTGGTTTTCAGTCAGTACTATTATCTGGTACTTTTTGTTGCTTTGTGAGAAAGAGTTTTATAAGTATTTGGGAAAACAAGTAACTAGTGTTCTCTCAGGAGTATTCTGAAATCCAGATTTATTACTCCTTTTCCTCATTGTGCCCCAAGTTATGAAAAAAGCTGTAATCCTGAGCGCATACCCCCACGGCACCTTCGTGTAGCTAGGAGACGGGGAATGCCAGGGCCCGGAGTGGGCCTTTATGGGGCTTCCTTTCATTTCTCCAGCTCTTCTGGGGCTTGTGATATGGGACCCCCTCTGCGATGTTCTCAGAATTCTAGGCTGCGGAAGTTAGTTTCCTTACTTTTTATCTGGATGTGTTCTGTGTGATACGTAAGCACTTTGTAGCCTCAGTGGTCTCATCTTGATGTCTGTGAATGGGTGCCCCTCTTCTAACAGCACTCTTGCTTTTTATAGGTATGCCTTACATTTTCTTGTACAGAGTGGAATTTCCTACTGTATCATGATCATAATAGGAGTGGAGAACATGCACAAGTAAGTGTTCCTCTTTATTCCCATATCAATATGTATTTCCCTGTAACAGATCAAAATATAATTCTGTCACATTAAACATTATTCCAAATTGTGATAATCTTCTCAAGAAGAGCTGTCATGAATTACTGAACGCAGGCTTTCTCAGCCCCAGCACTGTTGACATGTTGGGCTCGATCATTCTTTGATGCGGGGGCTGTCCTGGGCGCCAGTGGATGGTGAGTGGCGTCCCTGGCCCCCGCCCACTAGGTGCATGTAGCACCTCCTCCCTGCCCCGCACCCCCCCCCCCCACCGCCTCTCCAAGTCGTGACAACCGTGAACGTTTCCAGATATTTTCAAATGTCCCTTGGGAGGCAAAACAGCAGCCACGTCATGTCTACTGTGTTTTCTGAATATAGTGTGGTACTTACGAGTTCTCATGAAGCATCTGTTGAACGAATGAATGAGCGAATGGACGAATGCACAAGACTATGACTTGTGCATGGCAGCAAGCCCTTTCCTGGTCGTCTCCTGAAGCTCTTGCTTCGGGGCCCTGGTCTCCCGCCTCCTTTAGAGCCCTCAGCTCTGTCTCAGGGCTGCCGAAACAGTAGTCCTGCATCCTCTTCCGCCTGCGGCAGAATCCCAGACCGAGTTCTCGAACCCGGACATCTGTGCTGGGCTTTACCGGGATCTCGGTCCCCAGGGACAGTGGGGGCGAGGGAAGCAGAGAGGATGGGAATGGGAGGACGGGTGTAGCCTGTAGAAGAGGAAGGAGAGTAGAAAGTGTTTCGGGCACCCTCCTGGAATTAGGAAGGCGTTTTCCCCGGAAAAGGCCGCACAGCGTGGCTGTTCGCCGACGTGCGGCACAGAGCATGGACGGCCGTGGGAACCCGAGTGCCCTTCATGTCAGCTTTTTGTTTTCTGATTTTTCTATGGGAAAACTTGTTTTGAGTTCTAAAAATTCTCAGACTACTGGAACACAGCACAAAGAAACTGCCATTATTTAAATACAAACAACAGAAATGTGGGGAGGTTAAAACGGGAAGAGTAGAAAATCCCCTTAGCCTAGAGAACTTAAGCTGAAGTATTTTCGTCATAAGTTGGCAAGTAATTTTCAACAAAACAGGTGACCCAAATAAAAAATGTAAAAGTTGTATGTATATACAGTAAAATCATGCCTGCCTAATGGGCTGTGGGTTGTGGGTGGGCTCCTATTGTCAGAGGTAGGAAAGTAGTTTTAAACTTGCCATTCTGTCGCCTTGCCTCCCCACCCATCTGAACAAACATTCTTGTGTGCCACAGTGTGGCCAGCAACTTAAAGATAAAGGAGATGTGGTCCTCACCTTCTGAAATGCCCAGGTGCGTTGGAGATGTGACCGTGGTCCGTCATGCACCAGTTACTTGTTAGCTGACGCTGGGATCCCGCGATGGCTGCGAGGACGTGCTCTGTCTTACCCTCGAACTCCCGGTCACGGTGATGAGTGTTAGAAAAGAAGAATGTACTCAGGGCTGGGGGAGCTTAAAGGAGGGAGCGACTAGCTGGGAAAGGAGGGAAGTCCAGGCTCTGTGTGTGTCAGCCATTTACCGTATGGCCAGTAGAATGAAACAGTTGGGAAGGAGTAGAGATATTTGATGTTAAGCAGAAATTATGCTGATGTGTATTTTTAGGAATTGAGAAATACGAACACAGCCTTTCCTCAGATGCCTCCTTTAGTGATGGTGAAACTGAGCAGCAGGCTGGGTCACGGGAAAAGATCGGATGCAAACTCTGCCTTCCGCCAGGTGGCCTTAGGGGTTGACTGGATGAGTAGAGGTTTGGAGTCCTGGATGTATGCGTTTGAATTCAAACTCTGCTGAATTTTCCTTAGCTTTGGGACCTTGGCCAGGTCACTTAACCTTTTTGGGTCTAAATTGGATTAAACCAGTGACTCCGCCAAGGAGTCTGTGCCCACCCGCTTCGTGCTCGGGGCGCCCAGGTAAGCTTTCGTTTGCATACAGGGGTCGGCCAGAAGAGGGGGCGTTCAGATTCTGCAGATGCTTCCAGAGGTCATTCTTGGTTACACGCGTTTTGCTGTTTTTCCTCCTGATGTCATGTTGGAGCTGGGCCGTCTCCCTGGCCGCCGTGCACTGTAGTTCATCTTTTCTTCTTCCCAGGACACGGACCCCTTGGCAGGGAAATTTTATTTATTGTTTAATCCCATGGTTGAGCATATAGATGATAGAAGCTCTCAGTAGGTGAGGTTACCTTTTCTGTTCTGAATGAGTATTTTGCGGCTTTTGCTTTTGAGGTTTTTTTTTTTTCATTTTTTTAGTTTGGTGTTTCCAAACATCACATTCATTCCTGCGATAGGCCTCGAATGGCATGCTTGATGGGCTGACCTGCAGCTCTGTTGATGTTTCCGGCTCCCTCCCTCCTTGTTCTTCCTCACAGAGCTGCAGCCCTGGGGGCTGGAGTGGGGCTGGGGCAAGAAGAGGCCGATGCGGCTGACCTGGCCTTGATCTCCATCCAGGAGGACCGCGAGCAGCAGGTGGCACAGGGTCACGTCCACCTATCATCTGCCAGCTCTAACGAGACTCCTACTACAGTATGGATTCCTAGACAAAGATGGCATTAGGAACTGCCCGAACTCTACTAGGAAGGAACAATGATCTCGGAAATGCCATCTGGCAGGCAGAAGCCTCAAGTCACTTGAAAATTTGTCCTCATGAAGTTAATTAGCAGCGGGTAGTGGCTCAGCGGGAACCCTGTGGGGAAAATCTTAACTTCACTGAGAACAATCTCATGCTCCCGTGAGAGGGAATAAAATGTGGCAGGAAGGAAACTGGACTCTAGATTTTTTTCTCTTATGCTCTCTGCGGACCACGTTTGAAAGCCTTGTGGTGCTTGGGGATAAAGGTGCAGGCCCTTTTGGTATGGCGCTGCCAGAAGCTGAATTTTGGTTGGAAAACCGTAATTCTAAAATCGATTTTTTATGTGATCTTATTTTTATAATAGTTAATGCTTCCAAAATTATTGTGTATCAGTCACTGTGCAAAGCCCACGCAATAGCCTCTGGAGGTGGTGTAGGCTGGACGTCCGTGTGTCTGCCTCTTCCCAGGGCCCAAGCTTTTTACCTCTGCAGTAGGTTACTTCATTCAGCACGATGATTAGGAGAATGAGTCATTGAAAAACATACACCCTAAATTGATTGAGAAAACATAATGAGAGCCAACAGGGTCCCCAACAAAAGCAGAGGTGTGTATGTTGTCGTTCTTCCTTAGAACAGAGATACGGTTATCTTTATCTGAAAAGACAGTGGCCTGGTGGCACATTTTGCTTGGGGTCTAAGGTTTTTGAATATTCTCAGTTCTCACAGGGAGGAAAACCTGTTACTTGGTGATAGGTAATAGGATGTCTAGGTCCCGCTGGATTTCTGAAAAATCTTGAGGACATAGCATCATTCCATCAAATCCTGCACTCAGGAAAGGCCGTGATTCAGTTCGCTTTATGCCGTTCAGTCAATTATAGTATCTCTTTTGTAGGTATTTGCAGTCTACATTTTATTTCTAATTGTATACTGGATCTCTCTGTTAAGGAGGTTTCAGTCATCCTTGAGCAAGTGAGGGAAGCTTTTTTTTTTCCCCTCCTTAGGATGAAGCAAGGGTTTTTATATAAAGTAGGGAGGCTTATATTAACATAGGGATGCTAAGAAGACTGACACACATCCCTTGGTAAATAAAGGTATGACTTTGGGCGATGCTGTGCATCTGAATGTATTAGAGTAAAGAGAAGTTTGCATAGATGACTTGTGTGACGAGGTTCTGCCTTGTCAGGTCTGCCAAAAAATGTCAGATTAACAGCTAATACCCCAAATTAACCACTTAAAAAAACAAAAGAGAGTTTTGGAGCTATTATCCAATTAAATGATATATCCTTCTTGTTTTGAAGATAGCAATTCATCTGTTATTAAAAATAGCTGGATAGTTGTGATAATTAAAATTAAGAATACTTTTCACTGGAAAAGTAGAAACATTCATTTTCTGGTTTTAGGTACTTCTGGAAACAAATTTTACTTTTACATTAAACCCTTCATCCTTGCCAGAATGTTGAGAGAAAAATTAAAAACTCGCATAACCATCTGTTAGGATGATGAGCGGAATCCCTCAGTAATAGGTCATAACTCATGCCGCTTACAGAAAGTATGTGGTCCTGGTCGAAGTTTTGTGAGAATAAAAGCTTCGTCACTGTTTTCTTCTTCTTCTTGCCTTTTGAGTAAGAAGCCAGGAAATGGTTTTGGAAAATTAGGGCTTGCTAACGGATGGCGGAAACTGTTGTGTATCCTTACAGTAACTCTGTTCACATGTGTGAGTTGTGTCTTTGCAACGTCGGAAGCGGTAGGATTTCAGAGAGAGCCGTTGGACCCTGACTTCGGCATTTGAACGATGGAGGGACTTCTAGGTGCCAGTCCCTTTGTGGAGTGCTTTTTACAAATATCCCAATATTAACTGTCCCAACAGGCCTGCTCGGGAGGTGTTCCTAAGGTCCCAGAGGTCAGTTCATTTGAACACAGTCACAGAGCCAGTAACCGTCAGGCCTGGAAGTCTGTGAAATTCACGTATGTTGTTAGATTATTAACCAACATTCCTTTAAAGATTTGTTGCGTTGTTGTTTTTTTTTTTTTAGTTGGAGAAACAAAAGAATTTCAACTGTTTACCAGACAGCATACAAAGGTTTGAGGTCTTTTAAAAATGCTTTAGCCTTTAAATAAATCTATGAAGAACAGTGATTTTAATCTCTAGAGCCTCTCCCATTCTTTAAACTTGTTCAGACTTTTACAAGTGCTGTACTTCCGGTCGATATTTACTAATATACATATAAAACATAGATTCTAAAATGCTGTTTTAATGTCAATTGACGAAAAATAGAATTTTAAAATACCTTTAGATAAGTTAATTTGTGTAGGGAAAAAGTTACTGCCCTCCTCCTCCTTGTTGCTAGCTTACGGAATAATTTGTATTGAGAGCAGTTCTGGAAAGACAGACAGAGGGTAATGGAGGACACACCTGAAGGCCCAGAACGCGGCCAGGTTTCGTGGTGAGAGGGGATGACGGGGTGAGGCCGGCATCTGTTTTTCACAGCAAAAACTGAGCTTTCGCTTAAACTTAATGAAGACTGGAAAGAGGTGGGATTACACATCTTTTTCTGACCTAGAAATTAATCTTGTGGGTATTACAGAGGATGTGCCCTTAGCATGACTTGTCGTGGGAAGAAGATGGTATCAGGATGGACCAGGCACTATTTGCCTTTCAGGGTTTTGAAAAATCTTGTATGGAACGCCTTTGGTTGGAACAGTTTCCTTTTAAAATTCCATTGATTAGAAAGCTATCACTTAGATGACTATGCAAAGCTTTTTTCTTAAACATGAGAGCACTAAAATGTTTAGAAAACAGACTTAAAGGATTGCAAATGAAATCCAACGAAAGAGAAGGATGAAAGAAGTGAATAGGGTAAACTCCCTGAAGGACAACAGAACATAATCATTAGTAATTACTGGTAATAGCTAAGTTACCATTAAGAGCTAACATTTATTAAATCCAAATTCTATGTCAGATACACATTAAACGCTCAAGTGAATTCCCATGGAGTCGTCACGACCGCCCTGTGCCGGGAGCATGTTCTCGGCTTCACGGTTGAGCGCCGCGCACCTGCCCCGGGTCCATACAGCTGGTCCTCAGCAGGCTCAGAGTCTGAGACCAAATCTGTCCAGTGCCAGAGCCCATGCACACAGCCACTAACCTCAGCTCCTCCCCAGCTGTACCAGTATGCGGATTCTCTATGGGAAGCAGTTGGTGTCCCACCCCTTTTGTTTCGGGGTTGTTTTCCTTCATTGTTATCTGATGTGCATGCAAGTAATATAAATTAATCTTCGTTTGAACTCTATTGGGAAGGTAAACCTTGTAATTCTAATTCTTGGGTTTGTTTGTTTTTTTTAAAGATTTATTTATTTGAGGGGGGAAGGGGCTCAGGGAGATGGAGGGAGAGAATCGAAAGCAGACTCCCTGCTGAGTGTAGAGTCGGACGTGGGCCTCGGTCTCATGACCCTGAGATCATGACCTGAGCCAAAACCAAGAGTTGGACGCTCAACCGACTGTGCCACCCAGGCGCCCCCCTGGGGTTGGTTCTTAATTTACCTATGCTTCACTTGATGGCTTCTATAGGTAAATCATTCTTCTTACCCCTGACACCTAACAGAACATATTTTATTAACAATATTTTTTCTATGCCAGTAATTCTCACCTCTTGGGAGTAAAGGGAGGTTATATCAGTATTTAGGGGAACGAGATCATGATTCAGATACGTCACACCCCTCCGCCTCCACTAAGCAAAGAAACAAGAAGAGTGCCGGCAAAATCTGACATGTGATTTACTGTTGACGTCCGCTGCCGTGAGGCAGGCATTCTCCCCCCTCCCCTCACGGCTCTTCCAGTCTCGGGGCTTACGTGGCTCCTCTGTTCTTTGTCCCCATCGCCTTGGTCTTCCCTCCTCGAGATCAGAGTCTGCAAAGTATGCTCCAGAGACCTCCGGGAGTTCCTGAGATCCTTCTAGGAGGTGGAAAGGTCAGAACTATTTCCATATTGACATTTGGACGTTATTTGCCTTTTTCATTTTCATTCTCTCACGGGTAGACAGTGGGCCTTTCTCCTACATGCTGCTCATACGGCACTAGAGTGTTTGCAAGTTCAGGTCTCTTCTGTTGAGTCAGACGTTTCGGAGACTTGCCTGGGTGTAAAACATTGCCACTCTTCTCATTAATTTTTTAAAAAAATATACTTAGAAAATATATTTTTCCTCAAAGTGTTGTTTATATTGGCATGTACTAGGTTTATCATTATTTTTGAATTAAATATTTTAAAAATCCTCAGTTTTATTCTAGTGTGGTAAAGACCCGTACCTCTTGTTTATGCAGGTTACACTTCTCTGGTTTCCTCAGTAATTTTTAAGTGGGTGCAGGATCCTGAGAGCCGCCGCTTTAGAATGCTTTCCTGCCCCACGCAGGGACTTTGTGGAGCGGTCTCCCCGCCTCTGTCCTCAAGGCCATCTGAGCCCCTCACCAGCGTCCTTTATGTTGTGCTCTCGCTGTCCACTTGCCTGGTGCCGCTCTGCTTCTAAGGTCTAGTCTCTAAGTTCTGGAGCGCTCAGGGGGCCCAGCCTTCTGTGCCTGTGCTTGCCTGCTCCCCTGCTCCCCCGCTCCATCCATGACCGGCCGCCGGCCTGGTGGTACAGTGAACGACACACACGTGCATCCAGAGTCCAGAGCCTGAGCTGAAGGCAACACCTTCTCCACCCCGAAGCCCCTGGTTCTCCCGGTCCGTGTCTTCCTGACCTCGCTTTCTGTTTATCTCCACCTTTCTTGCAGCCTCGTCATCATTCCACACACCACCAGGCAAACATCCGTCCAGTCTGGGCTGGACACAGATCTTTAATGTCCTTGGGCAGCCACGTGTTTGAGAGGGAGCTACACGGGGCGGCTACGGACGCCTGATTTCTTATTTCACCTAAGTCTTTGTGTCCTTGCAAGTTATTGTAATGGAGGTTTTTCAGTTTTGTTTCCTATTCTTTGCAAAGGTGACTCTAACCCTAACCCTAACCCTAAATTTCAGTGACCTTCAA
The DNA here is from genome assembly GCA_028534135.1 of Potos flavus. NCBI lineage: Eukaryota > Metazoa > Chordata > Mammalia > Carnivora > Procyonidae > Potos > Potos flavus. The sequence continues at coordinate 4,564,854 of CM052885.1, read as the reverse complement.
GTCCATTCACCTTATCTCTGTATTCTTACACCTGGCAGACAGTGTAAGTTCATAATTAAGAGTTCTGGGATGGAGAAGAAGATACTCCTTGGGAGATCATCCTTGAAGATGCAGGGTAAGGTGGTAGAAGGAGTAGCAGACGAGAGGAAGGGGAGGGGACTGACCCCGGCAAGGAGGGGATGTGAGCCGGCTGTCTGCAGGTGTCCTTCCCAGAGAAGGGCGCCCGCCGCCCCCCATTGTCCTGTTCCTTTCCACACCCAGCCCATAGGGTAGAACCAAACACATCTTGGGCCTCTGCTCTCTTCGTCTTGCTGACGCTCTCTCTGGCATCGTCCTCCAGCCGAGCAGCCAAGGCAGGTATGGGAACGAATCCTCGCTGCTCCCTGGTCCCCTCCGTGTCTGGCCGTCACTAGGGACTCCTGGTGCTTCGGTCTCCCCTTGGGTTGCTTTGAAGCTTAGACATCTGTAAGGCCTTTAAAACAGCACCTGCCATGTAGTGAGTCCTCGTTAGCTGCTGCTGTTCCTCCCCCCACCCCATGTCTCCGGTCCACTGCTGCTCGGCAGTGGGGCACCTGGACACACACGGGAGTCTGCCGGCCGCCCTGTCCCCTCGTCCGGCCTCCCTCTGCTGCCCCGACCATCTTTTAAAATGTCTGCCTGACCGTGGCTCTTCTGCTTTGGACTGTGCCTTGGCTCCCTTAGCTCGGCAGCTTGGCAGCGCCTTCGAGCCTTTGCCCTGCCTTCCTTTCCTCTCTTGGTTACGGCTCTCGCTCCTCAACTCTGACGGGCCCAGCCATAATGGGCCGTTTGTCGTTCTGAACACACACTCTGCTGTTTCACGCTTGGTGCCTTTTGTTTGCCGGGAGCCCCCCACCCCGGCGTGCATTCCTGCTGGTCCTGCAGGGCGCGACCCCTGGATGGGAGCCCTAGCCCCCTTCCCCCCTTCCTGCTAGCAGTAGTCCCCCTCACCTTGCATGGCCCCTGTATGTCACGTGCTATGCCGTGCGGGACAAATCTGTTCACAGGCGGGACAGCACCGTGGCTGAGACCCCGGCTGGAGAGCCACACCGCCCCGGCCCACACACCTGCTTGGTAGCTTGGTCACACTGAGTACTTCGCTTCTCTCTCTTTTATATATTTTTTGAGACTGACTTATTTATTTCAGAGAGAGCGAGCGCAAGAGGGCGGAGAGGAACGGGAAAACGGAGAGGCTGTTGAGCAGACTCCCCACTGAGCAGGGAGCCCAGCTCAGGCCTCAATCCCAGGACCCTGACATCATGACCTGAGCTGAAATCTAGAGTCTGACGCCAAACCAGCTGCGCCACCCAGGCGCCCCTGAGTTACTGAGCCTCTCTATCCTCAGTTTCCTCATTTGTACGTTAGGGTTAATAATAATTCCTACCTCATAGGACTGTAGCAAAGATGAGGTATACTGTGCTTCATGCCAGCGACTGTGAGATGTGCCATGATTTTACCTACGCTAGCCAGGGTTACTTGCTGTCAGTTGGGAGAGCATTCTCGGTTTCAGAGATGCCGAAGCGTGAAAGTACGTGTATATGAGATTCAGCAAGACACAGTCCACAGAGCCCCCTGGATGGCGCGGGCTGGGGGCCCTGCGTGTGTCACCTGGTACGCGCTTGCCTCCCTTGCCGGACTTGGAACTGAGAGGACAGGGGCTGAGCTGGATTCAGTTTTGTGTCCTAACAATCTGGCCGGATAGCATTAGTGACTGAAATGTGTGTCTGAACACAGCCAAATGGCCTGCGCTCGGGAGCTGACTGTTTTCTCGAACCTAGAACTGAAGGCAGACCGAAGTATGTTCCTTTTCTTCCAGGTCCCAATTTCTGAGAAGCCCTGACCGGCTCAGCTTTTGCTCAGCTCTGGGGTGTCTTCTTCCTATTCCCTCTTCTTAGATCTTTGGTATTATGAGACAAAATATGGAGGATGGAAAATTGTAATCGACAGTCTTTCTTTTGCTTCTAAGACCTTTGACGAATTAATTGAATCACTCCCCCCTCCCACTAGGTTTCCTCCTATAAATTTTTTCACTCTGAAGTTTAATAGAAAAAAGATGGGGGGCGCCTGGGTGGCTCGGTCGTTAAGTGTCTGTCTTTGGCTCAGGGTCCTGGGATGGAGCTCCACGTTGGGCTCCCTGCTCTGTGGGAAGCCTTCTTCTCCCACTCCCCCTGCTTGTGTTCCCTCTCTGGTTCTCTCTCTCTCTCTCTCTCTCTGCCGAATAAATAAAATCTTTAAAAAAAAAAGAGAGAGAAAGAGAGAGAGAGGAGCGGTCTTCTATGTGGGTGGGGAGGGAGGTCCGGGCCCTGTATTAAAATGCAGCCCCTGAGGGACAGGGAGGGACAGGTCCCTGATCTTCTGCTTGGTAAGGGCCCAGGACCTCTGGACTGGGGACTCGTGGGGTGATGTGAAGCCTTTCCCAAACATTCTTTTCTTCAGAGTCCTGGTTTTAGTAGCAATGAGAACAGGCTGCAATCCGGATGTGTTTTTTTGTGGATAAGTGTCTTTCTCATTTGCTCCCAAGATTCTGTCCTTACATTGCCAGATGTAGTTCTTGATGTTATTCAAAGCTTTAAGTTTATGCAAATTGATTGACTTACTGGGAGAGGCTGAGGTGGGGGACTACTAATCAGATGATATTTTGAACTAGAATTCGAAGGTCTTAAATATTGTTGTAAACTATAAAAGTCTATATTTTGAAAGATAAAATAATCTTGCTTAATGCCAACAGCCAAAGCCGAATTTTATTTGTACGTCTGAGTCAACTTTGAGAACAATTAAATGACTTCATTGTTACTGAACCAGGTGTGGAAGCAAAAGTTGGATTTTTTTTTTTTTTTTTTTTTAAGCTGAACAATAGCTGGGTGGTTTGGTTCCTTTCAAGCATCTGTAAACAAAGAGAGAACAGGAAAGAATGGAGTGACTTCATCTGTCAGTGTCACTATTTGTGTCTGGTCCAGTGAATGCAGCTAAGCTCCTTTCCATTTTTTCTGTGAACAAGGCTCCATAAAAGAACACACGAACTCCCTCATGGCTTTTATTATATTTGTAACTCACTGCGGTCTCTGTTCCTGCTGAGAGCACACCTGGTCGGAAAGGCAGGATAGATCACTCAGCAAGCCCGGACTTCCCAGGGACAGTGGCGTTTTCTCAAGGCGCGTAAGATTACCTGCTGGTCTCTAGGAAGGAAACAAGAGTGTGTTCTGGTCACCCAACCCCAGATTCTGTGTCCAGGGACAAGCCTTAAAGTAGAGATCCTGCTGAGGTGGTCACTTGACCCTACAGAGGACAGAGAAGAGGAAGAAGAATAGTGGGAACCTGTGGTGTTCGTACCTGGGCTTACCTCCACTCCTCACTCCTTGGCAGAGGACCCCTGTGAGTGCAGGACTGGCCACGGACACAGCAGCTTTGATACCGGAAGCCGCTGGCTTGGAGGACAGAAGACTCGCGCAGTAGCGAACAGAGAATGCGTCCGGCTCTGCTGTCCCGTGGATGTGGGGCAAACACCGAATCGGGAGATACTGGGAAAAAGAGAGCCATCAAGGGACTTGAGAAGATCCCCATGCAACACTGACTGCCTGGATACTGCATCCAGGCACAGAGGGGCCCTGAGAGGGCCTGGGGGAGAGTACAGGCTGGGACAGACCTGACAAGTGCCGGACCATGAACGAGTTCTCTAATCCACATGTCACTGCACAGGCAGGCCTTACCAGCTGACGGTGTTTGAACACAGGCTCGGGCCACGGAGCTCTGCAGACACAGGGGTGGCCCCTGGAGTGAGACTGAAAAATAAAACCCCAAGTGTTTAAAAAGCTGAGCAGAGACGTCAGCTGCTGCCTACCACAGGTGAGAAAGAATCAGCAGACTAAGTCCGAGCTAAAAAACAAAAACATAACAATGTTGAAGGAAAAAAAAAAAACAATCAAAATTGAGTTACTATATTATTTAGTATGTCCACTTTTAAACAAAAAATTTGGACAAACGGGGAAAAGGCAGTCAACTGAAACTGCCTCTAAATAGATCCAGATGTTGAATTTACCAAAGACTTCGGAGCAGCTGTTATAAATATGTTTGAAGAAATAAAAGAAGATATGATGACCATGAGTCAACAGATAGGGAATAGCACTAAGGAAATAGGAACTAGTCATAAGAACCAAACGAAAGTCCTAGAGTGGAATAGTTAATAACTGAAATGAAAAACCTACTAGATATGCTACATAGTGATTGGTGATGGCCAAAGAATCTCTAAACTTAGAGTTGGATCTCAAGTGCCAGCGCACTTGAAAACTGTAAGCCATCTGTGAGAGAAATTAAAGGAGATTAAACGGGGCTGCCTGGTGGGCTCTGTCAGAAGAGCACGCGACTCTTGATCATGGAGTCGTGAGTTCAAGCCCGTTGGGTGTAGAGCTTACTTTAAAAAAAAAAAAAAAAAATTAAATGGAGAGCTATTTCATATTCATCGGTTAGAATGCTTAATCTTGTTAAGATGACAGTTCTCCCCAAACTGATCTACAGATTTAATGTAATCTCCCACAAAAATTTCGGAAAGTGTTTTAAATAGAAATTGACAGGCTGATCATAAAATGTATATGAAAATACAAAGGACCTTGAATAACAAAAAATTTTTTTGAAAAGACAACAAAGTTGGTTGTACACTATGGTAGCGTAATAAAGAAGCTGTGATAATAGTGTAAGGATGGGCACATATCTCACTGAAACAAAACCAAGAGTCTAGAAACAAACCCTTTATTTTTTTTTATGGTCAATTGATTTTCAACAAAAGTGCCATGGCTGTTCAATTGGGAAGGACGGTCTTTTCCACAGATGGTGCCGAGACAATTGAATATATGAAGTAAAAGTAGACCTTTACTTCACACCATACACAAAGAGTCACTTAGAATATATCATAGACCTAAACGCAGCACCTAAAACTATAAAACTTTAGGAGAAAATATAGGAGTTCTTTATGACTTTGAGTTAGGGAAAGACTTCTTAGATGTGACCCTCAAAGAATGGCCCCCACAAAAAACTGACTAATTGTACTTCATCAGAATGAAAACCTTTCTCTCTTCAAAAGACACTTTTAAAACAAGAAAAAGGCAAGCCACTGGGAGATAGTATTTGCAACACACATATGTGATTCAGGAGTTCATCCAGAATATATAAAGAACTTTTACAACTCAATACAGAGACAACCTAATTTAAAAATCGGGGGTATGGGGCTCTAGTCAGCAAGTACTCAAATATCCGAGTACCTGCTTTGTGCCGTAGTCTGTTCCAGACAGAGATCAATGCTGAGCCTGCCATCCCGGAGTTAATGCTACATTGGGGGGAGGCAGACGGGCAGGTCAACAGATACAGAAGCGAAGTTATTTCGGAGAGAGATGAATGAAATAACACCGGGGCTGTCGGAGGGAGTTGATGCGCGTGAGCCAGCCGTTTACAGAACCAGAGGGAGAGCCCGTGAGCGGGAGGGAGCGGCCCGGGCCCGGCTCTTCGGGGTGTCTGGTGTCGCCAGAGACCTGAGAGAGGCCCGGGCTCGCAGGCGCCTGCCGAGCAAGATCCCCAGCGCTGCGAGATGAACTCAGAGAGGCAGGCTGGGCCAGACCATAGTTGTGAGTGCGGTGGGAGCCCAGCAGCCAGTTTTGAGCGGAGGGACATACCTCGTCAGACTACGGCCCCAGCTGCTGGGTGGATGGCGTTGTTCCAGGGAACGTGTAGCAGAAGCTTCCAGAGGGACCGGGAAACCAGACCAGACATGTCGGTCGCTTCGGACCTGGACATTACTGTGGAGAGAGAGGCGGACGTCGGGATGGATTGTAGAGACAGGACTAAGGATTGGACTGAGGATTGGCTGTGGGGCACGAAGAAAAGGGAGGAATCGGCTTCTGGAGGCTCGGGCCGCTGGCTGGGTGGGTGTCGTGTGCGAGGCGGGGGAGAAGCGACATGCTGGCTCTTCAGCTCAGCCCGGCCGGGGAGGCTTTATTAGACACTCACGGCGGTGTCGCACTGGCAGTCGGACGCGTCTGGTGATCGCGGTAAAAGCTTTCAAGCCTTAGAATTAAGCGAAATCTTCCAGGGGGGAAACTTAATAAATAAGAGAAGGCCGAGGCTTTGTTCAAGTGACTTTTCTCAAGTCACAGACAGAGAGGTCAAGCCAGCATTCCAGCCTGGGTCATTCTTTACTCCGGAATCAACTTCTGTGTTTTCTTGGGACACCCTAATTTAAAAACGTGACCATTTCTTCTCAGTTTCTATAGGCAGAAAAAGTTATAAAAAGTTGGAGTTCAGGGCGCCTGAGTGGCCAGTTTAAGTGTCTCCCTTTGGCCCAGGTCACGATCCCAGAGTCCCGGGATCGAGTCCCGCATCGGGCTCCCTGCTCTGCAGGGAGTCTGGTTCTCCCTCTCCCTCTGTTCCTCCTCCTGCTTGTGCTTGCTTGCTCTTTTTCTCCCTCTTTGTCAAGTAAATAAATAAAATCATTAAAAAAAAAAAAAAAAGTTGGAGTTCTTTTTACTTTTCCTTGGAAATCCTTAACACTTTCTTTCCCATTTTCTCCCTTAGCCAGGGACTTCTTTCCTTGGGCTGTTTAACCATTCTTGTGACTTCCAGACTTCGTTTTTCTTACAATCCATCATATACATCAACTAGTCTTTGTTCTCCAACTATTTCATCCTATTACTTCTTTGCTCAAAAACCTTTGAATGCCTACAGGAGAATATCCAAAATACTCATATTCAAGAAATCCATGCCCTTCAGAATACCTTGAACCTTGTTTTACCAACTAAGCTTATTTCCTGTTGTTTTTCCCAGTTTTTGCGAAATAGGTGTCACTCTGGCTACAGCATGGTATACTGACTCTTGGCTCGAGACACTCCGCTGGGAAGCATTATCTTCTCTGTCACTCTTGTTCCGTGTTTGGGGCCCACATAGACATTGACATCCTGGGAGGAGCCTTCCATTCCCTTTCCGGCCTGTGGTGATCTTTCCACACTACTTCTTTTGTACCCCGTATTCGTCTTCTCAGTACCATTCACTCGCATACTCGTGTCCCACCCAACAGAACTGAGGAGAATGTCTTCTCTTCGTCAAGCTCCTTGAGGAGCTCAGTGTTGTGAAGGATGTGGACAGCTAAGAAACCAGTTTTTACAAAGCGTGGTAAAGCTATTCTAAACGGAGACCCATGGATATACTGAGACAGAAGTGACTGGTGTTTAGAGCTAATCCTACAAACCCAGCGCTGTTGCTCATGATTGGCTCTCAGACATGTGACAACATCCCTGACTTCATGGCAGGTTCTTGAACTGGAGAACTTGTATCTTTCCGTTCTTTCTATTCCTCTATAAAAGGCAAGTGTATTGAGTCAAAATGCCGTCTTTAGCAACCAACTCTAGGAAAAGATAAGACATGTGATCTTTAAATGTGAAGAATGGCTATTGTGTATCTTTAAGAGGATGTGTTTATAAAGGTGTTAATAGTGGAAGGAGCTTTCGAACTTCGTTCTTAGACCACATGGCTAGATAGTGGATTTATCACCTGTTGGTTATTTGAGGATGAATTAAACCGTTAATTTTGTTTTTTGTTTGTGTTTTAAGATTTTATTTATTTATTTGTCAGAGAGAGAGGGAGAACAAGCAGGGGGAATGGCAGAGGCAGAGGGACAAGCAGGCTCCCGCCATGCAAGGACCCCGATGCGGGACTCGATCCCAGGACGCTGGGATCGTGACCTGAGCCGAAGGCAGACGCTTAACCGACTAAGCCACCCAGGTGTCCCTAAACTGTTAATTGTAATACTTCAGCAAAAACAGTGTATCTCAAAACGTGTTATTGCAGAGTAAAAAAAAAAAAAGAGACCAGTATCACGTTTATTAAAAGCCCATTAAATGTATAACTGGATTATTAGAATAAAATTCGGGAAATTACCAAAAAGATTTTAGAAACCCGACGTCTCGATAATGGTCTTAAGATGAAATTTGGCGACTGCCAGTTGTTTGTACAGATTCAACACACACATTTCCCTGAAGCTCCGCTGAAGTGGTAGGAAGCCGTATGAGGTGTAAAGTCCCAGATGGGGGTGTCGGGAGAGCTGAGGCCCAAAGCGCACACAGAGGACGGTGCTGTCCAGGGGCCGGCCTGTCCTGCCCGTCCAGGGATCGGTCGGGGAGAGCAGGCGTGTGGGCCTGCACACGGTCCGTCGTGACAGGCTCGTCGTACCCTTAGACTTTGAAACTCTGCATGGATGACTGTCTCAAGAATACGGACGAAGGAAGAGGTGAGCCCCCTTCAGGATGTCGACGGCTTTCAGATGCTGTCGCCTAGAAAAACAGTTCTTGGTCGCCTTCCACAGAAAACCACTACATGAAAACAGACAAACCCGAGTAATCATAATGTTTTTCAGTAGAAAATATGAATAATTTTTAAGCAGTGATCTTTCCAAGTCTCTGCTCCTATGAATTATTCATTGAGTACTTTTCAGTCTGCATTTCCCATTAGGGCCATCTTTAGAGTTAAATCTAATGCATCCCACCAATATTTAATTTTTATGTTTTATATTTTTATGTTTTATGTTTTATTGCTGAGATAAAAATAAAAAGTCTAGCTAGATTGGGTGAATAGTTATTTAATTTGAAATGGTATATTCTGGATATAGAAATGTGTTCGTTGTGGCTAGAAACTTGGGGATCGATTTTGAGAGAAATGGATTTGATATGTAGGCCTGGAGAATTACTTACTTACAGGTGCCTGTTTAAACTGAGAGAGTCTCTTATCAAAATTACCCAATAACCTTTGGGCTTTAGGATCCTATGACAGCAGGTAGAGGTAAGGTTTGGAGATACCAGTTTGAATCAAACTCAATCCTTGACCTGAAGGCTTTTGTGTCCCACTGGCAGTTTTAACCTGAGCTTGCTTCTGTCAGCGTCGCGTTTGCAGCTGGCAGTGCCGAGGAGACGGAGGGAGAGGAACCAACTAGACCGGGGATGGTTTAGCAACAAGCAGTTACACAAGAACAAACTTATCTTTAAAGTGAAACGGAGCCCTAGCTCACCAAATTAATTAATGCAAAAATAGCACCGGTTGAAAATCATAACCGACTTCAGACGACACTGATGGTGACTAACTTGTCCTTCCCCCGAATTGCTGGAGTTTCTGTGATCTGCCTGTGCGCACGTGTGATGGGTGCTTCGAATGTCACCGGGCTTCTCCAGCATCAGTAATGCCCTAATGTTATCAGTCTTTAATAATTCTTACTCCTTGGTTGTAATCAAAATAAAAGTCTCTGTGAATGTGTATCATTCATCCAGTAGAACCAAAGAAAAGAGTTTGATGTTTAAAAAAATTAGATCCTGGGTTGACAAAAGTTCTTGAAGAAACTTGGGTTTGGGAGCTGTTGAGAGTCCTGGATGCAGTGTTTGGAACAGAGCAGGGAGGGAGAGGGGGAAAGATGACTAACCAGGATGCCGTTTCAGCAGTCTAGGCCCAGACCCACCCCCAGTGGGAATTACTCAAGCCAGCGTATATTTGTAGATGGATTTGGGTATGGATAGGAGTCATGACGATCTGCGATATGAAGATGGAATTGGAGATCTGGGATATGGGGATGGGAGTTGCAACGGTACATCAAAAATGACTTACGTTTTCTTGGGCAAAGCAGCTGCATGAGAGATGGTGCTGTTTACCAGGACGGAGACAACCAGGGAGAAGGTGGTTTTGGCGGGATCAGGATTTCTGCTTGGAACCTGTGAAGTTCCAGATGCTGACTTACTAGGCAGCACCTCGCGATGTTAAGTAGCTTGTTGGCTGCTTGAGTTTGGTAATGAGGAGGCGTAATTAGGCTGGAGCTTGAGACTCTGGAAGCTGTCGGTGTGCAGGGGGTATGTGAGATCACGTGGGGGGGTGACATCCTCATGGAAATCAGGGTCACTGCGGGAGAAAACCAAACCCTGGGGCCCCAGGATGAGGAGGAATACACAAAGAAGACTGTATACAGTGCATTTGTTTCCAAAAGAAGTTTTAATCAACATTAGGTATAATTTACCTAAAACAAAATAAAACCACCAGTTCAGTTCAATTCCAGTGTAGTTAACATTGGACAAATGCATAAACTATGTAACCACCATGCAGGTCAAGATAGAGAACATTTTTGCTCATCCCCCGAAGTTTCTTCCTTTCCCTGTGTAATCAGTCCGGCCTCGTCTCCAGCAACCAGTGATCTGCTTTCTGTCACTAGAGATTAGTTTTGCCTCTTTGAGAATTTCGTATAAATGGAACTCTACAGTATGTAATCTTTTGTGTCTGCCCCCTCCCCCATTTTTTAAAAACTCAGCTTAATGTTTTAAAATTCGTCCATGTCGTGTTTATCAACAGATTGTTCCTTTTGCTGCTGAGTGGCTTTCCATGGTGTGGCATGTATGTACCATAATTTATGTATCCTTTCACCTGTTTATTGATGGACATTTGGGTTGTTTCAGAATTGGGGCTGTTATGAATAAAACTTCTAAAACATTTTGGTACAAGTCTTTTGTACGAGTCTTCGATGGATAGGTGTTTTCATTTCTCCTGTATGTGTACAGCAGAAGAATTTTGGGGACATAGGGTGAAAGTATATTTAACTGTATAAGAAACTGCCGAACTTTTTCCACGTGGTTATATGAATTTTCATTCCCACTGCTGAAGTATGAGGGTACCTGCTGCTTTGTAGTCTCAACCCCACACTTGGTGTTATCATACTTTTCAATTGTCGTCATTCTAATGGGTGTTTCGTGGTCTCTCACTGATTTTAATTTAGATTTCTCATGACGAAGGATGGCAAGCATTTTTTCTTGAGCTAATCGACCAATTGGACACCTTCTTTTGGTACATGTCTGTTCAAGTCTTCCGACTCCAATTTTCTTATTTTACAATTCATTCTTTTTACATTTGGATATGTCTTTTGTCAGTTTTATGAATCATGAGTATTTTGTCCTCATCTGTGACTTGCCTTTTAATTTTCTTCGTGGTGATTTTTTAAATTAAGTTTTTCATTTTCATTCCGGTATAGTTCGCATACAGTGTTACATGAGTCTGAGGTGGACAGTATAGGGACTCAGCCCTTCCATACGTACTCAGTGCTCATTGTGACAAGTGTACCTTAGGAGTGATTTTTGAGGAACAGAACTTTGAAATTTTGATGAAGTCAGCTTGTCAATTTTTTATTTTATAGTTTAGAGTTTTTCAGGTCTTTTCTAAGAAATCCTCATCTGCCCTAAGATTATGAACATTTTCTTTTAGAAGTTTTTTAGTTTTATTGTTTAAGCTTAGATCACTGATCCATTCTGAGCTAATTTTTTTGTATGTTATGAGTTAAAGGTTGAAATTAACTTTTTTCCATACGTATATCCATTTGTCCCAGCATTGTTAATTGCAAATACCATCTTTTCTGTATTAGATTGCAACTCATCTCTATGTGTGACTTGATTTCTGGACTCTGCTCTTTGATCCATGTGACTAACTTTGCACAAGACTTTCATATCAGAATACTGACTTGACTTTCTCCCTATTTTGCCTTCCCCCTCTGTGTGTACTTCCCAGGACCCTGTTTGCTTGTATGCTTTTTGTTTTATAGCGTTCCATGTGTTTTTAGAGTTGTTTCAAATATATAGAAATGCAAAGACTACAGACTAGCCAACCGTGTGTTTGAAAGAGAAAAACAAAATTTCAAGGTTTCACAACTAAGTGTAAGTACCCGATTTCAAGACCTAAGAATAAGCAAGCAGAGTCTGGGAAAATATAGACAGAGGGAAAGGCAAAATAAGGAGAAGACGAGGAGTTAGAATACAGATGTGTAAGCCTTTTCTGAAGCTCAGTGACCGCCGACATCATCCCAGCTCATGCACCTTGGAAAGCCAACAGTTCAGTTTGATTTCGTTAAGTTTGATTTGAGCACGTTAAAACAATTACTCATTTGTTCGATTTTGTCTTTGCTCCCGTTAAGATTTTGAACCTTTTGGTGATGTTACCTGTTTTCCTCATTCGGGAAGAATTCTTTTTCATTTTCCCTCAGCATTTCTGGCTCATTAATCCCATGGTCCCTGAGCTGACTGTTTTTTCCTGAGCAGTCTCCACTCTATAGCTGATATCTAAATGAATACATATTTTAGATGTGATTCCTCTTTTTGAAATGAGGCAGTATTTCAACATTTATATTTTAACAAACAAGAAAATGTTCTGTTCTAGAACTCTTCAAATGCTGTTGCTTTAATTTTGTTATGAGTAATAATTACATCAGGATGCTTTTGGCTGCAAAGAACAGAAATCCCAGTTCATTAACATATAGCGGTGTGAACAGTATACAAGGATTTACCTCTCAAAGCAAGAAGTCATGAGGCAAGGCACCTCGTTTTGGCTCATTCAGCAACTCAGTCTTAATGAGGGCATCAGAAAGCTTACTTAACTTTTTTATTTTGCCATCCTAGTGTGTTGGCTTTGTCCATAGGCTAGCTCCTTTCATAAGTTAAAGGTGGCTGCTGAACTTCCAGACATGCCAGTAGGCAAGGGTCGTACTCCAAGAAGGAGCAAAGCCTTCCCGGAAGCTCTGTGTCAAGTTTCGTGGACCAGACCCAAGTTCGATGCCTACCCATAAACCAGGCAGTTGCAAGAGGGACGAGATCACAGTTGATGAGTAGAGTCGTCAGGATCCCTGGGTGTCTGCCTTTTTTAAGTAACTCTTGTACTGTTACAGGTAGGAATACCAAAAAGTGACAGGGCCATTCTTTACATCTAGGTCCGTTCCGTCTGGAGTTTATTTGCGTGTGTATTTTTCTGTTGGAAGGCACTCAGTGAAACTCAGACCTTGAGCAGGGCCCTTATGACCATACCAGGCACATACACCCTGGCACATTTGTCTGCTTTCCTCTGCTGATGGATGAGTGGGAAAAGTCAAAGGCTAGCCCTGTCACCTTGCCCTGTGATCTAACTCAGAAGAAAACAACGAAAGTTTAATGTGCTTTGCCCTCAGTTTGGAATGCGTTTCAGTTGCAGATAATAGGGGGAAAAATTCACCACCTGGGAATCTTACTGGATTAAGTTGTTCAGAGCCAATGCAGCAGCTCATTGGGTCATGAAAGAAGCAGGATTTTTCTCTTGCTCCCTTGTGCTCTCTGAGACGGTTTGCCACCCCATGGATGCAAGATGGTTGCTCCAACAACCACTAGCTCTGTTTTCTGGGCAGAAAGAATTCAAAAGTGTGAAAAGCCACACCAGCTCTCTCTTCCGTTTTTTGTTTTCAGGGAAACTATCTAGCACCATACGTTAGAAATACATTGTGAGCCACAGATGTAATTCGCAATTTTCTAACATGCGCAGTTCCAAAAGGAAAAAAGAGTGTATTTTATTTTATCCAATATATCCAAAGTATTATCATTCCAAGATATAGTCAGTATGAAGATTCTTAATGAGAGCTCTTAAGTTCTTTGTGAAGGCTTCAGAAAACAGCATATTTTACAGCTGTACCCATCTCCATATAGACTAGCCCCATTGCACGTGCTTCATAAGCACCTGTGGCTAGGCAGCAGCGTGCTGGGAAATGTTAGCAACTAATGGGCTTTCTGGGGAAACAAGATGCATAAATACACATACACAAATTTATTACAAATTTTACTAATACAGTGTAGAGAGAGTACATGATTTACGAGTGATAATGAAATATACAATACTCTTCATTGTAAATTCCATGGAGCCAGTCGATTCTTCCAGAATGCTTTCACTGATTTTTGCCAAACTCTTACCGTTCACCTGTGGTTGCATTTCAACCATGATTTGACAAAATCATACTATAAATAAATATTTGGTTACCATCCAATTCAGTAAAGAGGTTGCTTGTATCGGGGACAAACGAAGGCAGTTCTAATATGAATGTTGGTTGTTACTTATGTTTATATGAGTGACTACGATGAAAATCGGAGAAGGAGGACGTATGTTGGAACATCACTCATCTGTCCACTTGTGAGCGACTTCTTTGGTGCCTCAGTAATAGCTTTTACATAATGGGAGACTATTTCCTCTTTCTTTCTTGTTCACAATACAATGGCTGTACTCATGATGCCCTTTTAAAAGTTTAATGTGCTTTACTAGCATTTTCTTCCCCTATCTTTTTGTTCAGCGTTTTAATCGTAATGCGGGTCCATCAGCTTTCCCATAAATATTTTAGGCCTTGAGGATCATTACAGTTGCTGTCGCAGCCGTTTAGCAATGCCGTTGTAAGGCAGAAGCCTCCATAGACACACGTAAACGATTGGACATGAGTGTGGCCAAATAAAATGCTATTTACAAGACCAGGCAGTGAGCAAAGTTTGGTCTACAGCCTTTAGTGTGTTGATCCTTGGTTTAAATGATCGAGAAGGTTTATAGTATTTGCCAGTTTTTATAGTGTAAATGTTTCTACCCGGGTAGCCTTGAAGTGACTAACTTGAAGTCCCTGAATGGGGGGTGGGAAGAAATGCTCAGTAGCTCACCATTCTAGAGTATGTTCATCACACAGGTGCAGGGTATGTGTATAGGCTTAAGAGCACAGAAGACAGGAGATGGTGAGAAGGAATTGAGAAGTGATGAGTTTTGAATATTTAATGCCTTTGTAATACTATTTATTTAGTTTAGAATAATGGCTGTGTTTGATCACCAGTTGACAAAAATTCTTAGACTAACAGCTTTCATGAGCTCGTATGAACCAGATCTAGAGCACTCTTTCCAGTGGAGACCATATTGGACAACACAGATCTCAGTCTTTACCAAGAACCTCAGCAGACTCCTGCATACATGTCACAGGCAAGATCTGTGTATCATGGGGCACCTGGGTGGCTCAGTTGGTTGAGCGTCTGCCTTCGGCTCAGGTCATGATCCCGGGGTCCTGGGATCAAGGCCTGGATTGGGCTCCCTGCTCAGAGGGGAGTCTGCTTCTCCCCCTCCCTCTGCTTGCTGCTCCCCCTGCTTGTGCTCTCTCTCTCTGTGTCAAATAAATAAATTAAATCTTTCAAAAAAAAATAAAAAGATCTGTGTATCATCCTGCTCTAGCTGCAAGAGGCTGGGCATTGAACATTTTGCCTTTTGGCCTCTAGAGTAGAGGAAAGCAGGGGACAATGGAGGCAGAAATGCACATGGAGTGAGTCAACTACACTCTACAGTTGTGTTCCACTACACAGTTGTGTCTACTACAGTTGTGTTCTAGAACTTTTTCCATGACATATCAGTATATGTTTATATATACACAAGTGTGTGTGTAATATATAGATACATCTGGGTAGGGGTTTTTAGTACCTAAAATGGGATTATTCTTTAGTTCACTTTTTCTGCTTCACTGAACTTCATCGTGTGTGCATATATGGATGTCTCAGTCACTGTTACTGAATTCCATAGCGGGGCTTTCTGTTTATTATTTCCATTTATTTTAACAACACCATATTGGAGACATTTAGTTGGTTCTCCGTTTATCATTAGAATACAGTGCTTTAGTGAGTATTATGTGTAGATCCTTATAAATACATGTAAGTAATTTTGTTTTTTAAGATAGACTCCAGAAAGTAAAATTGACAGCTCAAAGACTATGTACAAATTGTGATGTGTACTGCAAAATCACTCACCAAAAGAGGGGCAGTTTAAAATTCCATCCCCACCAACCACACTTGAGAATGCCTGTTTTCCCTACCCTAACTGGATAGTGCCTATTTTTAAACTTTTGCCAGTGATACTGGACAAGTATTATCATTCTGTTCTGTTCTATTCTATTCTATTCTATTCTATTCTATTCTATTCTATTCTATTCTATTCATTTATGTACTTAGAGCACTTGACCGGGTAGGAGGACATGGGTGGGGAAGGGGCAGAGGGAGAGAGAGACTCCCAAGCAGGCTCCATACCCAGCATGGAGCCTGACGCAGGGCTCAGTCTCATGACCCTGAGATCATGACCTGATCCAAAACCAAGAGTCGGATGCTTAACCGACTGAGCCACCCAGGTGCCCCTAATCCTTTTTTTTTTTTTTTAAGATTTTATTTATTTGAGAGAGAGAGAGCATGAGAGGGACGGGGGTCAGAGGAAGAAGCAGACTCCCCACTGAGCAGGGAGCCCGATGCAGGACTCCATCCTGGGACTCTAGGATCATGACCTGAGCCAAAGGCAGTCACCTAACCCACTGAGCCATCCAGGCGCCCTGGGTGCCCCTAATTCTAATATGCATTTCTGAATGATTATTATGATTTCCTGATCATTCCTTATCTTGAATCTCATTTCTTTTTTTTTTAAGCTTAATTTTTTTTTTTAGTAATCGCTACACCCACACATGTTGCTCGAACTCAGGACCCTGAGATCGAGAGTCATCCTCTCATCCAGCTGAGCGAGCCAGGCGCTCCTCATTTATTTTTCTAAATGGACTGACTTTTTAATTTTTTTTAACTCTATTACTTACTTGTTCACATTCTCATCCATTTTCACTTGATTATTAAACCTTTTATTGATCTGTGGAATTTTTTATTAAAGATATTAACCTACTATATCTAGTAAACAATTTCTGTTGCTTATTTAATTTTCTGTCATCTGTCCTATAGAAATTTCCAATGTTTATATAGTAAATATTTGTCAGACTTTATCTTCATCTCATTTATGATTTTTGTCATGCTTATGAAGATTTTCTCATGCCAGGATTTTTAGGATATTCCTCCGTATATTGTTTTGGTACTTTTTATTGTCCTATTTTTTTTTACATTAATCTGGATTTTTGTGTGTTTGTGTATAGTGCAAACCAGGAACCTATTTTTATTTCTGAAAGGAGAGCTAACTTTTTAACCTCGTTTACCTCATTCATCCTTCTCCCACTAATTTCATATGCTAGCTTTATAATAAACAAAAACTTGCAGTTGGATGAGTCCTTGTTTGAACTTTCATCTCTGTTTGGTTAATCTTTTGATCTGTTTATGAAACAATACTACATTATAAATCACTGTGACATGTTCTTTTATCTGCTGCGATGGGGCAAGTCTTCCTCATCATATGTTTGTTTACTTTTCCAGAAAGACCTTGAAAGGCAGCTTGTCAGGTTCCGCTGAAAGTATTGTTAGGATTTTGATTGGGATTATGATGTTAAATTTAGAGATTAATTTGATAAGAGTGGACTTTATGTTATTGGAATTTTCAAAATAAGTCTAAAATTACATTTATCTATACGAACACATATCCTACTTCTTTCCCACTTCAGAAACTTCCATAAGCTTTCCCCCAGGAATTAGTAGTGTCTCAGGGCTGACCAAGTACTGAGTGTTTTAACAATTTTCTTTTATGCATTAAGAAAGCATCCTTTTCTCTTAGTTTGCTGAGAGTTCTAATTCTTACATGGAAACGTTGTTAAATTTTATTAAATGGCGTTCTCTTTATTGACTATAATTTGTTTTTCCCTTTGACTCATCACTGTGATGATATAGATATTACTAGTCCTTTTATATTGAATCATACCTGCATTTGTCAAATAAGCGCTACCTGATCAAGATATTTTATTTTAAATTACTGTTAGTCGTAGTACGCTAAACTCTTACCAAGGAATTATTTCAGTTCTATTTTGCAGCATGACAAGCCCCCCAGGCTCCATGGCCTCACAACAGTGTATTACTGTTTTTCGTGGTTCTGTGTGTTGGCTGGACAGCCTTTGCTCGAGGACTTCTGTGGGTGCTGTTCCGTGTTGGCTGGACCTGTGGTCATTTGAAAGCTTGACTGTTGGACGTCCAAGATGGTTCCCTTCTGGCAGTCCAAGTCGGCTGTGGGCTGGGAGACCTGCTGGGATTGCTCACTGGGACGGTTAGCCCTCCGTGCCAGCTTGGTCTGCTCACATGCGATGGCTGGGCTCAGACTATGCTAAGGACACGCATTTCAAGAATGAAATGGAGGAAGCTGCAAGACTTCTAATGACCAGTCCTGGAAGTTTCAGGAAGTCATTTGTGTTATATTCTATTGGTAAACCAAGTTCTTAAGTCTAGCCCCTTCCAAGAGGAAGAGGATTATATTCCACCTCTTGCTGTTCGGGGCTACCTGTGCAATAGGGTTTTTACTGGCGGCAGCAATTTGAAGACAGTCCTTTGGCCCCCACAGTTTACATACGTCCTGCACAAAAGGTATTCTCACTTCCCCCTAAGACTCCCAGAGTGTCACCTCCTAATGGCATCAAGCTGGACACCTCCATCTGCTCACCTAAGTCCGGTCTGCGATGGATGCGGCTTCTTCAGGGTGGTTCCTCAAATACAGCTCTTCTTCACGTGACGACCAGTGCGCTACGGGGGCAAGTTTTTGTCCCCCTCCACGCAGTACCCAATATACAATGGTGAACAGTGAGAGGATACTTGTAGGTCCTTCTGTTGAAAGAGGAGAGGAATGCAAGTCTCTTAGCCACCCCTGGTCCATAGCAGTTGGGAAGTCCAGACGGACACCTGTTGCCCGGTCCTTGAGTGGTGCCCCGTCTCGTCCCTGTGAGTTGGTCTCTGTGGCTCCTTCTCCACACCCCGAGCTGTCCTTCCGTTTACACAAGAAATGGCCGGATTGTGCGGTTGAACAGCTTTCTTCGCCCGCTATCTACCAGTAGATGACTGGGGACAGAAAGATCTCTTCATTTTGAACCGCTTCTCCCTTTCCATCCAGTCTCATAGACTCCCTTAAAGACTCCTGTGGGCTTCCTGTGTGTCTATAAATCTGCATCAGACAGAAGCTCCTCCCACAGACCTCTTTTAGACCGTCTCCTTTCTGGTCTGAAAGTGCCGTGCGACAGCGCTCTCCAGGTTCTCAAAAACGTTCTCGTCTAGCAGAGAGTCTAAGAGGCATAACCTGAAGATTCTTGGAAACAGTTGCTTTTTTCTGAGAGGTTTTCTAAAGATGTGCCCTTCCATCTTCCCGAGGTATCATTAAAGATTACTCTTGACTTCATCTTTACTGCGATTACTTTGAGAATATCTTGTGACCGGAAAGATTGTCCTGAGCCCTTTCTATTTTTGTCTAAATTCTGCTAAAAACCTGAATACTGCTCATTTTTAGTTCATCGTTCCATCTCCATACCTTGTCGTACGCATCTCGAAGGGACCAGTTGGCACTTTCAGTAGTATGTGTTCTGCTTTCCATGTTGGAGTGGCCAGCAGTGTTAGCCAGTTTCTGTGGCTTCCAACCACAATTTCCTGACTCCCTTCAGATCTTCACTGGCCATCTCCTTAAGGGACTTCCCACCCGCACCCAGTCTTCAAGCCCATGCTCTGTGTTCCAGATTTTTATTATGATCGCACCCATTTTCACTTACCAACTTGTGTTCTGGTTCTACCACTCCGCCCAACTGTGGTGGCCTAAAACAACTAGGTCTATTCTTTTGCTAATGATTTCGTGGGTCGGGAATTCAGGCAAGGCTCAACTGCATAGATCATCTCTTGCATAGGCATGGGCTTCTTCACTCACATATCTCACGATCCGGTGTCTGTCTCACTCTCTCTCCTACACGGTGTCTCATCCTCCAGAGCCTCTCCGTGGGGCGGTCTTAGGACAGTCACACTTCTTTCATGACAGCCAGCTTCCAAAAGGCAAGAAGGAGAAAGTGCCCGGCTAATTATGGGCTATGCCTGGAACTAGCAAAGTGTTACTTCCGCAGTAATCTACGGGTCAGAGGAGCTGGAAGGCCAACCTGGGTTCAAAGCGGATAGAGAAATAGACTCTTGTTCACAATGATGGGGGCAGAAGGTCGGGTTGTAGAAGAGCCTATGAAATGGGAGACATTGTTGTGGTCATCCTTGAGAAACATAATCAGCCGCACGATTTTTAGAAATTACGTTAAGTTTGATGTGTCAGCGCTCTGTGTGTGAGTAAGGATGTGTGCTACTTTGTCAGATACAGTTATCGGGAGTATATGAGCTTTGTAAAACATTTGAAGGAGCTTTCCTCCTTTTTTCCACCCTTCGGGAGTAATTCAACTAGATCAAAATTATCTATTTGTCTAAAGTTTAAATATTTCTTTTTTAAAAGAATATTTATTTATTTGAGAGAAAGTGCATGTGTGTGTGAGTCATGGGGAGGGGCAGAGGGAAAGGGAGAGAGAATCCTCAAGCAGACTTCCTGCTGAGCAGGGAGCCTGACGAGTGGCCTGATCCCAGGACCCTGAGATCATGACCTGAGCCAAAATCAGGAGTCCGACACTCAACCGACGGAGCCGCCCAAGTTTAAAGGCGCCTCAAGTTTAAAAGCTTTCTTTCATCAAACAACCTGAATTGCCTACACAGGAAACTTAAGATTTTAACTTCACCAAATATATTGGGTTTTTCCTATTGATTTCTTCTCTATGATCAGTGTTTAGAAAGTCCTCCCCCAATTTGAAAACGTTTGGATATTTATCCACATTTCCTGTGTGTTCTGCTCTTTCTGTTGTACAGTAGTTCTTTACTCCATCTAGGATTATGTCGTTAACTGTTTAGATGATAATCTCTCCCCGCTCATTTGCATTGCAGCCTTCATCCTGTGTAGTATTATGTGTTCTAGAATCTGTTTCTGTTCTCTTCATATGGATGTGTAAATTCTTTTCCATACTACGTGTTTAATTATTGTAACTCTGTCCCAAGCACCTTGAAAATGTGAGAAATCACTAAATGTTCCAGCCTATAAAACGTGAGTAAATGGCACCTGATCCACACGAAGGATGTGTGATTTTAGACTCTTGAGAACAAGTTTTTACAATCCTATTACGAATTTGTTTAATGTGTAATTTAGCCAAATATTTTGGGGCCAAACTGTGTTTTCCAAAAAGAAGGGGTAAATAGAAGAAATACCAATACTCCAGTTTTATACTTGTGAATGTGACTTTCAAATATATAATATGGTTCATGGAGATCGTTCAGAAGGAAAAAATTAATAAAAGCAGTAATTAGATGCATCTACCATTGAAGATGGTACAAAATTTACAAAAGTAAACTAAAGGAGATACTAGTAAAGAGTTTTTACAGCTTATCGAAGAAAGCTATTTGTGGAGTAGATCTAGAAATATTTGATTTTTGAACCATTTAAATTTTGAATCATATGGTTAATAAATTACTTTAAAATGTATTCTTTAACAAAATGAATCTTTTACTTTCACTAATGTAGTTTATTTTTGTTTTCCAGATATTGTTTTGTGTTTGCTTTGGGATACCTCACAGTGTGCCAAATTACTAGAGTCTATATCTTTGATTATGGACAATACTCTGCTGATTTTTCAGGGTAAGAGTAACACTTTGACTCAGTTGCCTGTTTTTATCTATTCTAACATGTTGGTGAAAGGATAACATACAGTTGCATTTAGTAGTTCCAATGAAAAGTGATTGACAGATGTTTTAGTTAAAGATTCTTTTTTGAATTAAACGTTTTCTTTTTTTTTTTTTTTTAAGATTATTTATTTGAGAGAGAGCAAGCACATGAGTGCAGGCAAGCAAGGGAGCACGAGCAGGGGTGGGGCAGAGGGAGAGAGAGAGTGAGAGAATATCCAGCAGACTCCCCACTGAGTGAGGAGCCTCACATGGGGCTCGATCTCACAACCCTGAGATCATGACCTGAGCTGAAATCAAGAGTTGGACGCTTCACCAACAGAGCCGACCAAGGTGCCCCAAATTTAGATGTTTTCTTCTTGTAAAGTGGTCTTTTAAGTGTTGTATAAGTCACAAAAATAACCTGTCCTTTTAAGTTGACTTATATACAATTTCTAAAGATGTAGCAATTAAATTTGTTGTATGGCACTCTGATATAGGAAGCATTCTCTAATTTCATGGAAATTTGTGCCATCAGGTATAACTATTAAAGACCAGCCCCTTGGAGTCTGTCCTTGACACTCTGTTTCTTTCTCTGTTCTCCTGAGCCTCTTTTGTGTAGTCATTCACCAGCTTCTGTATAAGATCTGGTCACTTCTTGGTTCTTAATACCTGAGACTTTTCTTTGGACCAAAGGTCCTTGGCCTAGCCTTGTCTTCTGAATTTCCTAGAGAAGACATTTGAGTGTGTATTTTACTTGTATGCATTTCACTTTCATGGAATGTTCTACATTCTTATGTCTAGTATTCAACTGAGTCGTGGAAATAACTTCTGCCTTTTTGTTCCTTCAAAAAGGAGGTAGTTCCTTCGTGGTACTCTTTGTCCCGTAACAAAATTGATTAAATGTCTGCTCCAAGATAAATGTAGTCCAAGTCCCTAAGGACTAACGTGCTAACCATCTTTATAAAGGGATATAAAAATACAGTATATCATGGCATCTATGAAAAAAAGTTAATTCAACATTAGAAATGGACCAAAGTTGCATGAGCTTAGAGAAAAATTATTACTATGAAACAAGAGAATTTTGGAAGATGAGATTTCTTTTCTCCTTCATGGGATTCAAGTAGATTTTATTTTTTTAAACTGATTTCTTGCATACAAAAGAGCAAACAAAACCAAGCCAAAACGAACTGATGAAATACACTAAAAAAACTAGTTAAATTAGTGATGTGTTGAGTAGAATAACAAAATATACCTGGAAGTCAGAAAAGGAGAATAGATGCTGGTGATTTAGCTTATAAATAATAGATATTCTTGCAGAAAAACAGCTAACGGGCCGCATCAGTGAATATGTTGGGCCACTGAAAGTCTTTGGAATTTGAAGACGTAAGCCAGGTTGCATGTTGTCATTAGGGTATAATGAAAGTAGGAACTAGTCGTGAATACTTACAAGATGCAAGATCACTTAGTTTAAGCCTCCTGGGAGCAGTTACCCTGGTGGTCTCTTTCATCGGGGTCTCCTTAATGCTTAGCACATGTGGCATTAAAAAGACACTTATAGAATCAATAATAGTAATACCTAGTAAAGAAGAAAGTAGAAAATACAGTGAGAAGAATGTGGGGCCGGGAATAACAAACACAATGCGGAAAAACCTGAGTAATGTGGGCGAAGCGCTGCCATCTAAGAGAGAAATTTATAGCTTCAGTGTTTGCCTTATAATGAATTTAGAAATGAATGAAGCATTTAGTATGAAATCGAAACAAAAAGCATCCTCCTGACGAATTCAGTTTATGCATGTTGATAACAGAAATGTTAGCATTAGCACCTGGACGTTAAACTGTAAAGTCGTGAGTTTGCAAATTGCCTTCTCGCGCGCTCGGAGGCCGGAGCCACGTGCCAGGGGCGCGAAGCAGGCCAGGCTCTGCCACAACTGCTCTGTGTCTCTAGCTTATATTTTGGGATTCCACATTCTACTTCATTTAGAAAATATCGCGCTGCTTGTATTTTTAAACTGCCAGATTGAAAAAGTAATCTAACGTCGCTGAGTTGAGGTCATGAATGCGGTCGGCGTGAGTGCGGGTTTGCATGACACCGTGTTGGCTGGGCCCTCACCACCCCTCGTTTGGTTTGATCCTGGCTGTTACCTTTCTTATTTTTCTTACCTGACGTTCGAAACTCTCGTTCACCACTACTCTCTAGCTGGGGATAGACTCACTGCTGTTAAAACAGCACAATTTCAGTGACTCAGTGTAATAAATGTTTATTTCTCAGTCACGTGGCCGTCCTCTAAGGAGGGACCCTTCGCTTCACACACTGATTTAGGGAAGCTTCTTTCCCAGGGCTTTATGTCCTCTAGCATCCCTGGAATCCTCTCGATTACGCTGATGGAGGCGCTGTCGATGAGCGAAGCGAAGGCAGGCCTCCTCGCCGCTGCTGCTCACATCCTGCTGGAAAGGACCGCTTACGTGGCCCACAAATTAGAGGGTAGTTTGCAGTAAGAGCCAAATGCAGGTCTAAAAATAGCTTTTTCTACGACATGGCTTGAAGTATTTTGCTGAAATTTAAGATTTCATTTCAATATTTAAATATCATTTAAAATGTCTAAGTATGTGGAAGAAAAACAACAGAGCATGTTAAAGATGGGTGGCCTGATAGCAAACTCCCAGTTTAATGTGTAATGTTTATCCCTTAGGAGGAAACATTTGACCATGAGCAGTAAACTGATAAAGATTAGGCAGAGAGAGACAAATTAGCCGAAGGAGGCCATCTGGCAGAACAAAGTTGGGAGGACTTTTTTTTTTTATTGGACACAGGACAGAAAAGAAGCCATCTAGAGGCAAACTCTTCCCCTAATGAAATATTTAGGCATTTAGAAGTCTTGGGTGTGTTTAACACATGAGCAGAAAAGATCGTAACTTGATCCTGATTAGGGTAAATATCCAAAATGTTGGATGTCTGCGGCAGGTAGAGCTGAATACAGTGAACCATCCTTTGTCCTAAGCTCTCCGGCTGCCCTGAACTTGGCAGCAGAGGAAGTGAGGCCAGGCTCTTGCTGAGGAATCACATGGGAGCTCTTTTGTAAGGGGCAATCTTATTTGCATGAGGCACAGGAAACTGATGTTGTGTGTACATATGACCGTGTGTGTGTGTGTGTGTGTGTGTGTGTGTAGTTAGGCATGAGTGCAAGATATATGTTTAAAACGTTGATCAGATAAAGATCACTTTTTTTTTTTTTAAGAATTTATTTATTTATTGCAGAGAGAGCACAAGCTGGGGTGGAGTGAGGGGAGGGGCAGAGGGAGAAGCAGACTCCCCGCTGAGCAGGGAGCCCAATGTGGGGCTGGATCTCAGGACCCTGAGATCAGGACCGGAGCCGAAGGCGGGTGCTTAACCGACTGAGCCACCCAGCCGCCCCTAAGGGACTCACTTCTTAATAGAAGTTTCTTTTCACAGGAAGGTTGAAAAGCTACTAAAGCCTTGACTTTCCTGCTAGCCTCAGAAAATAGATACAGAAGAAGTATAAAATAATTAAATAGCTTCCCTTTATATCAGCAATAACCAGTTAGCAGATATACTAGAGAAAGGATCCTAGTTTCGCAAGCTGTTAAAAACTATGATAGGTCCAGGAATACATGTAAAAAGAAATGCACAGGACCTCTGTGTAGAAAACTATACAACTTTATGGTAGGATATAAAAGAACACTAACTGGAGAAACATCTTGTGATTCGGATGGTAAAATTCAGTATTATAAAGATGGTAATTCCTCTCAAATGAATCTGTAGGTGTAAGGCAGCTCAAGGTGGGGTTTTGAGGGAAATGAGAGGAACTGAAGAGTCTCTCTAGAAGTGAGAGTAACAATTTCAGTATAAAACACACTACTGTTTGTCAGGTAGCAGTCGCTTAAATACTACAGGACTGACACAGGAAGAGACAAAGCCATGAAGCCAGCGGAGAGAAACAGACCCACGGGATCCGAGAAATAAAGGTACAGAACAGAAATGGTGGGATTATAGATCCAGTGGGGAAAGCCCTTCTTGATTATTCAGTGAATGGTATTGAGACAGAAGAAGGGTAAATGCTTGCATTCTTTGTAGACAGCTTGGAGGTGGAAGCGAGAATAGATTTTTTTGGCAGCAAGGTAGAGTTCTGATTGGAGTATGTTGATTTTTGTCGTGCTGAAAGGATAGCTTCATGCATCCACCAAAAGAGAGGTACGTGACATAATTTTCCGTTCAAATTAAGGATATGTTTTAGAGAGAACCACATAGTATCAGATGCTCAGCAAACATTTTATTACTGCTTACTCCTGTGTGTTCATTCAGCTAGGATTTATTGGAATATGTGCTATACATTTTGCTAGGTGCGAAGTACTTTTGTAGGTGACGGTCCTGTCCAGCATGAGAGACAGACTACTTGGTCTAAAAGCTACAGGTGGGCTTGTCCCATGCACTCCTTTTGTTTTGCTTTGTTTTTATTTGGGGGAGTGGGGGCAGAGGCAGAGGGAGAGAGAGAATCTTCAGCAGGTTCCATGCCCAGCACAGAGCCCAACGCGGGGCTCAATCTCGCAATCCCGAGATCATGACCTGAGCTGAAACCAAGAAGCGGACACTCAACCGACTGAGCCAGCCAGACGCCCTGCATGCATTCGTTTTGGAAAGCCTTGCTCAAGTTGAGAGTCTTAATTGTAGATGTCTTTCTGTGCTCCATGCTGAGTTCTAGAAGCCCCCCGCCCTCCTCACCGGCTCCTTCCTGTCACACGGCGCCCACTGACTGTGTTGTAAGTGGGACGGATGTAAATTATTCAGCCGCTGAGCCTTCATGTTCCGTTGATCCTGTTTCATCCCGAGGGAGTGTCTCCCACACCTTGACCTACATTTGGTGAGAGGAAACCTTCTGTCTGGCTGCTCCTAACGTAGGTCAAGTTACCGGAGCAAGCGGGTTACTGCGCGGCTTGACTGGTCTGGCTTCCGCCCTCCCTGAGCCTTTTCCGCTCTGCTGTCCGCTCACAAAGCAGCGCGCTCTCGTGATCTTTACCCGGGTTCCGCGGTTTTCTGCTGGCTCCGAGCCCCCCGCGGGGGGTGCCCCTCAGTCCCGCCCGGCTGTCTTCCCTGCCTCGTGGTGCGGCAGCCGCGTGGCCCTGCCCTCCACTCTGGACCGTTGCCCAGCCTGCTCCCTGTGCAGGGGCGCCCCTCGCACAGGCCCGGGGACGGGACTCCGACTCCGGGGTTTCCGCTCGGTTTGACGTTCTCTCTCATCTCTGTACGCATTCCTTCAAAGGTCTCCTTTGGCTTCGAACACTTTTTTTTCCTGCGGTTATTCATGTACCTGTTTACCTCCTGTTTTAGTGAGAAAGCCTCTCCGGAGACCACACTTTACAGCTAATTATCGTATTTATTAAAGGAAGGTTTTATCAGACATTTGCTGTGTCTCGATACCGTTCGAGGTATTTGTCATATTGCTACTTTATTTAGTCTACACGGCGGCATCATTATGTCGATTTTTTAGGTAGTAATTTAGGGCGGAAAGTGAAATGGCCTCCCAGTCTCCCACAAGGGGTCGCGGCGGGGGGCAGGGTTTGGGTGGACTTTTCTGACTCACGTGGCCGGCTGCCTGGGCCCCATCCGCACCTCCCCCCGGGGATCCAGGAGGCACCTCACACCGGACATGCCTGAGATGGACTCCCCGACACTCCCCCCCGCCCCTCCTGCGCTCCTTCTCAGCCGCCTCCGTCCTCCTAGGGAGCTGCTCTGGTCAGAAACCTTGGCGGCCTCGGGTCTCAACCCTGCATCAGATCCTTTGTGAGATCGTCATCAGACGCAGCCCTCTTTACCTTCTCACCGCAGCTGC
>CM052885.1:4502434-4537239 GCA_028534135.1 Potos flavus | reverse complement strand
TCTGCGGCCCAGAGCTCACTCGGTGGAGCTTCTGAAGCCGTCCGCCTTCTCTCCCTCCTCTGTCCCTCAGACTCCACCCTGGGGGAAGCCAGAGGGCATTTCTGATTCACATCAAGTGATCCCAGACTTTCTAGAACCCGGGGAGTGTTTAGCTACTACAGGCTCCGCCAGATGCAAAGTCAGCAGGTCGTTAAAATGTCAGTAAAGGGGGGCACCTGCGTGGCTCAGTGGGTTAAGCCTCTGCCTTCGGCTCAGGTCATGATCTCAGGGTCCTGGGATCAAGCCCCGCATCGGGCTCTCTGCTCGGCAGAGAATCAGCTTCCCCCTCTCTCTCTGCCTGCCTCTTGCCTACTTGTGATCTCTCTCCTCTCTGTCAAATAAATAAATAAAATTAAAAAAAAAAATGTCAGTAAAGGTATAAGTGAAATAATGTCTGAGTCACGGAAACAAGGATTTATGAACAAAGTGCACTCTTAAGAAGACCCACTGCAGGTAATCTCTTTGAAAACAGTGGAGTTGTTTTCATTTGGAAGCATTTGCCTCGAACCCTGGGTTCAGCTGTAGTGGGGTGAGGTTGGTTCTCGTTCCCTGTCACCCTATTTCCTGCTCTCTCACGTGCCCGTGTTGGCCTCATCTGGTCATTTCCTCCCTGGTTTACTATTCTGAGCTCTCATTAATCTGTTCGTGCCTTACTGAACCTTTTACTGTACTACTGTCTGACTTTCATTTATAACTTATTTCTTCAGCGTCTCTCTGTAGTAATTCTGCCTTCTAGCATTTCACTCCTACATTTGCCCTTCCTCGCCCCCGCCCCATGACAGGTTGGACTAGGGGCGGCGGAACTGCCAGCCAAAGTTTAAAACCAAAGGGACTATTCAGGGCTAATGATCAGCAGTAAAGGAAACAAAATGATGTTGGGACGTTTTTGCAAACCAGCTGGTTCTCTGAGCCCGTGTTTATGCCGAGTAGCGAAGGTGCAGAGATAAATAAGGCAGTGTTCCTGGTGGTCAGTAGCCCAGGACTTTTGTGGTGACAGGAAAGTAAACAAAAGAATTACAAAACAGTATGGTAAATGCTTTCAAGCACAGATGAGAATGGACAGGCGGGAGGGAGTATGATCAACCTATAGAAGGAGTAAGAGATGGACACTTGGAAGAGTCCATGTATTTGGCATTTTTAAAATATTTATTTAGCATATATCTTGAGCTAGGCACTGGGGACTCAGTAGTGAAAACGATTGTTGGTTTCTTCCCTCAAAGACTTTCTAGAAAGGAAAGAGAGATTTTAAAACAGCCACTGTAATTGGATAAATGAAACCCCATGAACCTGAAAATATTTGGAAGGAAGCAAACAAGCCAAGGTTAAATGAAGGTCAGGTGTGGGCATCGTGGCTGAGGGGCTACGTGAGGTCAAGCTGTCCAGGGGGCCTCTAGCACGAAGTGACTTCTCAGCTGGGACTTGAAGAAGGAGCTGTCCTTGCAAAATAGTTCCAGGAGTGGTCCAAGTGGATGAAGCAACATTTGGAAAGACTCAGGAGCATTCAGCTCTGCTCCCTGCCTTCTTCCCATCCCTGTTAGGGGCCGTGATTCCCGGATGGAGCAGCACAGCCTCCCACGACCCGGTCTCCCCGCCCAGCTCACTTCCGGAAGCCAGCCCGCGGCCGGGACAGCCGGGACAGCCAGGGCGCAAGGAGGGCATGCACGCAGAAGGCACATAATTGCATTTGGGAACATCTTACCTATACGTACTTAACAGTTTAGTATGTCACTGCGTGGATAAACTTCATTATTTGATCAGTCACTTTTTTTATTATGTTTTGAGGAAAAGAGGGAATTAGAATTTAGAACTGAAGAGTATTTTATAATTCTTTGGTGAGCTAAACTATGAAGAGAATGAGGCAGGATGAGAAAAGTGATTCTCCGCCCCTAGGGAAGTGGGAATCATCGTTTCTGCAAACCCCAGAGGCCCGTGAAATCTCCTGCAAGCCGACACGGCGGCTGGGTGCTCCTAGCAGCCTGGGGGGGGAGGTCGGCTGAGGGCTCGACTCCCGAGAGCCAGTGGTGTAGAACGAAGAACTGACTGTTCAGGGAACCCAAGGGGACTCTCCTCCCTGGTGCACTGAGTTTGAGAGCAGTTGTCATCTGATGTGTGTGTGTGTGTGTGAGACCTTGCCTGCTGGGTGAGGAGAAGGAGCTGGAAGTTCTCAGGGCCTGGGGTCTGGGCATCTCATGGTCTCTGATGGTGTCCTCCTTGCTGCTCGTGTTTGGCGGGAGGCGGACCCTGACCAGCCTCGTGCTCTGAGCGAGGGGCAGCGGGGAGGGCACCGGGTCTCCACGGCGGGGGCTGAGCTTCCTCCCGCTGCCCGCTGGCGCTGTGGTTGGCCCGTCCTGCAGGCCTTGCCTTCCCGGCGCCGTGGAGGCCGTGCGGACTCTGAGCGGGTGGAGCTCACACTCTACCCGTAGGCAAAACGGCATTTCCTGGTTTTGGTGAAATTCCAAGGATATAAATCAATACCTTGTGATTAATTGTCCTGTAATATGAATGAATGTAAGCTAACGTAATAAAGGATAAATGTGTATCCTCGTGGCTTTCTTACGTAGATTAATTTTTCCTTTCCAAGCTATCCATTCAATTAAAGATCATAAAATATGGAGAAAAGATTGCCATTTTCTTAATTGTGACGTGACTCAGAGCCCTCTTTAAAGGGCGCTTTAGGCACTGTCCCTAGGCTCTCACAGGCCTTTAGTCCCGGGGTCCCAGACCGGCAAGACGGATGCTGTCCCGTTTCTTCCTTCCCCATCCCTCCTGTTCGGTTCTACATTTCTCACTCACCCTCTTTCAATTTTCTATCTATTCCCAACTCACTTTCCACCTGTAGGTCAGCTGAGGCAAAAGGCAGCGTGGTATGTTGAAAAGTCAAAAGCCAGAAGCCAGGGCCACGCATGATGCCCAGGTCTCCTTCCCACCCCCCAGCACAGTGTTCTAGCCCCGAGGGAGGGGGCGGGCGGCGCTGCTCACACGGGGGCTCAGGTGGCCTTCCTCTCTCTCTCTCTGCCCCTCCTTCCGTGCCCTTCCCTTCTCTTGTCCTTTCTTTTCTGCCTTCCCTCCCTCTCTCCCTTCCTTTCCGCCAGCTCCCATACCTTCCCCAAACACAGCAGCCCTGGGATTATCTCTTTGAAATCCCTTCGAGGTCTTTTGTATGTTAAAAAATGTCAGCGTTTTATAGTTGTATAAGCAGAAGAAACTCTTTTTCATACATCGTAAGTATTATTTTAAGTTTCTTCTTTTAAATACTTGTTTTTTATTTTATCACAGCCCAATGATGATAATTACCCAGAAGATCACTAGTTTGGCTTACGAAATTCATGATGGTAAGAATTTAGAAATTAATTTTTTGTCACTGAAAGAAATCCTATTCAAATGTACTTTCATCTGAGATAGGACCCTAACTTTCCGCTCTGTATTCGAGGAGGTCAGAGAGGGGACTCTTTAACTCTGCATAGGTTGACCGAAGTGTATTTATTTTTCTGCAGTGTTTCATCTCAATTTCACACTTGATCCAGTGACAAAAACAGAGTGAAAGAATGGGATCCTGTCATAGGACCCACATTAGTGGCAATCTAAGTATAAAGGAAATAGACATTTGATCTAAATCAAGTGTTATTAGTCCCTGCTTCATCTATGTTACATTTTTATTAATATTTAAATGTTTGTCCCCATGCCCCTTATCCCTTAATGTATAATACATATACACACAGTGACATCTACTTTTAGCTTAAATATTTATATATTCGTATTTTATATCTTCAGAGAATGGACACTTTGCCGTTGGAAATGCTCACAGTCTGGGCCATGAGTCACAAGTTCGACTCTAGTTTCTTCCCAGACTGGAGGAGCATCCCCATGAGACCTGTCGTTTGTAGTGGCCCTGGGGAGCTTCTTGCACGAGGCTTTTAGCCCCACTGTAGAGATCACCCTTCCTGTACCCTCCGCTACGGAAGACCTACAAATAATTTTTTAGTATATTGTTTGCCTCTTAATTTAGTCCTCCTTTGGTCTTTAAATTGGGCTTAGAATCAAATACGTTGATGTATAGTTGTAAATCATATCTTCCTCTTTGGGGAGAGAAGGTAAAGAAATGGATGGAGAAGGTATATGAGTACAGTTTTAATTCCTTAGAGTCATCGAGAGAGAAGGAAATCATTCCTTGCTTCATGTTGAGCTTCTAGCCCTTAATACTGATTAGTCACTTAAGCCATCTAATAATAGAAAGATCTTAATGCCCCCTTTCGAAAGTCATAGTGTTTGCTATTAAATATGCTAGCATTTTGGAATTTTTAAGTTAATAACAATTTCCTCTAGAGAAGAGTTGGATTTGTGCCCTGATGTATGTTATTTATCTCCTACAGACCACACTGTGTTGGGTTACATGGGGGTCCTTTGCTGTGACAACCTGTGTTGCAACGAGAAAGAAAGGAACCCGTTATTCCAAAACTGGGGTTTTAGCTTAAATTTCCCATGAGAAAAGCGGTGGAAGTGTGAGTGGGGAAAAACGCCATTCTTTTCTTGGAAACCGTGATTGGTAAAAGTACCTGTTTTTATTTTTCAGGGATGTTTCGGAAGGATGAAGAACTAACATCCTCACAGAGGGGTCTAGCTGTGAGGTACGTGCCCTGTTCTTGTGTCCTGCCGTGGTTCGCGCAGTCTCTGCCTGGGATGCGCTTTACTCCCACGGCTAAGGCTCACTAATCCTCCTGGAGGTACTGACTTTGAAAACCAAACCCTCCTCCCTCCGCACACCAGACGTTGCTAGGTTAGGCTACCTGTGCCTTCTAAGGCTCCCATGGCACATTGGATATATCAGCCTACGGTATGTGCCTCTTATGTACCATGGATATCACTACATTTTCTGTCTTTCCTATGATTTTCTGAGTTCCCTGAACACAGTCCTCATGTCTGCCACGTAGTGATGAGTGATAATCGCTACTTCTGTTTATAGACCGATAACTTGATGGCAGGTACCGGGCTAAGACATGGTGTTACAGCACAGAGATGCCATGTTTTGAAATAATGAAGAACCAGTAAGATCTTCTCGATATTATTTGAGGAATTCATTCTGGGTAGGTTTCTACTTCACTTATGATAGTATTCTGTTGACTAATCTAAGGAATAGCTTAATTTCTTGGAAGACTCTATCTTCATCTAATATAATTAGAGGTCGAATATTTGTTTTACCTAAAGAAAAATTCCTAGGGTGCACCTTGTTTTCTGTGAATCTAGAACTAACAAATGCACGGCCGTCAGAAGAAGGAGGTTAAGTCTGTGATAGTAGCCACACCCTACCCTGAGTGTTCACATTTGGTAGCATGTCTTAGGAATCTTATGTTTTCCCCATCTTTAAGATTATTCTATTTTGATATTGTCTATAGTCAGTACGTACATATCAGTAAAGGTACACTTGAATAAATGTAGTTGATGAGAGATTACTTTGATCTGGGTTCTGTGATCTTCAGGCGTCCTTCGCCCATCCCTGTAACCTCTCGTTAAGAGACACTCAGCCCGCGTTTCTGCCTTGCCCTCCCACACACCCACCTGGCAAAACCCCAAACCCTATTGAATTTGACTCTCTGCCTACTTAAACAGTGGAAGGAAGCAGAGTGGAAAACCATTCATTGCTGAATTGGACCTGCTTTGAGTGTGTTACTGCAAAGTTAGAATCATGGCCTTAGCTTTGCCAGGGGTTTGGCTGCATCCGTCTGTCCACCGCCACCCCTCCCCCACACCCCCTCCCCCCCACACCCCCAGCTTGTGTGTGCTCCTTCCTCAGACTTCCAGCACTCCCTCCCCCGCACTCAGGGTGGTAGCAAAATTTGATTCTTGGAGAAAAGAAAGGCAGCTCTATTGCATTTTGCTACCACTAACCCCTCCACCCTGCCCGTGTCTGTAACAAATACTCCGCTTTCTGCCCCACACCAAGGGCTCCCTGCCCGTCATCCGGTGCGTCATCCGGTGCGAGGCCAGCTTCTTACTTCTCACTGAATCCAGCCGCTTCTCTTTAGCTCAAGGATTTTGCTTCTTTGGTTGTCCCATCCTTTGCATGGTCACTCATCATTTCTCCATCTTTTCCGGCTGAGAGGAGACACACCTTTACCTCACTTTCCCTTCGAGTGCCCTCCCCATTGCTCTGCAGCCTTTAGAGCAAGACTCTGTGAAGGCTGTATGTCACCTCTCCCCTTCGTCACCCCCATTCCCTCCTCAGCCCCCTGCAGTCGGGCTTGTCCCACCGCTGGTCTGACAGCCTGCCTCAAGGGGACCCCCAGTCTCGGTGGGCGTAATGGGCAGCCTCGGCTTGCACGCAGCTCAGCCTCTCAGCCTCTCAGCACCGTCTGACCCAGCGGCCTGCTCGGTCCCTGGAATATCTTCCTCTCTCATCTTCTGGGACACCCCCCCTTCGTCTTCCTCCTGCCTCCCTGGCTGTTGCCTTCTTTCTTCTCCGTGGAATCCTCCCCCTCCGAGGCTCACCACTAAGTAGCTGTGGGTCCCGAGGCACGCCCTTGGACGTCTCCGTCTTCTCTGGGGATCACGTGCCATCCACTGGCCTAAATACAGCCCACATATTTGCAGTCTCGTAGCTGTCCTCCCACCTGTCCCCTGAGCTCCAGCCTCATAGGCAGCTGCCGTTTCAGCATCCCAGCGGGGATCGGAGCAGGCATCTCAAATAGAACACGTTCCAAATAGAACTCCTGAGTTCTGTCTCCCTCTTCCCTCTCCCCGGTCCACCACCACTTAGTTCACTGCAGCGCCATTTGTCACTAGGGCCTTAGGGTGAAAACTTAGGCAAACTCACGTGTTCTTACTGCAAATCCTCTTCCCTGGCAAATTCACTCTTCCTTGGAGATCTGTCTCTCATGCGACCATGACTTCGGACCGCCCCTGATCTGACCGGCCTCTCACCATTCCCACTGACATCACCCCAGCCGGGCCCTCGCTCTCTACTCGGTCTCCTGGAACAGCCTCCCCGGCAGGGCTCACATTTCTGTCTTCTTGCCCTCCGCCGTGTACCTTCCACTCAGCGGCCGGAGGTCTTCGTCATGTGTGTTGGGGTACATTATTCCCCTCCTCTGAGGGAAACCCCACAGCGGCGCCTCGTGTAGGTGACTGGGAGCAGACTCACCACTTGGGACTACCAGGTACAAGGCCTGACGAGAGCTAGTAGCTCTACCGCTCGTAACCGCACAGAGATCCTTGTCAGAAACCGCCTTCCCTGCCGTCACGCTCTGTCCTTGGCCCTGCTTGATTTTTCCTCACAATATTTATTACTGTCTGATGTTTTATATATATTTGGATTGTCCTTCTCTCTATCTTTCTAATGTAAACTCTGTGAGGAGAGAACTTTGGCCCATTTATCATTCCGTCCTCATTACCTCAATAGCAGTTCACCAGTGAGGGCGCTTGTGCCCCCACAGGAGACATTTTTGGTTGTCACGGTGGAGCGGGGAGGCGCTGCTGACATCTGGTGGGCGGAGGCCAGGATGTCGCTAAACATCTCACGGTGCCCAGGACCCCCCTCTCCGGCAACAAAGAAATATTGTCCCAAAAAGTCCGTAGTGCTGAGGCTGAGAAGCTCGAACCTAGGACAGTGTGGAGTTGATCCCAAATAAATATGTATGGAATGAAAGGATGATTCTTTCACTTAATGTCATAAATGAAATATTAGTTATACTTGGTTCGCATTTTAACAGCAAACATTATAATTATCTACTTAGGACCTACAATGACTTGTCGCTTGATAACAACAGTTGAGCCAGAAATTACTTCAGCGAATCTCATGGTTCAGACTTATCTCCTGTCCTTGCAAACTGTGATACATAGTTTGACTTGGTAGGACTGGGCCGTGCCTTGATAGCCCGACATTGAAATAATTGGTGCCGAGATGGAGCTCTGTCCCGGGAGCACAGGAAGTTCTTCTGTGGCTCTTGACTGCAGGGCACTTCCCAGCCTTCGAGGCAGTGAGAAAGCATTCTGTTGCAGCCTTACAGAAAAAAATGCAAGGAAAAATCTGCCAGCAACATTTTCTCTCCTCAGTTTTGAGTCGTCAAGAGAAAATATGTAAGGCTCAAAACGTTTTTAAATGTAGAAGAATAATTCTGGAAAAATCTAAAAAAGGAGTTTTGGCTAAGTGGTGATGTAGCTAGTATCAGATGGGCAGGAAGCACTGTTTTCTTTTTTATGTTTTTTATAAAGCTACGTATGAGGGGGTCTGTCAGCTTCTCTTGGCCCCAGAGAGGATTTGTGCTTTTTAAGGAAACCACTTCTCAAGAGAGGAAGGAAGGACTGCAACATCTTCCAGAAGCCTGCTTCCCATCCTCAGGTGGAGTTGTTCTTCTATTTATGATAGTTTAGAATTGTCAGTGGGAAGCAGACTTATTAGTAAATGGAGTGCTGGTAGGAAATAAATAGAGGGCACCTTTATTTATTTGGTGGCCCCGTTGGTTAAGTGTCTGACTCTTGACTTTAGCTCAGGTCATGATCTCAGGGTCGTGAGTTTGAGACCCGCAGTGGGCTCTGTGCTCAACATGGAGCCTGCTTGAGATTCTCTCTCTGGGCGCCTGGGTGGCTCAGTCGTTAAGCGTCTGCCTTCAACTCAGGTCATGATCCCAGGGTCCTGGGATCGAGCCCCACATCGGGCTCCCTGCTCTGTGGGAAGCCTGCTTCTCCCTTTCCTACTCCCCCTGCTTGTGTTCCCTCTCTTGCTGTCTCTCCCTCTGTCAAATAAATAAATAAAATATTTTAAAAAAAAGAAAAGAAAAAAGATTCTCTCTCCCCCTGCCCCTCCCTCGCTGTCTGTCTCACATGCTCCGGGGTTGGGGGAGGGGGGTGAGAAAAAAAGAAAAAGAAAAGAAAGACGTAGACTGCTAATTCATCTATGTGATGATGAATACGGTTTACAGAGGTTCCTGTGTTACTAAGTATTTTTACCCAGTTCCCTGCATTAAGAACTAGAAAGCTCCGTAACCATTAGATGCCATGTGCCATCTGGACAGACCTCAGAGCAGTTGAAGGACAAACGTTACAAGGCCTCCTTCATTCGTTTCTCTCTCGCACTCATGTCCAGTCTGTGGGCAAACCTCCAGGCTGCCCTGCCAGGGTGTACGCAGGGCCTGCCCCCCCCCCCACGCCCCCCAACCACTGCTCCCAGCCACTGTTGCCTCCTACCGGGAGATCCCAGTGGCCTCCTGGCTGGCCCTCCAACGTCCACCCTTGTCTGTCCACACTCAGGGGTAGAGGGATTCTTCAGAAACATAGGTCTTTTAAAAACCCTGCTGAACTTTTTCACTGCATTCAGAAAAAAGGGCAAAGTTCCTACCACAGCTTATAAGAGAGCCCTAGATGATCGCACCTCGGCTCTCTCTGATTGTTCTCCTGTCTCTTTCCCTGGTTCAGCAACACCGGCCTCCCTGCTGCGGGACACGCCCCAGTTCAGGGATTTCACACTCACTGTTCCCTCTGCCGGAATCCTTGTCCCCGTTACTCACGCAGCTCCCTGCCTTCCCGTCTCTGCTCGATGTTGCCTTGTAAGAGGCCATCTTTGGCTTGTTAATGTAATAATGATAATAATAATAACAATAACCCCTTATCTTTGTAGTACTCTGCACCTCTGAAAATACTGTACACATATTTTTCAATTATCCGCTTTCTGCACCTGCTGTGCGGGCTCTGTGAGTGCAGATCATTGCTCCACTTTGTTCACTGTGGTGTCTCCAGACCCCGGAGCGTGGGGACACGTGGTCCGTGCACACATGGATTTGTCGGGTGAGCGAGTGACTCACTGGTAGCCGATGATTCTCGATGCCGTGTCTTGTCCGTCTCAGGTTGGTTTAGAAGGAAGAGATTCAGTAGCGACCCTTCGTAGCTGCTCACAAAGATCCGTACGGAAGGCCTGAGCCAGAAATTCTGTTGAGGATCACGGCATCCTCCTCTTCTGAAGTCCTGTCCCGCGGATGCGAGTGTCAAGTCCGCGGTCCCTGCGGGTCTCGGACGCGCTCGCCCGGCTCAGCCGCGTGTGCTTTCCCCGCAGGCGCATGCCCAGCCTCCTGGAGTACCTGAGCTACAACTGCAACTTCATGGGCATCCTGGCGGGCCCGCTCTGCTCCTACAGAGACTACATCATCTTCATCGAGGGCCGGGCGCAGCCCCGGGCACCGCCGGGCGCGGCTGGGAGAGAGGAGCTGCCGGGCGACAGAGCGGAGCCGTCTCCCAACGTAAGCTCCTGAGGCTGACCTCGGCCTCCACACTGGGGTCGCGGCGGGTTGTTTGTGTAAAGACACTAATGTCTTCGAGGTTTGGACTCACTGTGTCTTTGGAACTGTTTTTAAGATGAATGACTCTTTCCACTGCAGTTTCTGATGCCCAGTAGCGGTACGGTCATCATCAGAGGTTTCTTAAGCGGCGCTAAGGGGAGCAGTCGCTTGAGCATCTGCCTTTGGCTCAGGTCATGATCCCGGCGTCCTGGGATCGAGCCCCACGTCAGGCTCCCTGCTCAGTGGGGGCCTGCTTCTCCCTCCCCCTCCCCCTGCTTGTGCTTCCTCTCTCTCTCTCTCTCTCCCTCAAATAAATAAATAAAATCTCAAAAAAAAAAAAAAAATTAAAAGAAGCAGTGCTGAGTTCCTGAGTGAAAACGACGTTCCACAGCTCTGGAGTATTTATTTTACAAGAAAGCTGTTTGCTCGGAACTGACCCAGCCTGACTTCCTGGGCCTCTTCCTTCCCTGCATTTCATGTTCCAGCTAATTCAGTGTTCTCTTCTCCTCTCCTGACTTCCCCCTCCGCCTCCCGGTCATCGCCAGTCGCCATCTCACTCCTCTTTAAAGGCCAGACATCAGATATCACCTTGTCCGTGAAAGTTTCCCCGATTCCCCACAATGAAGCCGTTAACAAAAGCTGACACTCTGGTGGCACTTCCCGCATGCCAGGCCCTGCCGGGGACGCCCCACAGTTCCTCTCTCAGTGCTCACGGCACAGGGGAGGGCTGCTACCCTCCCCGCTCTAAAGGTGAGGAAACTGGGCCTGCGGGATTTGGCCGACATGTCCCGGCTGGCATTCA
This sequence comes from Potos flavus, assembly GCA_028534135.1. Classification (NCBI taxonomy): domain Eukaryota; kingdom Metazoa; phylum Chordata; class Mammalia; order Carnivora; family Procyonidae; genus Potos; species Potos flavus. The sequence goes on along the minus strand of CM052885.1, from coordinate 4,526,136 downwards.
AACCCAGGCAGTTTAGTACGAAGTCCGTGCTAGATGGCCTCACGACTGAACGTCAGCTTTATTTCCTTTGAACTGCTGGGATAGATGCCCCTTTTTCAAGGAAGGCCCTGAGGCTTTGTGTAGGCTAAGTTTCTGTTGGACGTGATCTGGTAGAATCTAAAAGTCCCATGAGAACTAGGCTGATCAAAAAGTCTATGAGTCAGAAAAGGGGGCCAGTATGTTTTTTCTGAATGTGGGGCTTGGAGCCATGGATCACCTTCCTTTCTAAGCTATTACAAAATGAAGCATGAATGAGGAAATGTGCACCCATTCACAGAAGTTCTTATTTTATCTCTTTTTTGCCATGTGACTCATTGTGTTTTGTACCAGAAAGGTGCTTTTGTCTTCATACTTTCTACTACTAGTTAAATGTTAATTGATAAATGTCATATCATATGGGCTTGAATTTCAGACTTGAAATCAAGTACATTCACATCTCTTCCGTAGACTATTTTGTGTCTCCAGGCTGACCGCTTAACCCTTTAGAGGTTTCCCTGCCACAGGAGAAAGGATTAATATAGATAGCTTCGATATTCCAGAATCTTATTCTGGAAGATTCCAGAAAGAGGAGTAGAAGCTAGGAATCAATGTATTGGACATAATGTTGTAAAATAATTGGAAAATTTCAAGTGGTATGAACTTCTGAGTAGCAGTAAATCAAGCCCAAGAAAGAATAATACAAATTTATGTATTCTGTCACCTCACTCTGAATTTTTATGGGATTCACTCTTATGAAATGTGGCTTTTCATCTTTTGGGTTGTAGACATCATAAATCAGAGATTGTTGGCAATGGCAAATACTCTTTATCTATTACTTCACTGTCTTACCATAGTTTTGGTTTAAATTCCCTGTGGGTAAAGTTCATACATTCAGAAGTGGTAGTTCCTTACAAACCACTCAAAGGCATTTGGAAGCTCTTTGTGCATCACTGGAGTGTGTGGCCTCTTAGGATCCAAAGTAGGACAGTCGGGTCACCAGCACACCGTTTGTCGGGGACCTCCTGATTGTCTTTGTCTAAACCAGATACAGGTTTGGGTGCTGAAACAAGGACCCAAAGCACAACAGCTCACACAAGGTCTCTCCCCCGGCGTCCGCAGTGTCAGCGGCCCATGGGTAATGTGGCGGCTGCACGCGTTGGGGATCCAGGCTCTCCCCTGTTTTTGCTCTCCCTCGGTCGAGCCCCCATTCCCACTGCGGAAGCTGGCTCCCCACCGGAGCGGTCCACGTCACTTGGGCTCACATCGCCTGGACCACATGGCCACGCTCCGCTGTGAAGGGGACTGTCACGTGTGGTCTTTAGCTAGACGTGCCCAAATAATTCCATCGTTGTGCAGGAAGCGGCGGGTGGCTCCTGGGGAGCACCTGTCCGTCTCTGCCATGATGTCTGTAGGACTTTTCTCTGGGGCTGCTTAGCTTCTTAGTGGAGGATCCTCCAGTCTTCTGCCATCTTACGAGGTAGACACAAACTTGACTGCTGGTTTCTGGAGATGGCCCAGGCCCGGGGCCTGCGGATCCCACCTCTCAGGCTGCAGACTTCCTCCAGAGTCTCCACGATTTCATTCCAGCGTAGCCAGCACCCTACTCTGGACCCATGTCCCTAAGCCTGGGTCTTCTCTCGTTCAGCTTCCCTGAGAGTTACCTTGGGGCCTCCTGCCGGAAGGGTGGAAGGGTGCCCCCTTACCGCGCAGGGAGGCGGTGGGAACCAAGGCTCCCACCTGGCCTCCCAGGTTTAGGCCCCCCCTCCTGCCTCCTGAGCTACCTGCTTCCGCATAGCTCAGCCTTTGGGCGCCACCTGGTAGCGGAGATCAGGTGCGTGCTACTTATTTTTTGTTTTTAAACTGAGACCCTGGAAACTTGTGTGTCTCGTCTAATGGCCACAGTATTGCCCATCGTGTCACTATGATGATACACCCAAGTTTTCGGTTAACATGTGAGGCCATTTTTTTCATCTCACTGCCTTGACAACTAAGTACCTGTTTTAAATCTCTTCTCAAATGTAAAGCTTAGATATTTGGGGGAAGGGGTGAAGGAAAGGTAGCCTTATTGTACTGGAGAAAGCATAGAAAAACATGGAGGAAAATGAGAATGAGGGCCGCCGCAAAGAGGCCTCAGGTGCTCGGTACTTCTTATGAGCGGCCTGAGAGCAAAGATAGCTTTCTCAGAAATGCGGTGAATCTGGCATGTGCTTTGACTCTTGCCTTTGAGCCCTTTCTTTTGGCAGTGTTATAGGAAGTGTGAAAATATGAATATTCATTTGCAGATTAGTTCATTTGAATATTATTTGACTGCTATGTGGGACACTCCAAATCCTAGGACTTTGTTACGTTCTATGACCTGGATACAGCCTTTCCTTTCTTCCACTGTTTCTTTCCCTTGGCAGGGGCTGTAATCTCCCCTATACCGAGTAAGATTGAAATATTCTGGCCTACTAAAAATACAAAAACACCATGAGTTGGATTCTTTTCAGGTGATTTAACCTTACCGGGATATTGGAAAGAACGGCCCTTTTCCACCCCCCCCCCCACCAGAGTCTTTTATGCAAATCTTTTTGTTTTCTTGGGTGTGTAGTTCTTTTGGTTTTATCATTTGTGAACAAAATTGCATTAGAGAACTGTCAGACTTCAAGCGATGCATTAAATTGTTTATTGTAAAAATAATGTCCATGAAATACACATAGCATTTGGAAAATATGGGGAAAAGCACGATGAAAATACACTGTGTGTGTGTGTGTATAATATGAAATCCACTCCCAAAAGTTATTCACGTGATTATTTTTGTGTATTCACACCTGTATGTCTGTGTTTGATTTCAGTTTTGTTTTTTTTTAACTGAAAGCTTGGAAACACGAATTGAGGTTTCTAGTGTGACGAGTCCCTCGCAGAGGGAGTAGTTAGAAGGCCGGACGTGTTCCTGCTGTGAGACCCTGAGGGTTTGAGATGCTGAGTGCAGCCTGGTTTAGGAGAGTTAGAGAGTTCACGCCAGATTAACCCGGCCATGGTGTGTCAGACGAATCACAAGGCGTATAGATTAGGCTTACGAAACCCTGTCTTGTTCTTTCAGCTCGCGGTCGTTCAGAAGCTCTTAGTCTGTGGACTTTCCTTATTCTTTCACTTGACCATCTCTAAAACACTACCCGTGGAGTATAACATCGACGAGCATTTTCAAGCTACAGCTTCATGGCCAACAAAAGTCGTCTATCTCTATGTCTCTCTCTTGGCTGCCAGACCCAAATACTATTTTGCATGGACATTAGGTGAGTGGCCTGGGCATGGACCCCACTGAACCCGGTTGAGACGCAGCTAACCCGGTAGCTAGCGGGGAGAGCGCCCTCTTGAGGATTTGTAGTTAAAGACAATTTGAAAAACCAGAGTCCTCTGTTAGAAGAAATAAACTTTACAGCTCATATCCTAAATACAAGGGAATAGCCTAGAAACTGTTAGGATATCCTAAAAACTGGATCAAGGCCCATTTAATTATAATAGCAGATAAAAATGAAAATGAATAAATCTGTTTAAAAAGATCCTAGTATATAATAACCTATACCTTCTGGGAGAACATGGTGTATTGTTGTATGGATTCTTAATACTCTCTTTTCACTTTCTTTACTGCAGCCGATGCTATTAATAATGCTGCAGGCTTTGGTTTCAGAGGATACGATGAAAATGGAACAGCTCGTTGGGACTTGATTTCCAATTTGAGAATTCAACAAATAGAGGTTAGTCAATCATTAACAGGTTAGTTACCTTGTGATACTTTACGTACCATACTTTGCTTTTAATGGGTCACGATGTGATATCCCAAGAGTGGTATTGAAGGCTTTTTAGTACTGGGACTCATTCTTCCATTCAGCCAATGTCCGTCGGTCATTGGCCCGTGCACCAGGCACTGGGGGTCCACTGAGTAAGATCCGGGTGATCTGGGCCCTCATGGCTGTAATCTAGAGGGGGCCAACGGGGCACAGAAGGATGGGTTGTGATCAGAGAGGTGTTGGGTGTGTGTGCTACACGATAGGCTCCCGCTCAGACGAGATAGCTCAGGGAGGGGCCTTGAAGCAAGTAAGTCTTAAGCTGAGCCCTAAAAGATAAGCTCGAGGTTGCCAGGCACCCCAAGGAGAGGGGGAACATCCTGAGTGGGGGAGAAATGGCGTGTGGCTCCCAACGTAGGGAGTGGTGACAGATGAGCCTGTGGAAATCGAAGACAGGCCCAGACACTTTCAGGGGCCATATTAGGAGTTTGGAGCTCTTATAAGAGCGATGGAGTATTGTGGGTGGGTTTTATGCAGACGAGTGAGGTGGGCACAGCTGTGGGCTGGAAGGATCTGGCTGCACCAGACAATGTGCCGTCCTCGTGGGACAGAGTGGCTGTTGGGAAGGTGTCGTGTTAATCCAAGGTGATGGTGACCTGAGCCAGGGTAGTGCCAGCGAGGCTGGAGAGACGTAAACCCCTCGGGGCACCATTCCAGAGACTCCGCGCAACTCGCCGTTACACTGGCCTCAGCAGGAGAGAGAGTTATGACCCGCGACCAGAGACCTGGCCTAAGCCAGTTTTATGGCGATGCCTTTCACTCGGAGAAGGAACAAAGACCAGGCACAGGTTCGAAGGAAAAGATACTGTGTGTTCCGATTTCAGACTTAACTCAGTTGTCCAGCAGGCAAGTAAATGACCAGACACTAGACGCAGCAGCCGAGCCGGAGATCCCAACTGGGGAACCGTGAGCATGGAGCATTTCAGGCTGTGGGAGAAACCACGAGAGCAGCCATGAGAGAGCACGGAGAGACCAAGAAGGGCTGAGAAGCGCCCCCCACCCCGACCCCGCGCCCGAGAGCACCTGCGCCTGCAGGAGGACCCGGAGAGAGAAGAGCAAAACCAGAAGGAGGGTTGCCAGCCTGAGACACGTAGTCCAACCGGAGAAACGACCAGAACTTGAGGTGGAAGGTCGACGGGCAAGTTTCTGGCGAATGGGTCAGGCGCCTTCGCATCCCTGAAGGCTCATCGCTCGAAGTGGGACGGTCGGCCATTCAGTCAGTGCCTGTGGATGCGATGCCCTGGAAACACAGCACCGTCTCTCAGGTGCTCGCCGCGACCGCCAGAGCTGACTAGGGCTCTCGATCTTGCTCAGGCCACACGGAGTGGGGAGCACGGAGAAGTCAGTCAAACACCAGATTCGGAAGTGGGGGATTCGGTAAGACAAAAGACCCATTTTTTCCCAACGAATAAATGACACGGGAAAGCGGGGGCAGAGAGGGGCTGTTAAAGGAAGCTTTAGCCAGACACACTGTGTGCGCCTTCTCTGGATCCTGAACAGACCAACCGGAAAAACATGTTTTTAAACATTCAACGGTATTTGAACACAAAAGGCATATTAGGTGATTATATTAAGGAGTAAGAATTAGTTTTGTTAGGTCTAATCTTGGTTTTTTAAAAGTCCAATCAATTCTGAACTATTTATAGGTGAAATAAGGTGTCTGGTATTTGCTTTGGAATTCTCTTAACAATGTCAGTAATGGGGAAGGGGAAGGAAAAACGGAAAATTGTGGAAATTGAGTGATGACTGTATGGCAGGGTTTTGAACTTCCTGTTCATCCTGGCTACCCTGTGGACACTTAGAGACATGTTTTTCCTAATTAAGCCCCAGGAAATTCAATACTGCATATAGCGTATTATCGGCGTATGTGCTAGTATGTACACATGTGCTTTATACATGAAAAGAGGAAGACTTTTTGCCCCAAGAACCGGTTTTTGCCATCTTAGGAGCAATATTACCCTTGTTAAGAATGCATGGTATAAGAGAAAGTGAAGAGTAAAGGAGTTCGTTTTTCTGAAAGAGGGAATGGGAATCAGCATTAAACACTGCTGAGATGTGCGGTGAGAGGAGGGCTCACGAGTGCCCTCAGCTGTGACAACATGGGAGTTTATTGATGATTTTGGTAACAGTTTCCAGGGAGGGATAGGCAGAAAAGCCAGATTATACAACTCTTAGGCATTTATTACCTGTACAGGGAAGGAGGGTAGAGATAATAAGGGCATAACTGTGGGGGACAAGTGATTGAAGGAGGGATTTTTGTTTGGTTTTGTTTAATTTTGTTTTAAAATGGAAAGATTGACACACGTTTACCAGTTAGAGTATTTGAAGACAGTGTGAAAATATGATAGAGGGTGAGAGAGACTGATGGACCCATGAGGTCCCTAAGAAGATGGAGAGGGGGCAGGTAAGAGGACGGGTGCGGGGATTGGCCCAGTGGAGGAGGAACCAGGGATGGAGGGAGGGAAGTGTGGGGGCAGCTGACTTGGCAGTGTTTTGCAGTCGTGATGTGAGAACTTGGATTCTGATGATTTATATCATCTCAATAAAGTTAGAGGCAAAATTATCTGTTGGGAGAGAGGGAGGGAAGATGGGAGGAAGTGATAAGAAAGTAGGGAACTTTTGAAGTATTAGTTGAGATCTCATGAAGTTGCTCATATTTACCTGCTTTTGACTTAGAAAAAAAAAAGCTTAAAATGGTTCAATCAAATAGCTGTTTTCAGGAAGAGGAGAATATACTGTTTGGGGAAACAAGGATTGCTTGCTAGGTTGAGAGCTCACCTAATAATCAAGAAGGATGGATTTAGGACAGAAGCCTCGAGTGCTGTATGATATTCTGCACTCGGATTCAGAGGTTATAAGTAGGGAAGGGGGAAGGTAAGGTTGATCTGGTTAGGATTTTGATAGGGAGGTGAATTAAAAGGAAAAAGGAACACATCAAGGATTTTGATGAGAGTAGTAAATAATGGACCATGGAATTTAAATGGTGGGAAGGAAGTGAAGACGCAAGGAGGAGATGATTACCGAGGGAAAAGGAGAGGTGGGGACCAGAAGTTCTCTCTGAGGTCAAGGGGAATCTTTTATGGGAGAGGCTTGTGTGGAGAGGCTGGAAAGCTGGGAAGACGGTGGTAGTTCAGGTGGGGCCAAGGTTCCGGGTGGCCACAGGTGGTGGCCGAAGAGGCAGGAGGTGAGGGGATTGAGAGGCTGTGGCTTCATGGGACTCTGGTCTCCAGTGAAAGAGTCACTGAAGGGTCACTGAAAGGTCATTTACATATCAGGAATGTCTGTGGGATAATTCCACGACAACCGCAATCACTATTAACATTAGGAGAAAATGGTGATGATCCATTTATCTCGTAGATGGCCTCTACGATAAACAAACATTCACTCACACAGTGATGTTACTGTATTAGAAAAGCAGTATTAAGGAAAGAAGTCAGTACCCTACCATCAATGTCAAGTAACTTAATTTTAGCATAATAAAATGTTATTACTTATATTTCAAGCTTCATCGTTTTGTGGGCCAAAGAAAAAAGTCCTTTTTTTTTTCAGATGTCAACAAGTTTCAAGATGTTTCTTGATAATTGGAACATTCAGACAGCTCTCTGGCTCAAAAGGTATGTTCCTTCAGGGGCAGGCTTTAGCTGCGCCGTGGCGTCTGATACTTGGGGGTGAGCTTCCCTGAGCCCCGATGCTTGATTAAATTAGCAGTGTGTTGAGTGACATTGTGACCTCGGTGTTAACCAGGAAGCACTGCCAACAGTGCTAACAGTGCTCCGAAGCGAGAGTCTATCAAACGTGAGAACTTCGCAGCCTGAGCGGTGAATGTAGCTCTCCCGGGCCTCTCGGTCCGCCCTCCCCGGCAGGTCTCCGGGCTCTGAGGTCACCAGTGTCCTCCTACTCTCATTCCCTGGAGATGCGGTTAAGTGAGAACAAAGTAGCTACATTTTAAACACCGGGACAGCTCCGGTGTTAAAATATTTCAATTTGACAGATGCTTCTGCATGTTAGCACAGGATGCGAGGATGAGTCTGGCAAAGGGACTGAGCCCCTGCAGCCAGAGGGTCCGCGGTCTTGTTAAAAACAGGGCAGCGTCACCTTCCCTGAAGGTAAGAAGAGCAGGGAGCGTGAGCAGGGGCGTCGCAGGCGAGGGGAAGGGGAGGGGTTGCGGGTGCCGGGATCTGTGATAGGAGTTTGTCTCATGGCCGAGGGGGAGACACAGGCAGCCCAAGCATAGCAACATCTGTCAAGGACAAAGTTAGGAAATGACACAGAAACTCCCAGTGACTCTGCCTCCTTGTTCCCAGCAAAACCTGTTACTCTGCCTTGAGTTTATTCCGTGAAATCTCGCCCCGTGATGGTACAGCACTAAGCACTGATCTGTGTCAAGCAGCCTTTTTTGGGGATGTCCTTTATTTTGTGACCAATTCTGCATCTTTATCCCTGGAAATACCCACCGTATGATAGTGTCACTTGCCGGTACCATGTAGTTTCCCCATGGGCTGCAGAGTCCTCTAGCTCTTCTGTTGTGTAATTTTTGTTACTGTCGTATTTTAAATCCGATACCTTTAGGGGCACCTGGCTGGCTCGGTCAGTGGAGCACGTGACTCTTGATCTCGGGGTCATGAGTTTGAGCCCCATGCGTAAAGATGCCTTAAAAATAAATAAATTTGATACCGTTGGAAAATCGTGTTTTCATCTGAGTGCTCTCCCCTGTTACAGAGAAATTTTAGACTAAGCACAGCCAGACTTGCCAGAAAGAAGTGTTGTTAGGTCTGTTGAAAGTTCCTAATTAAATGAAAGTCATTAAAGAAAAATTTAAAAATAACGTAAAATAAAGTATCTTTCATACTAAAGATTCTTTTTTGTAACATGTCAATTTCTAAACACCGGCAATGCTAATTTTAACTATTACATATACCATAAAAAGATGAAAATCGAATTTATTTTCCTAGGTACATAGGAGTTCTAGTAGCTGTCACCTCCCTGAGGTCACAGGTCGAGTTATTGCTGATGTTAAGCGGTGGCCGTTTTCCTGGTTCCCCTCAGTCCTGTCAGGTAAGAAAAGAATGATCGCTGCGGACTATCTAAACTCTCTCTGTGGTTTTCTGGCTTCTAGGGTTTGTTACGAACGAGCCTCCTTGAGTCCAACTATCCAGACGTTCATCCTGTCTGCCATTTGGCACGGGGTGTACCCGGGCTATTACCTGACGTTTCTCACAGGAGTGGTGATGACGTTGGCAGCACGAGCTGTGAGTACCCAGAATTCCATTTCGTGCTTCGGCGGTGGTCCCCTTGCACTGGTGGAGGGGGCCGAGGACCCTGCTTCAGACAGGCCTTGTGTCTGGGGCCCTGGCCCGAGGTGAGGTGTGAGCCCGGCGTGTTAGTCGAGGGCTCCCAGGGCCTCCACACTTGGTTCCTCTGAGGAGAAGACGTGGCGCGTGGGCAGTACCCACAAGGCGTTCGTTGTCTTGACAGAATTTTCTGCACGAGAGCTAAAAACTGAGTTAAAGAGGATCAGGAGGGTAGGTTTACTTTAGAAAGGTTTCCTGAAAGCCGTCACCTCCGAGTCGTCTCTCAGGTGGAGAGTGGAGCGCGAACAGCGTAGACAGCAGATAGGCCAGTCCCGGGGTAGCGGACACGGTTCTTTGGCAGGTTGGCCTGGTGGGAACCTGGAGCAATATTTTGGGAAATAGTTGAGAAATTAGGCTGGTGACATGGGTGGACAAAGAAGAAGGACGATTTAGCGTAAGTCCTCGAAAGTCAGTCAGAGGAAAAATAACATGAGAGAAACGGTGTTTGCACAGGCTTCTTCCAGCACTTACGGGTGAGAAGCCATTTAACAAACTAGCAGGGATTTGTGCAATTTTCAGGTACCAAGGCGGGTAGATGAGGGAAAGCTCAGAGAAATATTAACTGAGGGCCGTACCTTCTGGTCGTCTGTGGCCTGATTGGGGCACAAAGCGTCTATACCCGTGTATGTACACGCGTGTGTGTGCGCGCCCACCACGGGGCACATGGGAGACATCCCACGGCTTTTATAGTAAGTAACATAGTTGTGTCGAGGTGAAAGAAATCCTTCCCGTTGGGTTGACCCGAGGTGGCCTCATTAGGAAAGTTTGGTTGGATTTGGACTTTGAAAGATGAACGTTATTTCAAAAGTGAGGGAAGAGTGATGGGCGTGGAACACGACGTTCCAGGCGTGGAAATGACATTGGTAGAACCAAGTTTGTAAGTGCCTGGTGTTTGTGGAAATGACAAGTGAATCTGGCTGAAGCAGAGACATCGTGAATACCTAAGGGGCGAATAATTCCGGAAGGGCAAAGGAGTGCAGGGGAGGGAGCGGGGACGGTCGGCGTAGAAGAACTCGGACACCAGACTGGGAAAGGGCCTAATCCACATTGTGTCCGAGGACCTGGGAGCCAGGGGAGGTTTTTAAGCAGGGGGATGGCGCGCTGAAAGCCATGCTTCAGGAGGATTACTTTGCCGGCGGTCCGATCCGGCCGCTAGGAATCATGTTCTCTCAGCGGGAGCTCCGCTAACCGTGCCGCAGGTCGCTTCTGAGAAACCTGGGGGCATCCCCGCAGCGGGGCTGTGCTTCGTCTCTGAGCATGGTAGACCAGAGAAGCAGGGAGCACAGCAGAAAAGAGGGAATAATGTTTGGTTAAGTTTGTGCGTTTCAAAACGGAAACGTTTCGACTTTTTTGGAAGTGGGAAAATGTTTAAATGGTGGTGATCAGGAAACATTTTTCTTGAGAATAATGTGCGTTGTGGCCCTGTATTCTGATAAGTGTGTTTTGACCTCAGCTCCGTGAGTGATACCTGTCTGTCTTGCACAAACGCAGAGCCTCAAGGAGGGGGAGTGCGTCTCATTTCGTCGTCCTAGGAAAAGTGAAAACAGACAGAACTCTGTTTACGTACTATACTTTACCAAGTATGATTGGAGGAGCTCTGGGGGTGTTATTTTTAACTTTTTTAGAACCTTTTAATGCAGCTTCAAATCTACAGAAAAGTTGCAAAGCACTCCCGCGCACCCTTTGCCTGGATTCCCACACTTTGCCGTCTCCATATCTTTTATATACGCGCGGATTCGTTTTTCCTGAACCGACTTCTCCCACGGTGGTGGCCCCGTTGTGGACATCTGCCCCCCGTGCGCGGAACAGCAGACATGGAACATGCTCATCCTTGGAACAGCAGACATGGTCAGTGTGGTTTTATAAACAATGTGAAAGATTGAGCAAATATTTGTGTTTCTTTATTTCAGATGAGAAACAACTTTAGACACTATTTCGTCGAGCCTCCCCAGCTGAAATTACTGTATGACGTTCTCACGTGGGCAGTGACTCAGGTAGCGATAAGCTACACAGTCGTGCCCTTCGTGCTTCTTTCTGTAAAACCGTCGTTCATGTTTTACAGGTAAGTGTCACTCTCGCTGAGACACGGGGCTGGGGGTGGGGGGGGATCCCTTTGTTTTGAAGAGCAAGCTCTCCGCGCCTGGGTGGCGTAGAAAAATAGCACCATAGCCTTACTTTCTGTAGCTACCTTTTCATCTTAAACCAGCAAGTCTCAAGTTTCTTACGGAATGGTTCCCACCCCTCAGCCCTCAGAGGAGCGTGATTTAGAGGAGTCTCAGCGGGGCGCACCCCGCCTCCGATCTCTCAGAGGTTTAACTGGAAGGTGTGGCTGTTCTTTTTACACTTGAAAGTTAACTAGACTCACCACGGTGATCGTTTCGCTCTGTGTACATATATCGAGTCACTGTGTCGTACACCCGGGGCTAATACAACGTCACAGGTGACACGTACCTCCGGTAAGGACAGCCACAGCGGGCTGGATGTGGCCCGCGGGCCGGAGTGTGCTCAGCCCTGCCCTGGGGCCCGGGTGTAGAAGTTCATGTGTCCAAGCAGAGGCTTACGTGTCACTGGGGATATTCTGGGGCCGGAAGCAAAATATATCTTCTGATGATCACGAGAGAGTCCTGGTAAAGTCTGTGCACCCGGAGTTCAGGCCGTCAGACGGTTCACTCCGAAAAGGAAAGGATAGGAGAATTTAAAATAAGATGAGCCATGGAGAATATGACAGAGCACTTTAAAGAAAAAAAGAAAAAAAAGTGTAGCTTGTTCTTTACCAGGAATTGTTCTCTTAATTGCTGTAGTCAAAAAAAAAAAAAAAAAAGAGAATCACTTCTAGTTCATGAATTTGTCCCTTCTTATTCTTTTATGTTTCACGGATACTTTGTCTTCTCTGTATTATAGAAATTCTTGTTTTCAATTCCCTGTTTTATCTCTCTCTTCTCTCCGTCGCACACCAGATTCCAGTCTTGCTGTGTTAGTGGTATCTTTGAGATCAAAAATTTCACTTCTCATAGAGTCTCCATTACCCTAGCATTCAGAACGACAGCGCAGAGCGTGTGGTCAAAAACTGCTGCCCTCGGCAGGACGATACCCATACGGGAAGACATCAAGTGACTCCAGCTGCAATCCCCCTTTCCCCAAACTTATCACATATATTTACGTGTGATCGAGCAGTTGGTTAGCTTCTCTATCCCAGGTACTTTGTTCACGATCCCTTGCATTTCCAACTCTAAAAACAGCCTCGGTCACACTTGATTTATATTTGATTTCAGGAATAATGCTTCTAGTAATGTTTTTCATACCATGGCCTTTATTATGCGACAGCAGCTGTCAAGGGGCAGTAGCATCTCTTACATCGCTGGAGTATTTGTGACTTAATTAGGGACCGTGCACAGCAGAGGAGGCCAGAGCGTTCAGGTCCCGACGAGCTCTGCGTTCCCTTTGTTCGCTCACAATGTTCACTTCTGTGGATTTGAGAGATTATTTTCAGGTTGCTGCAGCTGCTAATAAGTACCTTTTTGTTTTTGTTCTGTGTAGCCATGCACTTATGACCCTTGCAGAGGAACGTAATATGATACCCAGTATCATGCTTTTAAATGGCCTGGGTTTATAGGGTGCTTTATAAATACCCACTGGCGCAGCTGGAGAGCTTCGTCTCGGGGACGGGGTGGGCGAGGGGGCGGGAGTGCACGGTGAGCGGAGTAAGTGTGCACGTCCGACGCGGGGCCTGTGACATTTCAACCAGGATGCCGTTGCTAAGGATTCATTCTGAGGATTTAGTAAAGTAAACTCTGCCTTTTTCTTTTAGCTCCTGGTGTTACTGCCTGCACATTGCTGGTATCTTAGTATTATTGTTGTTGCCGGTGAAAAAAACTCAAAGACGAAAGACTACACATGAAAATGTGCCGCTGTCGCCATCCAAAAAGTGTGACGAAAGAGGAAATTCTTTGGGACAGAATAGTTTTCCCACAACAAACAATGTTTGCAATCAGAATCAAGAAATAGCCTCTAGACATTCATCATTAAAGCAATGAAGGGGAAAACACTCTGCTGGCTATTTTGTCTCTGTTAACAGAAACCGATCTTACCACCTTCCTGAGGGATTTGTGTTCGTTTGCAGAGAAATGACGGGGGTGAATGGGATGATCTAGATGGGGAATTTCCCGGACGCCAGATTGGGAATGGAGCGAATAACCCCTCCCTTGCCATGTCCCTGTGGGCCACGCCTTATCTAAAGATATTTCCATTATTTCCATGGGCACTCAGGACCTCAGCAGATGTCCGTAGGGTCATACGTGTGCCCAGTTGCTGAATGTATGTTGCGTATCCCAAGGCACTGAAGAGGTGGAAAAATAACCGTGTCAATCTGGGCGATTGAGAGAAGTTACCTTTTCCAAATGAATGTCTTGCCTTAAACCCTCTATTTCCTAAAATATTGTTCCTAAACGGTATTTTCAAGTGTAATATTGTGAGAACACTATTTCAATATTTGATGTCATGTGCTGTAAAAGGAATTCTGGAGGAATTTGAAACAGGATATTTAAGATTGTGGACACTTTAAAAATGCAATAAACATCTCAGTATTTGAAGGGTTTTCTTAAAGTATCTCAAATGACTACAGTACGTAGTGAAACCGTCAACAGTGACGCATGCCAAATTATGGGCAGCTTATTGTCCTGGAGAGTTTAATTACTTTGTGTCAGTCCAAGCCCATCAAGGGAGAATTTCTTCAACATAATTAAAGGTTGGTAATGCGATGTTTTAAGCTTATTTTCTTAAAAAAAAAAAAAGAAAGAAAGAAAGAAAAGGAAAAAGAAAGAAAGAAAACTGAGCAAGAGAAGATGACGAAGGAAGGAAGGCATGAATGAAGGAAGCACCGCATGGACCGGGGCCGGAGTCGGTGACACGGCTGGGACAGGGCACAGGTGCCCAGCAGAAGTGTTTTCTCCCTTTCTTTCTCTGAGTTCTTTGTGATTCTGTAAAGACATAAACGTGTAAATGACTTTTTAATATGTTGGACTTTAAGCGAAACTTAGCAAACGTAAATTATATAGAATTATGGAGGGATTATGAAAATAGTCTTGGTACATTGCACGAGGGCCGTGAAGGAAAAATCACAGAGTAAGGTGACTGTCTAATCACTTCCTTGTCCTTGGCAGTGTAACTCAGAATCGGGAAAGTCTAAGGGAATTGAAAGCTTACAGTCATTGGGTCTGACCCTCATTTTTAGAGACTAAAAGAAATTAGATTCCAAACTCTTAAATTCTCACATTAAAATTTTGCTCTTAACTCTCTTTAATGAGTTTTAGATTCTGAAAGTAGAAAAATGTGCTTTTATCCTCTAGGCCCTTTCACCACAATTAATCTCCCCTCCGATTACTGGATGTCTCCTTTAATCCCGGTCTTGGGATGTGAGGCCAGCCCGGCTGAGGGCTTCAGCCACAGGTAGTAAATCCCCAGTCACGGGCTGGGAGATAGGAAGGTGGTGGGCAGGGCCTTCTCACTCCACCTTCATTTGACCAATCTTTTATTGGACTTCACCTTTATTGGACCAGTTGATTTTCTTTTTGCCTTAAATTTTTAATGAAATGCAAATCGTATGTCTCCAGAGAGTCCCGTCCCCCCCCCCCCAGAGTCTTTTTATCTTTGTCGTGAATAAGTTTGCAAATGAAGTTATGGCAGACCCACTCACTGGCTTAAGCTATGTAGTTTTTCATTTAAAGGAGAAAAGAACAGCAAATGTACTTGGAACTTTCGAGATCTTAATCAGCAAAAATATCAGTGTGTCTTTGTAGAATGTTAGAAATATCCCGGTCTTTGATTATATGAAATATTTTTATTTTTCTAAAGGTAAATTTTTTCCACCTGCTGCGGTTAGCCCCTACCCCATTACCTCCCAGAAAAGGATGGAGAGCTAAATAGATTGTCTCTATTTTTCCCATGCATCGAAATTAGGCTGGCTGTGTAATGTGAGAGGATAGAAAAGAATAATCGTGGAAAATATCTGCCCCCAAAAGGTCTCCTCAGTTTAATTAATGCTGCAGAGAATCTGATCACTATTTTTTAAAGAAAAGGAAACAAATTTAGAGTTTCAAGGACAAGTCTAGGCATGTCATAAGTGAAAACAAGAAAGCTTAATAAGACTTTTTTTCAGCCCATCTGGCCATTTATAAGTAATCCCTGTGTTTTTCTATTTCCTATGTCATTTCTCAGCCAGTAAACCTAAAATCACTGTTACCTGTTTCTGACTCGGTGAATATACTCCCAGCACCGGCATGCAGACAGCAAGATGGCTGAGAATTCTCCAGTTTCTTTGAAGATGATACATTATCTATACAGTTTGACTGATTTTCATCCCCTTGGATCAACTAGGTGGTTTTTTGTTTTGTTTTGTTTTTTTGTTTGTTTGTTTGTTTTTGTTGTTGTTTTTTGTATGAAAGGGTTTTTGGATAGCTTTTCTCTAATTTTGGAGAAATTTATAATCATGAGTGTGTAATCTAGAAGAAAAACTAAAGAAATAATTCTAATTCTCAGCTTGACTTTTCTCCTCAAGAAGAAACTCTTTGTGCCCTATGAAATGAATGTATCTGCTCGGAGTGTTATAAGGATGAATGTTTCAGTTCTGCTTACAGTAGGAGATTTGAAAGCTGGTCTGTGTCCACGTACTGTTAAGTGTAAAGGGATTCATTGTACTATGTGTTTCTTCTTTTTTAATCAGCAGAACAAGATGCAGTACATATTTCTATCATTTCTCCACCCTTCAGTTGTCTTGAAACCACTCCAGAGATGATCAATGACCATCATACTTATACTCTTCGTTCATTATTATACTACTCAGGGAAAAAAAAAATTGAACAAATACAATTATTCTTCCCTCAGTTTCCTTTTCTTGAAACAGTCACAGTTAATTTGATGTATCTCAGCTATCACTATTTTACAAGTCACTTATTCTCAGTTTTTAAAATAAGCATTTGTATTGGAACTCAGGGTAATTGGGGAAATTTACTTGACTTCTCAGATGTCCAGCCTAATAGAGAAGGTTTATTTGGCTTCCACAATGTCCAGCTGCCACCATATTTTTGGTTAAAGAGTATTTTTGTCATTGACCCCCGCCATGTGTGACATTTCCGCAGTTTCCAGTTTTCAGAAAAATGTGCACTCAAAAGGATGGTTCTAGACAGTGACGGTGACTCTCAACAAAGCGCTAATTAATTGTCTTGGGAAGAGACCTGGGTGTTCATCCGGCTCTGTTATTAATGAGTTAGGATTTGGGCAAGTCACTTGTCCTCTAGATGGAAGTTCCTTAGTAAGAAGTTAAAGGATCGGTTCCGAAAGTTTATGACCAGTTGTGTTTGTAATGAGTGGGAGCCATTAGCAAGACCTGTAAGAGTCGTAGACAAAGGCAGATTCACCGTCAGAACTGTTGTGGTCATTTACCTTTATTACTTGAGCTCAAAGCCCTGACTTTTCAAAAGGTTTTCTTGGCAACAGAGGAAAACCTTCCAATCCGTTAAATCAGAAGGCGTGGCAGCATCCCTTTCCACGGAGTATAGCCCTTAAAGTGAATCTTTGGTGATGAAGCAGTCTCTGTTGAAGGAAACATGTTTTCCTTGTGCTTTCTCTGCTTGGTTGGTTGGTTGTGCTACAGGTGAAATTGAAGGTGCTAGAAAATGTTAGTTCAAACCACCGAGTTTACTGGGCAGGGTTTACCTTCTATAACTTCTCAAGTATGATTTCATTCAAAGATCGTTAAGGCACACTTAATTTAGTTACCCATTTTAAACTACAAAAGAAATTAGATTAAAATTTTGCCATTAAAATAATTATAAAACTTATACTTTTTTTATTCAAGGACTAGATTACATGTAGGACAAAAAAAATCTTTCCTATTTAAGATTCATCCCTTATAAATTTTAATTTGTATATTCACGAACAGCTCTGGACATTTATACATTTTTGTTCCCCCATTATATAAACCTCAAAATTGTTAGATAATTGACTGTAAGAGTTCTACGTTATAATTGAAAGAAAAAACTGACTGGAGAGTAATTGTTTCGGAATGGTGCCCGCTTTTGTGTCAAGGAAGGATTTGTCCGGAGTTTAGAATATAAACCAGTATTTTATGGAGTTTTATTCAGCCACCAGCTGTCTATCCTGGCTGAAATTGAGTCCATCAGAAATAACATAGGTGCAGAGTTCTACATAACACTGTGAAATGTAATCTTAACTGCCCTCAAGTACCTTATTAAACTCTTACTCTGAACCCAGTGTACATTTAAGGAATGGCTGATGATTTCTATAAGAATCGGAGACGCAGAAAGTTCTGCTTTCCACAGACGTCCTTGTAAAAGCGGGTCTCTATCCATGCCCGCTCCCAGTGCGCAAGGAAAAGGTTTGCTAAGTTGCACCAGAAACTTGGGTTTGAAAGATCAGCGTGTCGAGGGTCTGCACAGTGTCTTTCTGCAGCCCCGTGTGGTCAGACCGATTTGTAGCAACTCTCCTTACAGAAGAAAATTTAAAATGAAATTTTCCACATTGGTATTTTGTGGGAATGCTCTTAAAATCAGTGACTAAGCTGCTTTTTGAGGCTCTCGTATAGAGGGTGCAGCCAATGACATTTTAATCGGTGGGTTGCTTATTAATGTTTTTATATGTTTTCAAATAATGTTTAATAGATTTTTAATATGGAAACTCCAGTAAACAACTGACAAGCTCTATAGGTCATTGATTGGGAAGACTTTTTGGAATGGAGCCTGTTGACACACTTTTATGCCGACTGATTTGTCTTGCCTTTTAAACTAATTACGATCATCTTCTTCTTGTGAAGCTTTTATAAAGCAAAAACAGAACAACCCCAAGACTATATAGTTCTATAAAGAATGGTATAAATCACCATCTAAAGCTTACCCAATGATGCATAGCTGCCTCCCCACTCATGTTTTATCAGATTTTGCTACTGTAAAAAGAAGTGGAAATATAATGAAAAACTGAAAGATACAGAGTTACAGCTGTAGAATGACTAACCATTTTCCTAATAACATGTTTGAGATGGAAAAAGCGACTGGCTGCCTTTGACGGGAGTCATAAATGACTGTATCCTGCCCAGTCTCTATTTTGGGGTGACTTCTTTGAGAAATTAATTGGGTAACATCCCTTTTTGTCCTTGCCTGCTAAAGGACAAACACATGTAAAGACTTGGACAGACTTTATAAAATAGGCCTCTTCCCAATTTGAAGTATTTTTGGTTCTGTAGCTGCAGATTTTGTCCACAAAGTACACTTGCCCCTGACTTTTGGTCACAAGGAGAAAGGAATCCGACCTCCCACCCAGACATGTCCCAAGCCGATCTCCATCTCTGTCCCCTGGAAGCAACCGCCTCTCCCAACCAGAAGGGCACCCTATGACGCAATAGGGGTGGAAATAAAAAATAATTCAGGTGACCCAGGAGAAACCCTTCCCCATGCACAGTGAGACGGCGTGAGGTCATTCCTGCCTGTCTTTGAGAGCCGTGTCGGGATCTGGGCCCAGGCGTGCTGGGACAGTGTCGCCCCAACTTGAGGAGGGCCCCTGTTCCCGCAGCCGGCATTGACCGTACCCCTCGGCCCTCCCAGGGTGAGACTAGCACGCGGTGTTCTGTGCTTCTTTGTTGTCATTATTCCAGAATATTTTTTTAAAGAAGTGTTATTTTTCAACAGACCCATAAATTAGTTCTTGTTGTATGGCCGTCAGTTTCAGCTACCCCCGTGTCCGTTAGCCTGTGATGTGATAATTCCATGACCGCTCATTTCCAATCCGTGTCCTCAGCGACGCGCTGCTGGCTTATTGCTGGGTTTTTAAAATGTTTTTAACTTACATATAAATGTTCTTTTCTAATTCGTGTGTCTTTAAAAATGATTAAAACTGTAGTTTAAAAATATGTGTGTGTGTGCGCGTTTCCTAAATCCAGAGGCTTTAAATTCTGCCTGTAGGACTGAATACTGGGCCTGTCCCATCACGAGAGGTGAGATGCTCTGTTTTTACTGAAGGATTCTTCAATATGATGATGGTTTTTAAGGTGTCGTTGACTCTTTAACTGCTTAAAAATTATTTAAAACACACTGTAGTCACATTGTAAACACTTGGGAAAGGCAATTCAACCTGGCTGGCTCAGCCAGTAGAAGGTGTGACTCTTGATCTTGGGGTCGTGAGTTCAAGCCCCACGTTGGGCATAGAGCTCACTTTAAAAAACAAAGCCAGGACACCTGGGTGGCTCAGTTGGTTGAGCGACTGCCTTTGGCTCAGGTCATGATCCTGGAGTCCTGGGATCGAGTCCTGAATCGGGCTCCCTGCTCAGCGGGGTGTCTGCTTCTCCCTCTGACCTTCCCCCTCCCATGTTCTCTCTCTCAAGTAAATAAATAAATAAAATCTTAAAAATAAATAAAAACAACAACAACAACAAAAAAAACCAAACCCTTACATCCGTGTATGGTATCTATAGCAAGGCACAGGGAGTCAGTCCCACTAGGTTCCTGTGCCATGATTTCAACCTGAGGGAGCCCTGGAATGTGTTTCCAGAGGCTCTTCTAGACTCTGCTGTGAACCACTGTGGAGGAAACCTCTGTTAATTTGTACTGCTGTACAAATGCTAGGCTGAACACGTCCAAGTCAGTCCCATCTGGTGCTTTCTCGCTGGAAGAGCGTAGACTGTGATGGCAGATTTAATGACCCCGTTTTGAGATTCAGGCCTGTGCTGAAATTGGGCCGTGACCGAGAGCGGTAGGGGTGCAGCAGCCGGAGCTGCCTGCCGGCCCCTCCCTTCCCCGTGTTTATCCTGACAAGCGCGACAGCGTGGGTCACTGAACTGGCTTCACAGTATGGAAGGCCCCCTATTTTATATAGATGGACACTGTAATATATTTTGTCTTTTTTTCTTTGAGCTATTCATTCCACAATCATTTAATGACTTCCCGCCTGCGTGCTGGTAGCTACAAAATAAACCACTGCCCTTGGCTTCAAGAAGCTGATCAATGATTACTACATAGTACAGTAAGTGCTTTATTCCAGGCACGCACAGAGGGCCTTTGGAATCAGGAGGGGGTGGGGAGCCAGCGGGGGGAGGGGGGGAGAGGCCGGGATAGCCGTGCAGACGGGCTGGCTCTTGGGTTTGTGAGGAAGCGTTTCGCTGGCTGGGAAAGCTCTGGAAGGGGCATTGATTAGAGGAAGAAGAAAAGAGTATGTCAAGAATTTCACAGTATTACACACAAATAGAAGAAAGATAAGTTTAGATCCACAGTGTGCCAACTGTCCAACGATAACGTATCTTCCCTCCCATCAGAAAAAGGCATAATGGGGAAAATGGAGTTTAGACCATTTTTTTAAAAATAAAAAAATAAAACTACAAAATATTTCAAGCGTATAGTCTGTTACAGAACATCATAATACACACTCATGTGCCCACTGCTCAGATTGAGCAGGTGCTTTTGACACGTTTTTTTTTTTTTTTTTAATAAAAAGCACATGGCACATAAGGCCAGTATCCCTTTCCCTCCTCCCTCCCTTGGAAGTAACAACCGTGTCATGAGCCTCTTTTGGTCAGCTTTTCATTGGGTTGCCTTTCTTTCTTTCAAACTTGGCTGTGTGACCTTAAAAATAATTTTGTGTTCGATTTCGTAAAGCTGCTCTAGGTGTCATAGCAAGACGCCTGTGTTGACTCAGGCTGGTAATGTCATTGAAAGACTGCATTTCTCCTTACTGGTAAAATCCTTTCTCTTTTCTTAGGACATGTCTATTGTTTTTCAAATATGCTTTTGTGCTTGTGTTAGCTCTTTGTGTCCCGTCCTTCAGAGCAATACCAATGGTGTCCATTAGCACGGGGCTGAGACCCACGGTCCGGAGAAAGGCAGGCCCTCATCTGCCGGCCAGGGCAGAACGGGGTGCCCTGCGTCCAGTAGAGGGACGCCGTCACTGGTGACATCCCTTTGGGCAGGGTGAGTATGAGAGCACCCTAAGATCTGAGCTCAAGTGCCAGCTATTCATACCATCAATGGGGCAGGCAGCTGCCCTGCGCCCCGAGACCGAGGGCTGGTAAGATGAGGTCCCTCCAGCTGGCCAAGGGGGCCACCAGTCCCTCCAGAAAGCTGAGTCCCTGTTGGTCGCTCCTCACTTTTTAAATTCATGAATCATCCACCTCAGGAAGAATGTTATAAACACATTGCCTTAGGTTTGAGCTTCTCCTATCCAAAAAAAACAAGACAAAACCCCCCCACAAACCCCAAACAGACATGTACTGGAAAACCATCCTACAATCCACAGCCTGCACAATAAAGCTGCTTAAAAGAGAAGTCAGCACAGGACTCTGCTTCCCTACCTGACCCCAACCCTCCACTGAACACCGTATACGGTCAGTTGTGACCTCTGTTGCTGAATCGTGGTACTTAGTTTTCCTTGTTTGTGTCACGTGCTCTTCGCAGCATTTGGCTCTGTTGACCACTGTCTTCCCGAGATCTTTTCTCTGCTTCTGTTAACCTGTCCTTTGCTTCTCCTGCTGCCTCTGGGTGATCACTGTCTACAGGGCCACCACGCCGGGTTCCCCATCCACACGCCTGTCTGTCCTACTTCCTCTGCACCTAAAAATCACAGGCACCCCAAATTTAGGACATCAAACTCATCATCTAGTTTCATCAGCCCGGAACTTGTGATTCCTCTCGTAGTGACTGTCTCATTAGCTCTCGAGACTAGTTCCCTGGTTCCCCAGGTCAGAAACCCGTGCGCTACCCTTAGCCTGAAATTTGTCGGAATCCTAACCCCGGGGTGATGGTGTGAGGAGGTGGGGCCTTTGGGAGGTGCTTGGATCATGAGGATGGGGCCCGCAAAGTGGGATTCGTGCCCTTATAAAAGAGACCCCAGAGAGCTCCCTTGCCCCTTCCACCACGGAGGGCACAGTGTAAACGTGGGCAGACTGCAACTTGCAAGAGGGCCTCTCACCCGAACTTGACCAAGCTGGCACCCTGATCTTAGACTTTCAACCTACAGATCTGTGACAAATAAGTTTCTGTTGGTTATAAGCCACCCAGTCTATGGTTCTTTGTTAAAAAGCCTGAACGGACTAAGGCACCTGCTTTTATTATGCTCCAGTCACGTTGGATAATTATACTTCCTCCAATCTCTCTCTCCTGCCTCCCAGCCTTTGTACCTGCCGTTCCTTTACCCAGAATTCCCCTCCGTACCACATCCCCCTGACCTTGCCTGCCTAGCTAACTCCAGTTTCATCATCGGGATACGGCCTCACTGTCGCTAGTCAGGGGATGTTCAGTGAGCTTGTACTATGTGCCAGGAATAATGATGAATGCTAAGCATTCAGATGTGACCTACTTCTCTCAGGGGCCGAGGCATGAGCCTGCCCTGCCTAAAGCCAGCCTCCTGGGCTCGTCGTGCTAGCATTTGAAATGTTCTTTCAATCATTAGACGTGTAAAGTTGTCAAAAAGGAAGTTCTCTCCTGCCAAAGTTTATTCAAGAGAAAAATAGCGGGCACTTCGCATTGGAGAGACATTCTGTGAAATAAGCTGACCAGTGCTCCTCAAAACTGTCAAGGTCATCAAAAATAAGGTCTAAGAAAATGTCACTGTCAAGGGAGCCTAAGGAGACATAACGACTAAATGTAATAGATCCTACTTGGGGTTCTACAAAGGCCATTAGGTTAAAAGAAAGGCTAAAGAAATCTGAATAAAGTGTGGGCTTTAATCAGTCATGTATCGGCGTTGGTTAAAGTTATAACAAATGTACCGTCTAAGGTAAGAAGTTGGCAATTTGGGAAACAGGAGAGCCTGGGTGGTGCAGTTGCTCGAACATCCAACTCTTGGCTTTGGCTCAGGTCTTGGTCTCCAGGTCTGATCTCTGGGTCGTGGGATCGAGCTTATGTTGGAGCTGAGCATGGAGTCTGCTTAGAATTTCTTTCTCCTCCTCCTTCTGCCCCTCCACTCTGTACACGTTCTCACTGTCTCTCTCAATAAATAAATAAATATCTTTTAAAAATTGGGAAACACGGGGTATGTGGGAATGCTACTATCTTTACCACAGTTTCTGTAAATCTAAAACTATTCTAAAATAAAAAGCATATATATCTATATATGTATATATATTTCGGGGATTTAGCGCATACAATTACCAATGCACCATACTTTGTTGTTTTTGCTGTACCACACAATATAGAATTCATCAGAATCCCTGTGCTTTTAAAGAACAGCACTCTAACTGTAGCGATCGTCCGGTACTGATTCCAGACCAGACCCTAAGCAAGGTAAGGGAAATGAGTAAGACAGTGGACTAAGGTCCTGGGACAGGCACACAGTGCCGCCAGGACAGCTGGAGCCTGTGTACCAGGGGGAGGGAGATGGAACCTTGAGGGGTGGTTGAGAGTACAGTGTGCAATGGAAACTTCTGGTGGATAACAAGGTCTGAAGCACGCCTACTGGTGGCCTGACTTAGAATGGCGACAAGATCTTCCGGGGGGGGGGGGGGGGGGGGGGC
>CM052885.1:4467458-4502334 GCA_028534135.1 Potos flavus | reverse complement strand
TGAGAAGGAAGGAGGGGATCTTCCTCACCTCTGGGCGCAGTGACGAGAGAGGGAAACCAGCTAAGAGTTAATGTGTCTGCAAGGAAAGGCATGACCCCACGAGAGATCTGGGTTTTCATTAGAGCGAACGTGGAAGGGAAGTAATTGAGGAGGTACGGGGTATTTTACTAACAATGTGACATAAATTCCGAGGACAGTGACAGGTTTGGGGGAGTAGGGGAGGGTGTGGAAGAGAGGCAGTACCGAGCTGCACAGGTATAGCAAGGTTTCTACTTTCAATACTGATGAAAACAGAGATGATTTGGCAAACATAAATATATTGAAATGCTATGCTCTAGACAAAAAGAAACTTCCATGCAATCACTGTGGCCGCGTGAAGCCTGAATGGCTTAGCCATTCGTACAGGAATTTCCATCATAGACTAAAAATATTTACTCACACTGTGGTTTATGGGTCCAAATTCCTAATGGAACAAAATGTCAGGAGCACATGATATCGGAATAAAATTCCGTAGTTCTCCATCATTAGTCAGTTTCTCCCCGAGCGAACTGATTCAGAAACTCAGATGAGAGTCATTCGGGCTGCTTCCTTATATTGAATGTATTTTGAATCATCCTGTTGGCTACTTTTTTGTTATTCTTGATAAAAGTTAATCAAAGTTTTCATTAATTTTATCTGTTTATGGCCTACCTGTGCCCCTGAAGGAAAATTACTTTCAGGAAAAGCCTGTGCACCAGTACAAAGGAAGAGAAGTACGTGTGACTTATTCTTTACTGCCTCAAACACACATATGAATGTGACTTACTTTCTGTTTTTATGGGCCGGGGTGGGCTTCAGCAAACACGCAACTTATTTGATCTGCACATTAACTGCATCCTTAATTTCTCTTTCCGGGGCACCTGCGTGGCCTAGTCGGTAAAGCGTCTGCCTTGGGCTCAGGTCCTGATCTCAGGGTCCTGGGATGGAGCCCCGAGTCAGCTTCCCTGCTTAGCGGGGGAGTCTGCTTCTCCTCCTCCCTCTGCCCCTCAATCCCCCTTAGCTTGTGCACTCCTTCTCTCTGTCAAATAAATAAATAAAATCTTTAAAAAAAAAAAAGAATTAAAAAAATATCTCTCCTTTTTCCTGTTGTCCCTTTGAGTCAGCCTCCTAGGTCGGTCACATGAAAATGTGTCTGGCCTGCTGGTAGCCTCGTTTGACTTAAGTTGAGCTGCAAACAACTAAAACTCAGTCTTTTTCATGTGAACTGATAATTAACTCTGTTTTAACTTTCTTTACTCCAGCTCTCCCACTCTGGCTGTCTCTCTGTCTCTCCCTCTCTCTCCCCACCCCACCTGAGCTCAGGGTCTTAGGTTCCTTCCCTTTCTGGTACCATCCCAGAGTGAAGGAAACTTCCTTCTGTGTGTGTGTGTGTGTGTGTGTGTGTGTGCGCGTGCGCGCGCGCGTGTGCACTGTGTATGTGTGTGTGTGTGTGTGTTTTAATGCAGAGGGAACATACTAATCACACTGGTCAGGGAGAACACTGGCAAAGATACCTTGAGAAGTGATAGTGATGCCATCATCAGTTAAGGTGGAAAGAAATGACATCTCAGGAACATTCCTGTCCCCCCGCTGCTTTTCAGTGATGGATCTTTAAAGTAATAACTTTGGTCAATCAAGTTTTTGCTTCAAATCTGTTCGAAAAATTAGAGAATTCTATGTGGTAAGATTAGGGGAGATACCTCTTTGAATTTTTGTGTTTTACCAATGCTTCATAATGAACATCTGTTCCTTTTTATAATCAGAGGAAAGCTGTTTTAAAAGCAAGATAGTGTGTAACTTCTTAAGACTTCTTTTTTTAAAAAGATTTTTATTCATTTATTTCTTTGAAAGAGAGAGAGAGAGAGAGACTGTGAGCCTGAGTAGGGGGAGGAGCAGAAGGGGGAGGGAGAGGGACAAGCAGACTCTCCGCTGAGCTCAGAGCACGAGGGGGTCTTGATCCCAAGACCCTAAGATCATGACCTGAGTGGAAACCAAGAATCAGATGCTTAACTGACTGAGCCACCCAGGGGCCCCTAACTTTTTAAGATTTCTGTGGAAAATCTGATATACAAGGAAATTGAAGCCATGTGAGGAGCTTGGACTGTTGAAATCCTCATCCCAATATGCTGATATTGTTAAAAAAAAGATGAAAGGGTGATTAAAATTACAGTGTCGATGAGGAGAGTGGTGAGGGATGGAAAGATAACTCCTAGTTTTCCCTCCACATAATAGCACATGACAAGTAGAAAAGCCAGACTTTTAGAGTGTTTTAAATGTTTCTGCTGAAGCAAGAAAGCCCTTAGGACAGGTTTGCCAGAAAGATTTAGGCAAGCTATACAAACCGCAAAAAGACCGAGGAAAGTGGAAAGAGAGAGATGTTTGGAAGAAAGCTGAGGAGAAGGCATTTCACTTCTATTTTGCAATAGTTACATTGGGGCAAGATAGGAGTGTTAGAGTCCTTGAGTCTGAAAGGGATAAACAGCATTTGACACGAGTTAGGAAATATTCATTATCAAAATAGACAGAATTTCCTAAAGGTAACCATTATGTTGATAGAAGAGAATGGGCCGCAGTGGGATTACAAAGTAACTTTTTTGTTCCTCAGGACTGTACCTGTAAATGGTCCTGGCTACTTGTGGCTTTCCACCCCTGGAAGAAACTTCCAGTCGGGCTCATCATTTCATAATTTTTCTCCTCACTCTTTGATTGTATCTAGTCACTTTTAGTCAGTAAAAGTTCTCATTTTGGTAATTATATGCTTGGCCTGGTAGAACACTAAAACCCTTCCCCAGATCAGACCTGCGATGGAGGGGGAACCCTACTTGATGAATCTTTTCTCTCCTTTGTTGCTTCTCTTTCCTCCCACTCTGCCATCCTGGGAATCTGACCCTTCTCACCTTCCTCTCATCCTCCATCAAAATGTGAGCTGGAGCAAAGCCTGTTTCCAGTAGCTTCTTTCCAGGTGATTATCTGCACTATTTTTTTTTTTTTTTTAAATTACTCCTAAAAGAACAGCTTGTACACGGAATATCTTCAGGGATTTTTATTTGGGGAAGGGGGAGGACATTCAAGTAGCAGAGGCAATTGTCTTTTCAGCATGTGGGACTGAATGTCCCACTTCTAGAAGGGGATTTGCAAGGCTCATAAATGAGAACACCCCGCTGCAGTGCAGAGGGGCTTAGGACCACAGCTTCCTGCCCCACCTCCCCTATCTTGCTTACTGCCGTATATTCCAATTTTCCCCAAGAGGAGCTGTCTGGTGGGCTGATTCTCTGTCACTCAGCATGGCTCACACGTGGTGGGCAGAGCTCAGCTGATGCAGAGCCCCTGGCCTTGCTGTGGAGGGGCGGATGCACTAACCAGGCAATGCTGCTTCACTTGCAAAAATTATGGGGTGCAGGGGCTGGGGGCAGTGGTGTGAGGTAGGGATTATTCTGGGGGCAGCCCCTCTCACAATGGTGTCCCCCAGGAGAAGGCACGCAAGGACTGAAGAACCCCATCTCCCTGAGTCATCATTTCACTAGCCAACACACTTCTGCGAGATCTTCAGTGCTTTTTGACCCAACCCACGTTTTCTCTGTGTGTCCACACACTCATCAAGAAAACCTGTCAAATGCCTTGCTGACTACTCGACAGTTCTTTATGTTAAGAGCGCAGGTTGCGATTCTGGGGCTACAGATCCCTATGAAACCACAAATTCCAAGTCCCATGTCAATTTCACAACCAGTGATTACTAAAACATCACCTGCTATCCTGTGTGGGCCCTCAAAAGTTATTTGACATAAAAACAGGATGTTCATCTTGAAATCACTGATTTGGACCCCACGGGACTCAAATCCAAGTCTGAGAATGGTATGTCATTGGAATCAGCTGGGGAGGTATTTTTATTTTTATTTATTAAAAAATTTTTTTTAAAAGATTTTATTTATTTATTTGACAGAGAGTGAGAGATCACAAGTAGGCAGAGAGGCAAGCAGAGAGAGAGGGGGAAGCAGGCTCGCTGCCGAGCAGAGAGCCCGATGCAGGGCTCGATCCCAGGACCCTGAGATCATGACCTGAGCCGAAGGTAGAGGCCTTAACCCACTGAGCCACCCAGGCGCCCTGGGGAGGTATTTTTAAATCCCCTAGTGCAGTCTTAGTGTTTAAGCCGGTTTGTGAATGGTTGTGATGTGCCAAGGTTGGGGACCATTGAAAAGTATTTCCCAATGGATCAATCTGGCAGCTCCTGGAAAAAGCCAATGAGGAGTCGTGGCTCCATCAGACGCTGGCGACACATGCATGAGACAAGGAGGCAGTATCCCAAATCATATGACAGGGTGGTAAATAGTGTGGCTTCTTCCTTATTGGCTTACTGAGGCCAGACACTGTTCCAAACAGGGTAAGGGAGTTGGTGTGAAATAAGGATGGGGTGAACCTTATAGTGGGGAGAAGACAGGTAAACGGTAAATATGCTTTAACATAAGCTCTCTGAGTACCTCTAGGCACTATGGAGTAAGAAGGTGGATACAGTAGATGGATTGGCCAAATCTGCTTGAGGTCATTCAGGAAGCTACACAAAATTGGGGACCACTTCAATTGCATCCCTTGGAATCAGCTGGATAGGAGACAGGGAAGAACATCTAGGGGAGGAAGCAACATTGTGCAAAGAACGGAGATGAGACCTAGTATGACCCAATGTTCCAGGAACTGTACATACTTGCCAGCCTGGGGGTGGGAGCAGGCTTGGAAGAGAGTAAGGGCCAGAGTGACGGCAGGAAGTCTGGCAAGGGACCAGCTCCTCAGGAATCCTGCATGCTAAGTACTTTTTGGGAATTTATTCTATGGAAATGGAAGGCTGCTGAGGAATTTAATCAAAGAAGTGACCCGAGGGAGCAATCTCCTGGAGAACGAGTGAGTGGGGGCACCAGCAGAGGCAGGGAGAGGGGTTGCGGGCTCTTAGGATAATCCCGGTGGGGAGTTTCTGCAGCCATTAGATTGGGATTAATGAAGTGGCTGATGGGATGACCTTGGGGAGGAGGGGGAGAGCCGTATAAAATGACTTCCCAATTCCGCTCTCGGTGGATGGGGGCAGCAGCCTGGGCCCCAGACCGGAGCAGCACAGGAGGATGATCACACTGGGTGCGGACGGTGAAGATCCAGCTGTGCGCGGAACTCTGGAAACATCAACAGTTGAAGGGAGGTGGAATCTGAGAGCAGCCGCCAGGGAACTGGGAGCGGATCTAGGAGAATGGAGTCACAGACGCCCAGGGAGCAGAACATTTCCAGGACGGAGTCTTGAAAGGAGTCCACAGTAGGACGCGAGTTCAAAGCTCTCAATCCCTTTTGGCCTCAGGCAAGTCCGAGGTACCCTTGCAGAGACCATGGGCTGGTGAGCCGGGCAGAGAGGAGGTGGGCTCTGAAAGACCAGAATAGATATAATCCCACAGGCGCCGGACAGGGTGGACACCTGGCCTCTGCGTTCCGGAGGGAGAGACTTGAGCAGGCCTTAGTTTGCAATGTATTAGCAATGTCTTCTGAAGTTATAATTGGGTTTATTTCTCTGCCTAAATTTTGATTACAATGGTGAATAGGGACTATAACTATAATAAAAAGAGTGACACTGACAAGGAAGAAAATATTGCCCGGGGAACTTGTCAAAAATATAATCATTTGGAGGCCAGAGGGAGGGGGCCGAGGGCCGCTGAGTCCGGGGATCCTCCTACCCTGCACCGCACCCACCTGGCGCCGGGGCTCCCGGGTGCTTTCGAGCTCCTCCGCCCTCCGGGGGCGTGGCCACCTGCAGCCCCGCCCCTCCGCCCGCGGCCACGTGACCTGTCAGTTTGCGGAGAGGGAGGAAAATGGCCGCCGGGTTTGGTGAGGGCGAAGCGCTGGAAGCCGCCGCCTCTCCCGTTCCCGTCCTCTGACGGCGCCTGCGGCCAAGCAGGCCCTTTCCGTTCGAGCCGTGGGCGCGGTCCTCAGGCCGGATTGTGAGACGGTGAGTGCGATGGTCGGCTCCGCGAGATGACGAGGGGAGGAGGTGGGGGCGAGGCCCCGCGGGGAGGGGGCGAGGCCGAGCGTGGAGGGCCCGCGGCCTGGGGAGGAGGGGGCGAGGCCGGGTGTGGGGGCCCGCGGCCTGGCGAGGAGGGGTTGGGTGGGGAGGGGGCGAGGCCGCGTCCGGAGGGGGAGGGGTGAGGCCCGGTGTGGCAGGGCCGCGGCCGGCGGGGGAGGGGGCGAGGCCGGGTGTGGGGGCCCGCGGCTGGGCGCCTGGGGAGCTCGAGGTCTGGCTTTTCCCGAGAGGCCGCGCTAGCTGGAGCGCCGCGAAGGTCTTGGACTCAGTGTGTCCGGTGGTCAGTCTGTCAGTCGGCGGAGAGGTGCTTGGCTGGGGAGGGGGGAGGGAGGAGGGAGAGGGGAGGGGGAAGGGGCCTTAGTGAAACTATTTGTTTTCTTTTGTGTGGCAGCCGCTGGCACACCCTCCATCTCGGGACCCGCCTTACTGGTACCGTTAAGGCAGGTGTTCCAGGTTTCTTTCCCTGGGCTTCCAAGGGCGAGGGGGTTAGTTTTCTTCCTTTGTTTTCTTAACCGGGCTTCCTTGCTCCATTGTCCTGTGCAGGCCTGTAAGCGCCTGGAAAATATCAGCAAGGCGTTGATTACGATGCTTCCATGATTTATTTAAAGCGAAGCGATTTCTTTGTCCGCCAGCAATATTGGATTATTTTTCTTTCAAGTTGTTTTGACATAGAGAAAGGTTTAAACCAATGAAGATTGTTTACTTATTAATAACTGTTTATGGGACCATCTCTGCCAGCCTCTAGGGGCGCTGGCCAAAAAATGTAGTTTTCCTAGCCTTACCCTCAGAAATTCCCATTCAGCTGGCCTGGGGTGTGGCTCTGGAATCACCTCTTCCGATTCCAAGGGGCGATTCTGATGTTTTGTCATTGCCCACACTTTGACAACACTGAGGACTGAACATCTAAAAATGTTTAAAGCACCTTCGGGAGCCGATGGAGAGCCACGGGAGAGAAATGCTGCGGCCGGGTTGTGTTCTTTGTTCTCTAGCTTTAGTCGCATGGAGACTCTCATCAGAATTATTTTGGGGTGCTTGTTAAAATGTCAGTTCTGGGCCCACCCCAGATCTACCGGGTGGGATTCTTTTGGGTAGAAGGTAAGGAATAGTTGTATTTGACACACTTGCCGAGTAGCTGTGGTGCACACAAGTTTGAGAATCCTCGTTCTGCATTCTTTGTGTGAATGATTTCCAGATCGGTTTTTACAAATACTGGGTGGATTAACCAACCCATCTTTTTTGGGAGCACCTCAAATTCAGCCTGGCCAAAACACCCCACGGCCAGAGTGGGGAGGAGGGAGGAGGCCATAACCCTGCAGAGAAAAGTTCTTACTTCCTCCTGACTTGCCTTTTTTGTTAATGGGTACACTCTCCTCCAGTCACTGATGCTTGGCATCTAGTCATCCTTGACTTTTTTTTTTTTTTTTAATCTCCAGTCACATAGTTTCTTTGATTTTTACATCCAGAATCTCTCTTCTGGGTATTTTGATAGGTTAAAAGGTCAAATATGAGGGATTTTATGTTGTTCAAGCTCGCATCTGTCATTTCTTTCTCATTCCCACCACCTGTCCTCTTTCCTGTGGGTTGTTTTGGTGGTTCCTTGACTGGTGTCCAGAGTTATAATTTTTCTGTACTGGACTACATACACTGCTGGGAGATTAACTTTCCTAGGATGATGCCAGTGTGCCATCTCCCTCCTGCTTTTGCTCAAAAACTGTCAGTTTCTCAGCTTCATCTGCCATATATTAGTCAGTACTGTTTAGAAGGCACGGAACAGAGACTTACTCTTTTACCTCAGGGAAAAGAGATTTATAGGACTTAATGAGAATCAGCAAGAAATCAGGATCCAAGGCAGCTTCACCTTCTGCCTCTCTCTCAGGGGCTGCATTTGTTTCCTTACTTCTCTATGTGTATCTGTTAGGTTCTCTCTGCTGACTGGTTATCTCAAAACTGTATCATTTGGCACATGGCCCATAATGACTGAGTCTTTGGTTTCTGATTCCCAGTTCTAAAGAGAGGAATCTCATTGGCCCGGCTTATGTTTTTGAGCACTCACATGTCCCAGATCATGTGCCCATCCCTGATGATGGCTGATAGTAGAAAACAGGGCTGTTGAGGGTAGCAGAGCCTGTGGGTAGCAGGCAAAGACCTACGGAAGAGGCATGTTTAGTACACCTGTGCAGTTATTCAATTTGACAATTCCCTGTGATGTTACTATTTGATATATTCCTGTGATAAGTTCTGGGAATATAAGAACAAAGGAGAGATGGCCCTTATCCTTGAAGAAGTTACAGATCTAACTAACCACCCTCACTTTCCAGTCTTAGCGCTTACTTTTTACTTAAACATTCCATTCATGCTATTCATTGTTTCTTGGGTGTACACTGCATAGGCGCTCGGCTGTCCATGTTTATCTTCGCATGAGAATACCAAGGTCTAACTGTGCATGCCAGTCCAGTTCCTGACAGTCAGGGGCTGCTTTTCTCTTTCTCAGCTCCAATTTTGTAGGCATTATGCCAGATATAAGGTGGGTCTTTCCTCAAGAACTTGGAGTTTAGAGTTGTGGACGAGAATGAGTAAAATGGTGTATGAGCAGTCAAAGCTTAGGCATATCCACAGGGTATAGAGACTGAGATCAGGGCACTAGCCCAGCTTAGAGCAAGCAGCCAGTCAGTGGAGGCTTCCAGAAGATATTGTTAGAGCCAATCCATAAGGATGAGTAGAAACTGTGCAGGCATATCTGTGGAGGATGGGCTTTCTAAGCTGAGGGGGCAGTAAATGCAGAGGCCTAGAAAAAAGTAAGTGTGGGGCAGCCAAGGGTTGCAAGCAGATTAGTCTGCCTGGACCTGGAAGAGTAGATGTGAGTAGGAAACCACTTTGGGTCAAGGGTGGAAGGGATGGGGCTGGGAGGGGAGACAGAGATGAGGCTGGAATGGTAAGATGGGGCCAGATTGTGAAGGATCTGCAAGTCTTCACAATCATAACCCAGAATTGTGTTTATGAATCCTCACTGCTCTGCACAGAGCAAAGCTTTTCATAGGAATTATAGAATTGAATCTTTACAGTGGCTTTCAAAGGCTTTGAGGGTTTTAGTCCCTTGAGTAACTTGTGAGTAATAAAGCCATCATCTTTTGTTCTCCCAGCACGAATTTATGGGAAACTAACAGAAGGATTTTAAAAGAAGTGTATTTTAGATAACTCTTGCTTCAGTGTGGCAACTTGATTGAGGTGGGGGAAGACTGGAGAGAGGAGACATAAGTTGGGGGACTATCACATTGATCCAGGCGACAGCTGGTATAGTAGAAATTCTTAGAACGGATTCCTAGACTACAGCAGTTTCCTCTTTTCTGGAAACATTGCCAATACTATGTGACCTTGTAACCCCTTCTCAACCTTGTGACTATAGTTAATTGGTTCCAGTTAGCGCTTGACCCAACGTGGGACTTTCGAATCTGGGAACAAAGAATGGTCTGCTTTCTCTGTTTGGGGAACTATCTGATTTGGACTAGGTAGCTGTTGGCAGCCATATTCCCATTTGTGTGGAAGAAGTTGATCTATAACAAAAGTAGATTAAGTCAATAGAGAATGAGAATTCTACTGGCATTTGAAGTCCAGTGTCACCCACCTTTCCCACAGTGTGGTTATGGGAAATAAATCAGTATCCTTAATTTCCTGTTTTGCTGAAACTAGTTTAAATTTGTCTCTTGTACCCGAAGGAGTCTTGATTAGCATAGATGGTGAATGCCCTAAACTAGGGCACTGAGAGTCTGGTGTTAGATGTCAGATCTGATGTCAGATGTTAGGAAATACATTAGACAGAAAATGGTAATGGTTGTACTCTGGAGAGAGTGGTTGATGCTTTGATACAGTGGACGTGAGGATGGTGTTCAAAATGGAGGGGGTAAGTTGAGCAAATGCAGGTGTGTGGAGCGGCATTCAAGTAGGGACAACTTTGAGCCCTGTAACTTGGCTGGGCTGTGGGACGGAGTTGCACTGGTATCAAGAGATAAGAGTGGTAGTTAGAGCCAAATCCTGGGTGCCTTACTGAGGTGTTAGACTTGATCCTATAAGACGTGAGAACAAATGAAGGCATTGGATATTGGTGATGACTGTTAATAAAAATCTCTTACTGGTTTGCAACGATAGAAGTGTCATATTCCTAGAGATGTGATATATAGCATAGGGAGTACAGTCAGTAATATTATAATAACTCCGTGTGGTGACGGAGGGCACCTGAAATTAATAGGATATTGTATGTCAATTATAGTTCAGGAAAAAAAAGTATCACATTCTGGAAAATTAGGAAATAAAGTTTCTAAAAAAAAGTAAAAATTACATTAATGACATCAACATTTGATCTGTTTCATTTCAGTATTTAATACTGTATATATTTAAAATAGTTGAGATGCGGTATATTTTTTTTTAGTTAATTTTTTCTGCCACTGAATATATCACAAGCATTTTTTTGTCAATATATTTTTTAGCAACATTTGGTGACTGTATATTATTCCACTGTGTGAACATATTATAATTTATGTATTTTCCCATCCTAAGTTTCTTGTTCTTATGAATAAAATTGAATTGTATTTAAAAATCTTTGTCCATGTTTCCTGTGTTTTTAGAATTGATATCTAGGGGTGAAGTTACTGGATCAAGTAACATAACTTTTTTTGAGGAGTTTTGAAAAATAAAGTATTATTGAGATACAATTTACATCAACATTATTTACCCTTTTTACTGTCTAGTTTTGAATTTTGACAAATGCATATAATCATGTAATGACCACCACAAACAGAAAATAGAATAGTCCAAGAACTCCCCAAATTCTCTTGCACCCCAGTGTAGTCCCCTCATTCTCCTCCTTTAGACTAAAAACCTCTGATCTATTTTCTCTCCATATAGTTTTCCTTTTCCAGAATGTCATATAAGTGGGACATTTATATGACATTTATATAGCAAAAGATAGTTTCTGTCTTCTGATCCCCAGAGATAGACTTCTACCCACGTGCAAAACACATCACCCTATCCCAAGGCTCCCCAAAGTCTCAGTTCATTACAGCATTAACTCAAAGTCCAAAAATCTCATTTGAATCTTGTCAGCTCTCAAGTTCTAAATCTCATCATCTAAATCAGATACGAGTGAGGCTCTGGGTAGAGTCCGTCTCGAGGCATGATTCCTATCCATCTGTGAACCTCTGAAAGAAGTCGAGAAATACCCTCGAGAAATAAGTCATGTGCTATAAAACACAATGCGGGGACAAACAGGGGATACCAGTAATTGACATTGCTCAAGAAGGGGGAAAATGGAAGGAAAAAATTTTTAATTTTGGTGAACTTCTGATTGATCACTTTTTTTTTTGAGGACCATGCTTTTAGTATTATATCAAAGAAATCTTTGCTTAATCCAAAATAGTCTATGTTATCTTCCAGAAGTTTTGTGCTTTTAAATGTTTAGGTCAATTTTAGTATGTGCATTTTGTGCAAGGTATGCATCGAGATTTGTTTATTTGCATTTGGATGTCCCAATTGGGTAAAACAACATGCCTGCTTTTTTTGAATTTACATTCAGGAGTGGTAGATGGACAATAAACACACAATATGATATATTTGCAGTGGTGGTAAGTGACACGGAGAATATAAAGCAGGGCAAGGGTGTGGGAGTGTGGCGACCTCTACGGAGGATGTGTGAGGTTGTTACTGTGTTACATCACAGGCTCAGGTTAGAATTTCCTAATCAGGTGAGTGAAGGAAGTGAGGGAGGGAGCCATATGCATTTCTGGTGGAAGAGATTTAGGCAGACAGAATCCCTGAGGTGGCACGGTGCTTGGCGTGTCGAAGCTGTGAAATGAGTAAGGGGGAGTGGTAGGAGATGAGGTCACTTAGAGTCGAGGCCAAGGTAACACGTGTGATTTGAGTTCTTTGAGAAGCCTTTGGAGGGCTTTGAGCAGGGAAGGATGGAGTCTGACTCAGTGCTACTCCAGGTAGGGTTCTTCAGTGAGCAGCTGATGCAGTAGCATCTCCAGGGAGCTTATTAAAGATGTGGACTCAGGCTGCACCCACACCTACCAAATCAGAATCTCTGACAGTAAGGCCCAGGCATCTGCGTTTTACAAGCTCTGTAGGTGATTCTGATGCATATTATGGTTTGAGAAGTGCTGGTCAAACTTATGTTTTTAGAAGATCACTGTGGTTGCCTTGTCGCTAGACTGTGGGGAAGGCAAATGGAAGTAGGAAGTTGGGATTTAGATGAGAAGTCACAGTGGCTTGGACCAGGGTGGTTGTGACGGAGGTGTTGAGTAGTAGTTGGATGTGAGATATGTTTTATAGGTGAAGCCAAAAGGATTTGCTAATAGACTGAATGTAGAGTGTAGAGGAAGAGACAAGTCATAGATAATTCCATGGAAGAATGGAGCTGGAGCTGCCATTTATGGAGATGAAGGAGCAGTGGAGGACTTTCTCCTGTTGAGGGGTGGTGATGAGGACGGCTTGGGAGACGCATCTGGGATTTGGACGAGTTGAGATTGAGATGTGTGAGAGTCTTGGGAAGGGAGAGGTGGGCATTTTGACAGCTGAGCTATGGGCCTTGTTTTTATTCCTGACAGTGGAGATGGGTTTATACAAGTGTAAGGTTGAAAATGATAATATAGTTAATAGTAAATTAGTTTTTTCCTAATCACAAATTATGTATATTTTATCTAATATACCTTTAACAGGTATTGGAATAAAGATAACTACAGCTTTCTGTGAAAATGTCAGTTCTGATATCACAGAGTGTAATAAATTATGTAGAAGAAGAAAACATTCCTGCCCTGAAAGCTCTTCTTGAAAAATGCAAAGATGTAGACGAGAGAAATGAGGTAAGACCACATCTCCTTTCTTTTTCTTTCTTTCTTTTTTTTTCCACGCCCAGTGTGGGACTTTGAACTCACGACCCTGGGATAAAGAGTTGGACACTCTACTGACTGAGCCAGCCAGGCACCCCTAAGACCAAGTTTCTAAATTTAAATTCTTTTCACAAATATTTGTTGACTGTCGACTACTGTGTACACGGCATTATGCTAAAGATACAGGTGAGCATGAAATACAGAATTCTTAAGCTTGGTAAGATTGTTAAAAGTACTTCAAATTCCATACTTTTGGAATACATTTGAACTCACATACATGATTGAATATGGAATTTAGATTTATGATTGACTTTTTTTTTAGATGGAATAATCAGTGTTTGGAAAGTTTGATTACTAGAGTCTGAAGTGTTTCTAGGAAGTTTTAGAGAGCTTCAGGATCCAATCTTCTTAGAAATGGATTAACTAGACAAAATTTTTGAAATTTTGAAATATTTTCTTTAATAGAAACTTAGTTCTGAGTTATTCATTCCACACACTTAGGGATTTTAAAGAGCCTACATCTTCAAGAGACAGTTAAATAGGTCATGTGTTTTGTTTAATAAGATAGGGAAGTATATAATTACCATTTTTATTAACTTCCATTAGATATTTCTACTCAACAATACAAGTAAGTAAACTGTTGACTTTATTTTATCGTGAAGTACCATAGTACAGCATTTTAGGGACTAAAAATTTTTTTGTATGAATTTTTTAAGTGTCAAAGTTTGTATTTTATAAAATTTAAGAAAAATAAAACTTTAGGGACACCTGACTAGGTCAGCTTGAAGAGCATGTGACTATCTTGTGATTGTGAGTTTGAGCCTCACTTTGGGTATAGAGATTACTTAAAAATAAATTACTTAAAAATAAATGAATGAACGAATGAATGAATAAGCTTAAGGAAAAAACCCAAAACTTTCTTAAAACTGTATTTTCAATGTAGTGTAATTTTTTTTGCCAGTGGATAAGGTGAACGAGGAGTGATACATATATATGTATGTCTGTCTGTGTGTACAAAGATGTACCTGTGTGTGTAGACATGTAAAGAGTTTCATTTTTTTTTTTGCTGTGGGGGAAAACATAAAATTTACCATCTGAACCATTTCATTTGTGTTCAGTCATGTAACTGATGCATAATTTGTGAAATATCTCTAGAACTTTTTCAGATCTGAAACTCCATACCTGTAAAATAGTAACTCCCTATTTCTTTCTCTCTTCAGCCCCTGGTAACTACTCTTCTACTTTCTGTTTCTATGACTTTGACTACTCTCAGTTCTTCATATGAGTGAAATCATACAGTAGTTGTCTTTGTGACGGCTGATTTCACTTAGCATAAAATCCTTCAAGTTCAATCATGTCGTGGCATGGGACAAGATTTCTTTCCTTTTTATTTTGTTTTTTAAAAGATTTTATTTTATTTATGTGAGAGAGAGAGAGAGAGAAAACAACAAACGAGCAGTAGGGAGGGGCAGAAGCAGAGGAGAAGCTGATGTGGGGCTTGATCCCAGGACCCTGGGATCATGACCTGAGCCAAAGATAGACACTTAACCAACTGAAACACCCACGCACCCCGATTTCTTTCCTTTTTAAAGCTGAATACTATTCCATTGAATTTTGCTTATGCATTTATCTACTGATGGACATTTGGTTTTTTTTTTTCCCTCTTGTCTGTTGTGAATAGCGCCGCTATGAACACAAATATGCAGATATTATAAATGTTTTTATGGTTGTGGAATCAGCAGTTATTACTTTATGGTTATTATTTTTGACCTAGGGTACCTAAATTCATTAACTGTTAACTGTCACAAGGAAAACTTAACATAAAATTTTGTTAATGTATAACAAAATTTGTTATTGCAATAACCTTATAGTAGTTAATGATTTTATTGAATTAGCTCATTTAATTTATGTAGCAACTCTATAAAGAATAATGCTGTTATTTGTCTTGATTTATGGTAAATGGCTTAATCCCTTAGTTTCCTATCCCAGATACTATCTGGTAGAACCCAAATTTGAACTCTGTTCTATTTCAAACTATAATCTGTTTATGCCCTATTGCCATTCTTTGAGTTTTCAGAATAAGTTCATCTAATAATATGCCAATATTTTCAGTGTTTCTATATTGAACACAGTATATTTTGGTTAGGTAACTCTTCTGTGATTATGCATTGTCAATAATTGTAATAGATAAGAGAGAAAATTTGTAATTGGAGATCGTTCATTGTTATAAAGAGCTGCTTACAAAAGTAGTCATTTTATTAGCATATATTAGCATATTTGGAATAATAAAATGATGATATTTTAAAAAGATGAAATTTTACTTCATAGACATTTTTTATGGGAATACTGAGAAAATAGCTTCATTTGGAAGGAGAAATATAGCACATCAATAGCACAAAATTATATTAATCTTATTCTCATAAAAAATAAAGCATATTTGGTATAGAGCTTCATTAGATAGCATGCATGAGGTAGCATTTAACTGATAGTAATAGTATTTATTTTTAAAATTTTTAATATTTATTTATTCAGAGAGCACACAAGTGGAGGGAGGTGCAGAGGGAGAAGGAGAGGGTTAATCTCAAGCAGACTCCATGCTGAGGGTGGAGCCTGATACGGGTCTCTGTCTCACAACCCTGAAATCATGACCTGAGGCGAAATCAAGAGTCAGCTGCTTAACTGAATGAGCCACTCAGGCACCCCTGATATTAATGGTATTTATATCTAGTTTAGTATTGGATCAATTGAAATTGGTGTTTTAAAATAATCATTGGAAACAACCTGGATTGTTCAATTATGCCTCAGTGTGAGGGCTGGGGAGAAAGTAGCTTTCTTAAGGCCTTTTTTGGCATTTTGCTTCTATGGCTTCTGATAAAATTTAAATTTTATAGAATTCTGTAAAGTTGTATGGATTTTCTTCTTTCTTGCCCTTAAAAGTATTTAATTACTTTATGTTAATGTGTTTTGTTTATCAGTTTTGAAAAGGTCTCTTAAAGATTGCATCAATAAAATAAAATAATGTGGGGAAAATCGCATACAATTGGGTGCCATCAGTAAATGCTAATTTCTTGCCTTCTTTTTTCTCTGCTTTATTTGTAAACTGGGTAGCTCTTGGCCTGTGAATATTCTCAATGATGGTAGATCTTTGCCCTTTGTAGAGTAGTGAAGACTTTTCTTTTCTTTCCTTTTCTTTTCTCTCTTCTCCTCTCCTCTCCTCTCTCCTCTCCTCTCCTCTCCTTTCTCCTCTCCTCTCCTCTCCTCTCCTCTCCTCTCCTCTCCTCTCCTCTCCTCTCTTCTCTTCTCTTCTCTTCTCTTCTCTTCTCTTCTCTTCTCTTCTCTTCTTTTCAAGAAGAACAGAAAGTTACTCTCAGCTCTTCTTGGTACAAGATTATGGTGCTGAGGTTGGACAGTATTCTCCTAGGAAGACGAAGTGGTACTTTAAATTCAAGGGGTGCATTTTTTTATGTGCTTAGAAATAGGCTCTGAGGGAAATTTCAAAGGAGAATTTAAAAATGTTTTAGTTTCACTACAATTATTGGAAGAAGTACATATTCTCCAAAGGTTTGCTTTAAAGGGCAATGGTTGGGGCCCCTGGGTGGCTCAGTGGGTTAAAGCCTCTGCCTTCGGCTCAGGTCATGATCTCAGGGTCTTAGAATCGAGCCTGCATCGGGCCCTCTGCTCAGCAGGGAGCCTGCTTCCCCCTCTCTCTGCCTGCCTCTCTGCCTACTTGTGATCCCTCTCTGTCAAATAAATAAATAAATCTTTAAAGGGCAATGGTCATTGAGGTCTAGTACATCTAAATAAATAGAAGTAGGACTACCTAGGAATTGGGAAGAGCAAAGACATGCTGAATAGGAAATATTTTTGCATTGTAGTCTTCTGGGAAGCTGAGATAAGTACGAGACCTGTTGGGGGATCTTCAGTTGTGCAGTGTTTGTTCCAATGTGTTTTGGCTTGAGGGTATTATAAGTGGAGTAGGGGTTATATGAGTTATGTGGTTCTGTATATTTTGGGAAGCAATGGACTTGGGGTTTACTGAGATGTGTGGGATTAGGTATGGAAGGGGCCTTTAGTGATTCATTTTGAAGTGGAAGAATAAAGTCATCATGGCTGTTTCTAAGTTACTCTGTCTCCATAAGTGTAGTTACAAGAATGGTTAAGCAAGAATTAATAGAATAAATAAATGTTTTGTTATAAGGCCTAGCTTAAAAGGTAACTTTAATTCTGTCTTTGAGAATCTAATAAAACTTCATGGTAACCTCTTTTGAAAATTATTTATCTTTTTGATTAGCATAGCTGTAAGAGATGTATCAGTCGAGAATTACTTTGGACTGCATGTAATGGCTCCTAAAACAGTGTCTTAATCAAAGTAAGGTCTGATTTTTCTCACATGATGACAAGCTGGAGGGACCATTCCAAGGCTGATATGATGGCTTCAGGATGTCTTCTCAGGCTCCTTCTGGCCATCTTTCCTCTCCTCGCTGAGTGCTGGTGACTGCATATCAGCCATCTTGCTAGACTCCAGCATTGTGTCTACACATGGGGCAAGAAGAAGGAAGAAGACACGCCCGCTGAGCTAGTCTAATTAGCGATCTGTCCTGGGCAATTTAGCTAGAGCACTATCATGGGATTATTTCCAGCTGCAAGTGAAGCTGAACAATGTGGGTTTTTTTATCTGAGCACTTTGCTACCCCTAAACAAAATCCTATCACTCTGGATACTGGAAAGACAAGTTATAAATAGTTTTTGTAAGAGAAACTAATGACTATTCAAGTCTTTTGTCTGGCTTGTTTCTAGTTATCAGATTTATACCATCTTTCTATTTTGTGTTATAGTATATTTATGCACATCTGTGTTATTTTTTCTCTTATACTCTAGAAGCCCCTATCGCTGTGAACAATCTGAAATGTGACTCTGATCCCAGAAAGTAAACAGAAAACTTCTGAGTCTCTGGAATTACTAATCTGAAAACTCTAATGTAAAATTCATATATCCTTAGGGCCATGGATTCAGGATTAATTGGCTTTAATTTATGTATTATACCAATAACTTTGTTATCTCACTTTTTATCTCAGTTGATTAGAAGGGAAAAGGATGCTATAGAAAGTTTGTCAAAGAGGTGTTAGAGCTGACAGAGGCAAACTTGGTGTAATAACTGATGTCTCTAGTAGTTATGACTCAGTTGTGAACATGATGTTTAAGGTAATGTGTTTAACAAGTAGTAAGTAATATGTGCATTACTTTTGAAAATAATGGTTATCATAAAATATATAATCAAATATAATGTTTAAAGGATAAACTTTTTCACCTGGAAAATCTATTTGTGCATAATACCTCATTCCCTAATGACCTTGGTTGGATGATGTATAATTTAGTATCCATTGTTATATAAGAATGTCTGTATTTAATCTATTTACTTTTGTACTTTGTTTAAAGGAGTATTTGTGTTAACTCTTTACCTGTATTACTCTTATAGTAGCATCTGTTTTATTTTGTCAGTTATTATAATTTACTTTTTTTGTATGTTGCCACTGACAGATTTTTTAGTTCTTTGAGCCTTTTCTCACTCATTTACTTAACAAGTATTTGAGTACCTGTGTGACAGTCACTGTCCTTCACACTGGTGATACAATGTTATTATTATTATATTATTATTTTTGCATCTATACTTATGTTCATTTTTTTATACAGTGTAATATTACTTTTCAGCTGTACCATTTAGTGACTCAGCATTTCCATACAATATCTGGTGCTCATCACAAGTGCGCTCCTTAATCTCCACCACCTGTTTAACCCATCCCCCACTCATCTACCCTCCATTAACCATCAGTTTGTTGTCTATATTTAAGAGTCTTTTTCTTGGTTTGCCTCTCTTCTTAGGGGAATACAGTATTAAATAAAAAAAAAACCAGACATGCTTCTCACCCTCAGAGCCTTTAGGAGAAATGGACAATGATCAGTTATTAATCACACAAATAAAAGTAATTACAAATGAGGATCAGTATAGTAAAGAAATTAGAGTGGGTTAGTTAGGGTTCTTCGAGGAGTTGATGTTTGACCCAAGAGCTGAAAGATGGGTGGTAGTTACTTGGGTGAGACAGAGGGAAAACTCTGTGTGAGGGTCCAGAGGTGGGAAAGAGCTGAAGGGTATGTTGGTGAGGAGGAAATGGCACAGAGTAAGTTCTGAGGTAGTCCTGCCATGGCCACTGTAAGTATTTTGGTTCTGATCCAAAAGAGCAGTAGAAAACCACTGAGGATTTTATGCAGAGAAACGATGCCATATTAGCATTTTAAAAAATCACAGATATTTTCCCCCACACTGATATACACATAGTAAATATGTAAATAATTTGTCTAATTGAACTTAATTTTTGGTGTATGTTTTGTCTCATATACCTTGGTATGTTTTAACACCTTTAGTACTGTCACTGTTAGCTCAGTGTTGCTCCTTTGTTTCATACCGTGGCACGCACAGAAGATGACCATGTGTGTATTGTACTTGCGGTAGGTGAGCCTTGCTGCTGTAGGGAACCCATCCCAGGACCTGGCAGCCCGGGCCCTGCCGCACTGTCTCAGAGCTCAGGAAGTACTGTCTCTTACTACTGCGGCTCACTCTAGGCACCCAGGCTGGGCAATTGTGATGTAGTTAGAAGAAGCTTTAGTTTAATGAATTAAGGTTTTAAGGGAGGCCTTAAAAAACTATATGCATATTATATAGCTCCTATATTGTTTTATTTATTGTTTTATTTTCCTCCCTCTTGCCCTGATGAACATCTTATATATACAGTTAAAGTCACATTCTATGTTGTATTCTATCTGGTATTGTTAGAAAATTTGGTTATCATAGATATGCTAAGATTCGTATATACATTGTGGTAATTACTTTTCAGAGCTTAGTATTCATGTTTACTTATTTTGAATGAAATTGTAGTGCCAAAACCAGACTACTAATGTTGTAGTGAAAAAAATGTTTTAGGGATGCTTGGGTGGTTCAGTCAGTTAAGCATCTGCCTTTGGCTCAGGTTATGATCCCAGGGTCCTGGGACTGAGCCCCACATCAGGCTCCCTGCTTCTCCCTCTGCCTGCTGCTCCCCCTGCTTGTGATCTCTCTCTGACAAATAAATAAAGTCTTTCATTTTTCTCTTTGACTTCTATATTATTAGCAGACTGAAAACTTAAGATTTCAAAGGTGTTTCTAAATTTAAGAAATTCTGTAAACAATGTTTAACATACTGTTGTGAAAATGTAAGTGTGGTATATTTAACTGTGGCGTTTCATAAAGTCCTCTGTGTCTTTTATATCCCCTAGTGTGGCCAGACCCCATTGATGATAGCCGCTGAGCAAGGCAATCTGGAAATAGTGAAAGAGTTAATTAAGAATGGAGCTAATTGTAATCTGGAAGATTTGGTATGTATTAAAAT
This sequence comes from Potos flavus, assembly GCA_028534135.1. Lineage (NCBI taxonomy): Eukaryota > Metazoa > Chordata > Mammalia > Carnivora > Procyonidae > Potos > Potos flavus. The sequence continues at coordinate 4,481,968 of CM052885.1, read as the reverse complement.
AATCTACTTATTTATTTTTTTCTTTTCCTTAACTTTGTTCTTTGTTTTTAAGAAGTGATTCAAAATTAGTAGATTACATTATTCTTTCAGATCTGTCTTAACTTTGCCTAATATGCTAAGTCATTTTTTTTTAAAGGGGTGATGCAGGAAAGAAATTTTTATTTATTTATTTATTTTTTTTACTATATGCTGGCTAACTGAACATAATAAAAAAAATGGAAAGAAAAAGACATTTTTACTTTAAATGAAAGGTCTCAGCTCTTCATGTTTTTTAAAGTATAGATGGCACTGGCTGAATGGGAGCACATGTACTTGGATACTTGTAGCCTTTCTTTAGAAATAAAGGACAGTAGTTTTTTTTATCACATAGTTTCTAAATTTATCATATGGGATTGCCTTAGTTTAATAGCCAGTGAATGTGCTCTTAAATCTGATGACAGCCTCTTTAATTTCAATTTATAGTAATGGTTGCCAGCCACAAGGATTAGCTTTAAGGTTTTGATAGTCATCTTTTCTTTTTTTAAAAAACGCAGCATGTGATTAGACGGGCTGTGACCAAGCATTTGGGCACCACTGCCTGATGCACAGATACGTTCTTAACAGAGCTCACGCTGCAGTGTTACTTTAGAGCAGTTCAGAGTGGGTCAGAGCATGTCAGTTTGGTACGATCATTTGGTATGTAAACCCGAATTTATTTTTCCTCACTTTGGATTGTTATTTTTGGCTTTGAAATGGTAACATTGGTGACTGTGTGTTCAAGGATAACTGGACAGCACTTATATCGGCATCAAAGGAAGGGCACGTGCACATCGTGGAAGAACTGCTTAAATGTGGAGTCAACTTGGAGCACCGCGATATGGTATGTACGTCGGTTATGATACGTCGGTTGTTTAATCAGCTGGAATCTTATTAACAGTAATAGATATGTCTGGAACGTTGTAGTTTTGTGTGTGAGTTTATATTATAATAATGCTTTTAGGATTTGGGGCTGGACATTGACTACTCACAAGAATATGTGAAAACCCAGGTGATATAATGACCGTCTTTTAGAATATTCTTTGTCGTCATTTTCAGTTTATTTCAGAGTTTAAAATTCAGAAATATTATTAAAAACAACTCATTAACTTTCAACGTACCAATGTTTTAAAACTTATGAGAGAACGATTTCCTTTAAGAGGAACTTTAAGAGGGACAGTATAGTTTTAAAAATATTTTCAGTTGTTTAAAGTTATAACTTTCAGAGTAATATTTATAAATTTATTTTAAAAATGTAATTGTGTTCAGACATGCCATCTATACACATTACAAGCTTAACAAGATATGATTCTTAATTATCTTAGTTCTTATTGCTCCTGGCATCTGCTTAAACATAAAGATGAAGAAAGAGATCATTTCTAGCTCATTTATTCTGCAAAATATTCAGCCTTTTCCAAAGTTAATTTTAACGGTGGAAGAGAGGAAGGAATTGATCGGTCTTGATGTATAAAATATGTACTACTTTGCTGATAATGCTTTATGAAGTGCAGGCGGTCTGAGTTTTTAAGAAACTCCATCATTCTACCATCTTGTACTTACTATTATAATTTACACAGTGTGCTTACCTCTATAATCTTATAAGTATTCTCAAACTTAATGAAGTAGTTGGTATACTTATTTTTATAGGAAAATACAGAACTATTTATAGCCTACTTATTTCTGAAAAGAAGTTAAAGTATATTCCTATAAAAGTTTAGGGAGAGAACATCATGATATCAGTAACTAGGCAGAGGACGGGTTGGTGTGATAGGCGAGAGTAAAATGTGGTGTTCTCATCTTACTGGTATATAAAGTAGAAGGAGTTACCTAGTTCTCAATATTTTATTGAAGGCTCCAAACCAGTGAATCAGATGAATTAATATTAGGTGCCTAGTCTATGCCAGGTCTTTTTATGTGCTTTAGCTTCTCTATGGTGAGCTGACTTCTCAGAACAATCCTCTGGGCTAGGGATTAATTTTGTTCTCAATGCATATAGTTCAGGAAATTGAAACTGAAAGAAGTGCCCTTTGCCCAAAGCAATCAGGCTGAGTTTTGAACTCAGGTCTGCCTTACTCCAAAGGGTTTCTCCTCTATTGCTCTTCCACATGTATTAATAGGGAGTTAGGAACCATAAAGTACACATTATGAATGTGTCAAACTTAGTAAAATTTGTACAAAATGATCTTAAACTTTTTTAGTTTTCAATATGTTTCTTTATTTCCCCTAAGTAATTACCACAGCATCTTTTAACATATTTAAAGAGTCTTTATGTTTGGCTTTAAAACACCAAAATTGGGAAAACTGAGTGTGTCTCCCTGCGTAGTGTTGAGGGACCTGAACCTCCCAGGATTGGGTGGGTGGTAGTAATGGCTGAGCTGGGAGGGAAGGCAGAGTCCCTGGGCCTTGTGCAGGAGAGGAGAGTGACCGCCAGGGGTTGTCTTTGGGTTCAGGAAGAACCAGGAAATAACATCTCGAAGTCTAGTGAGGATTTTTTTTTTATGTAAGGATTTTTTCTTAAGAGGACCTTTGCAGGTGCTAAACTAGAGGTATTCAGTTCTAATCTTTTCATTTTGCAGATTTAGGCATAGTTTTCTCCTAGATTCTTGCATAGGGTGACATTATACAAATTAAAAGGAGAGCATGATATTAAAACAATTCTGGGCAGGCATTTTAAAGATTAAAATGTTGGTGTATGTAGGACTTGACTTAAATGCCAAGCTCTATAATTTGACCTAAATAAATTGTCAGCCTTTCCTTGTCTCTCATGACCTTGACCCTTTTGAAGATTACTCCTCCGGCATTTTTATTTTTTATTTTTTACTTTTTTATTTTATTTTATTTTTTAGATTTTATTTATTGGAGAGAGAGCGAGTGCATGCATGAGAGCAGGGGCAAAGGGCACAGGGAGAGGGAGAAGCAGACTCTCCACTGAGCAGAGAGCCTAATGTGGGGCTTCATCCCAGGACCCTGAGATCATGACCTGAACCACCCAGGTGCCCCTCCTCTGGCATTTTTAGGGTGTCTCTTAATTTAGATTGTCTGATGTTTCTCATGATTAGGTTGAGATTGTGCTCTGCTGGATAGGATAGCACAGAGATGGTGTTCTCTTCTCAGCGCACCACATGTAGGTACATGATACCAAGCCTGTCACTGGTGATGTTAACCTTGATGTCTTGGTTAAGGTAGTATCTGCCACATTTCTTCACTGTAAGATTACTATTTTCCCCTTTGTAATTACTAAGCATTTTTGAGAAGATACTTTGAAACTATATAGATGTCCTGCTTTTGATTAAACTTTCTCTTGTTTGTTTTAACATCTACCAATGTATCTTGCATGCAGCAGTTATTACTGTGGTGTTATAATGGCGATTTTTCTACTTCCCTCATTCCCTATACATCGATTAATTGGAATTCTTCTGTAAGGAAGAGTTCTTTCTCTTTCCATGTCTCTCTTTATGTATCTGCATGTAGTTAGATATCTATAAATACATATACTCTGATGAATATTTATTTTATTATTTGGGTTATAATTTAGTTCTGTCCTTACTTTGCTGCTCAGGTTGTTTCAACTTTGGTCTTTGGGAGCTTCTGTGCGCTTTTGAGATGCCCTGCCCTATCCTTTTTTTTTAAGCACTTCCTTACTTTCTGGCATCACATACTTCAGGCCTGGGTTTATCTTGTATTTTTCCTGGCTTATTTTCCTAATTATCAGCCCTGGAATCAATCAGTTTTCCAAGGAACCATGGTTTCTTTTATTGGAAAATGGTATTGAGAAACCAGTATCTTGGTTTAAGTGTTAGGTGAGCTTATTGTTACTGGGGTATCACTACTTGTAGTCCTTCTCAATTGATAGACATAGAAAATACATGTCTGTATACTAACTCTTGCATATACGTGCATCTATTTCTATATTTGTGTGTGTGTATTTTTCTTTTAAGAGACCAGGTTGACACTGCCAACCGAATTCCTTATAACCTTTTCCCTTTCCTTGATTTGTAACTTTTCTCTGATGGTGAGAAATCTGACTCTATTATCTACACAATATATGTACTTATTTGTTCAACTCTAGTATACAAATAAAGCGGTTCCAGAATTGCTAATCAATACTCTGAGAGAAACAGATTTACCTACTAAGTACAGTGTTCGTGTTCTGTTCTGCCTTTAACATTACGGTATCCGGTCAAAATATTGCTTTCCAAAGTTACCCCGGGTTAGCTCCTAAGTCGTTATGTGATTATGTGTTTCATTTGTAATATAGTTAGATGCACTTGGCCCAGTGTGTGTTCAGTTTTTTCTTTCCGTATTCCGGTTGATTTTTACATTTGCATACAGTAAAATTCACTCCTGTGGCATACGGCTCTGTGGGTTTTGACAAGTGCATGATGTCTGACGTCTACCACCACATTCTGTACGGAGCACTCCCACCTGCTTCTTTATGATTATCGCCTCTACCCACTCCTCAGCTGCTGGCAACCACTGATCTGTTTTCTCTTTTCTCCAGATCAGGGCAAGAATTTTTTTAATCTCCTTTTTAGTGATGATGAAAGAGACTGAGAAGGATTAAGTGATTTATATTCTCAAAACCAAATGTGGGTTTAAATGCTGGTTTAAAAAAACCAAAACATTAATTTTTTCATATAATTTGATTACATTGGTCTTTTTTACCGAATTGCATTATAGCTGAAGAGAAAATTGCTTAAAATAAAAAAGAAAAGAAAAGAAAATTGCTCCTGTAGTTTAGAAAATAAAATATCATCATGCTGATCATTCATACTTGGTGAATTCACCCTGGAAATCGTGATCTGCAGATGTCTGCCTCAATATCCTCTCTTTTTTAGCAAGAGGTGCTATAATGATCTGGGATTTATAGGATATGTTTAGATGCAGGAGTTGAATATGATTGCTAGAAATCCTCTCTAGAAAAAATCTAGACTCATACAAGAATATCTAGGGACATAGAAAGTGTTTCAAAGAAAAAATTTTTAAACAGCCAAAATAAATCTTGGAAATTTGAAAAATCAAACATAAGTGTTCTCTGTTTTAGTTTCCATGATATAGTCAAAATTTGGAGTAATCACTTCTGGAATTAAGAAACTTGACTTATTTCAGATACTATTGTGTATTTGGGGAGTTTGGGGATTTAAAACAAATAGTAGTGCCTTGATACACAATGGTTTTATATACAAATATTCAAAGAAGGAACTTCATTAATGGCATTTTTGTGCTTGGCGATGACAAAAAGTTTTCTCTCCCCCCAACCCTTTTTTCCTTAGGGAGGATGGACAGCTCTTATGTGGGCATGTTATAAAGGCCGTACTGAAGTGGTAGAGTTGCTTCTTTCTCATGGTGCCAATCCAAGTGTCACTGGTTTGGTAAGCATTCACGAAAATTTCACTGTAATATAAGTGGTAAGTTCTTTTAGGTAATACTTAAGGCTGATTATATTTTAGACTTTATACTGGATAGAAATTAACTAGATCTTATTAAAAACAATAATGCAGGATGTGATTTCACATCACAATGAGAATTTTTTATCTCAAGCTAAGCTTATTTCTCAGTTTTTGTCAACAAAAAGGTAACTCTTGGAGCTTAAATGTTAATTATAACTATATAATATTTCAAAAGGAGATTTTGAAATCACTAAGTTATCTTGCCTGTTTTCTGTGGGTATGCATTCTTACTCTAAATTTATTTATTTATTTATTTAACATCTTAATTTTATTTTATTTTTTTCAGTGTTCCAAGAACTCTAAACTTGTTTAAAGAAAAGGGGTGTTTACCAAATATCCATGCCATTTTTCCATACATTTCTTTACATGATAGTACATGCATTACTACTCTGCTTGAGACTTGATCTCGGACTGCAGATGAGAGATTATCCTTCTGATAGAAGACATCCTTTTATACTGTATACATATGTCAGATAATCATGTTGTACACTTTAAATATCTTGTGATTTTATTTGTCAATTATACCTCAATAAAGCTGAAAAAAGGAGAAACTTATTCAAGTTAATAGAAGGATTATGTAAGTGAATGGAAGGATTATATTATACCTTTCTCTTATTAGTCTTTTCTGTTGGCTAGATAATCATAGTAAATGTATTAATCTGTAAAAATAAATGTGTTCATTTTTTATATATATATATTTGAGGTTGAGTGCATCTTATTAGCTGATTATGTCTTATGAGTATTATATGTTTTTTTAAAGTGGAGAATGATCTGTAACTTAATTTTTTAAAATATTACTTTGTATTACTCCCTTTATTATTTACTTTTGTTAGCAAATGTGTGTTGTAAATATCCACCTAAAAGATTTTTCTTTCCCTCCCTCCCTTGCATCCTCCCTCCTCATCTCCTTTTCTTTCTGCCCACTTCCCCACCTACCTGTCTCCCAGCAGTACAGTGTTTACCCAATCATTTGGGCGGCAGGGAGAGGCCATGCAGATATAGTGCATCTTTTACTGCAAAATGGGGCTAAAGTCAACTGCTCTGATAAGGTAGGTCGGCAGGATCTTTCCAGGTTCCAGTCCATATTATGTCCATTCAGTATGTCTAAATGCAAAGGTTTTTCATATGATCTCATGAGACTGTGCTGGCGAATCTTCTATTTATATATATCAGAATGTATTTTATATAGATAGATATCTCATAGGTGGATCCCTTACACATATTACCTACTGGGTGTCCCTCCATTATTCTTTTTTTTTTTTTTTTTTTACATCACATTCATCATTCTCTGGAAAATAGATAGGGATGATTCCATCTATTTTCATTATTTGAAGTTTTCTCTTGTAACTATTATTCCTACCTTCAGTCCGAGCTGCTTTCTATGTATGGTTGCCAGAATGATCTTTCTAAAATTCAGGTTTAGTTCTCTCTCTCACTCTCTCTCTCTCATGCAAATGCTGAAGACATCAATCCCTGGTATGATGTGTGAAGAGAGGCCTTGGCCCCCTTTCTGCCCTTTGTCATGCCATCTGAACCCTAAAACTGCCTTGCCTACTAGACTGCCAAAGGATGTGGGGGCCTGAATTCACCTGTTTTTAGCCATTCCGTGCCTTTGCGTGTGCTCTTTCAGTGAGGAGAGCTCTCTCCTCCTCGTCTGCTTTACTTTCTGTTCATCCTTCACACTCAGCTCGTTTGCCATCTGCTTCAGAAAATTTCACAGAATTTTGTTCTATTCATTTTTTATATCCTTAATATTCATCCCAAACATTTAATAAGTATTTAATTAGAACTTGACACATTGTGGGTAACTGTAATCTTTTCAAATTAAAACAGTCCAGTGAAATATAGGAAAATAACTAATAATTAGACAATTTTGATAATTGGAATATATTCTGAACATAAATTTAAGTAAAATTGTATTACTTAATCTGATGGGAATGTTGGGAATCATCCTTATGTTAATCTGGATGGTGCTTGTATGGGTGTGTACATATGTAGAAAAACCAAGTAGTACATTTAAGATAGATGTATTTTATTTTATTTATTTATTTTTTAGATTTTATTTATTTGAAAGTGGGCAGGGAGGGGTAGAGGAAGAGGGAGAAGCAGACTCCCTGCTGAGCATGGAGCGCCACCCACAGGGCTCAATCCCAGGACTCTGAGATCATGACCTGAGCCAAAGTTAGATGGTTAACCAGCTGAGACACCCAGGTGCCCCCAGATTGATGTATTTTATATACTTTATGTAGGTTATGCTCATTTTTAATAAAGTATTACCTAAAATAATAGGTTAACAAGGACTGTAAAGAGACTATTGCAAATACTTATAATATGGCACTTAAAAATACTGTATTTGGGACTGTTCATTAATTCAGAATGGTTGTCTTCTATTTTTTGTTTTTCTTTTCAAATTCTTGTTTAAATTCTAGTTAGTTAACATACAATGCAATGTTGGTTTCAGGAGTAGAATTCAGTGATTCATCATTTAACATAAAACACCCATGCTCATCAAGATCGGCTGTCTTTTAATTCAGATTAGTGAGGTTTTATTTTATGTCCAAAGTGGATATGGTTCTCTCTGTTGATGTTTCTGATTTGACACTTTAGTATGATGGTGAAATCTTTAATTTCTCCTTCTGGCCTATTGAAAAATGCTTTATATGACCTGGCATTCAAGGCCCCTCCAGAATCAGGTATTATGCTACCTAGTCTGTCACTCTGACATTTTGAGAAAATGTTCAGTACCTACTATGTGCAGTACCCTGTATCTGTACTAAATACAGAAGATATAAAAACAAAGTTCCTCAGTCATACTTGCCACATTTCAAGTGCTCAACAGCCATATGAGACTAGTGGCTACTGTATTGGCCAGTGCAGAATTATAGAGCATTTCCATCAGTGTAGAAAGTTTTGTTAGAGCTGTTCTAGAAAGGAGGCATTTATTCCATGTTTATTTCAGTCTGTAGTCTCATGTAGTTAAAGATCACCATGGTATTCATATGTCTCTCGATTGCCAGACTCCCCAAAGACACAGCATTGCTTTTATGTGGAATGTACATTCTCTGATGTTTTTGAATCACAAGGTGCTTTTAAGTGCAGTTTCTAGGGAAGTTTATTTTATCAAGTTTAGAGGCTGATTTGGGGGTGCTGGTTAAGAGCACAGACTGAAGCAGGCCTGTCGGGGTCATGGGTCTTACTCCACCTCTTAGTAGCTTTGTGACTTTAAACCTGTAATTAATTTCCCAGGGCATCATTTGCTCTCTGTCAAAATGTGATATTTCAAATTCTCCTTATTCTTGTGATAAGGATTACATAAGTTAACCCATGTAAAGTAATTAGAATTATATTTGTCATTTGGTTGTTAACTATTTTTGCCTGTAGTCAGACTGTTGGACTTTAAATTGTATTTCACAAGATAGAGGAAGCAATGAAAGCTTGTTGAAGATTAGAGGCTGTATGACTTTATGATGGAAAAATTGTCACTAATTATAAAAGTTCAAATTGGTTAAAAGAAGTTTCATATAGTGGTTAATCATCTCTTCAGGAGAAAATGGGGGAAAATACGGCTTATCTAGGATTAAAATTATAATTTGTATAAACAGAAGACTCAGTATGATTTTTATTAAAATTTGTGTTGATAAAGTTTCTTTTACTACAGTTCTGATAATAATTTTACATTTATTATTATATTTTTATAGTATGGAACTACCCCTCTTGTTTGGGCTGCACGGAAGGGTCATTTGGAGTGTGTTAAACATTTATTGGCCATGGGAGCTGATGTTGATCAAGAAGGAGCTGTAAGTATCTTGTCTATTTAATAAACCCTGGTAATAGAGATATATTTTTAGTTTTAAGGGAGAGAATATTCTTTCTTAGCATATGTCTAGAAAATTTTCCCTGTAGTTCTTAAGTGATACTTAGAAAAACAAGCATTTTCTTTCTATTATCCTGACAAATATATTATGTTCTAGATAGTATGGACTATAAATATATGCTTTTAAGGATCTGTTGCTAATGCATGTACATTTTGGGAGGCTAAAACTATAAAGAATATCTTACAGTAATCTTACTATTGATTGAATCAGTATTGAAATATTCTTTAAATCAAATAGTTTGAAATACTATTAATTATGGGAAAAAGTTATGCTCTGTTAAAATACCTTTTCCTTAAGATTTTAAAATAATATTGTAATTTTTTGGATATTTTTAGCTGTGATTTATTTTCCTCCTCCAATAGATTTAAAAATTTCAAAAATTAGCAGTCAAAACCTAGAAAGCTTAAAAATTGGTTCAGTACATCCTACCAAGTAGCAGTTATTAATTCCTTATTGAGCACCTGCTGTGCACGCAGCCCTGTGCCAAATGTGCTGGTACTGGAGAAGCCTAACGGATGGCTTTTCCCTTGAACTTGTGAGATTATAGTTAAGGGAAATGATATTTATGCACAAGAAATGATTAATACGGAGTATTCTTCATAAAATTAAGTATTATGTGAGATGGTTCATGAAGTACTGAGAAGGGATACTACCAAATCTCTGGCCGCATTGTAACAAAAGTGAACTCTAAATCACACTTGGCTTAGTACCAACCATTCTTTCTATTTTCCATATTGGCAGAAGCTACTAATTGCTGACCTTTATAGAGAATATAATATTTTTAGTGCTATGTGGAGGAAGAGTATGATTCTTAGATAGCCATGAAATTCATACCTTTCACTTTCCTTTTTTCTGGACAGTTTATCAAGAGGATAAGTGGCTTATTTCTATGATTTTCAACTCAGGATTTTAAAAGGTTATATTATTTTAATATGTGAGAGAATTATGACTCAGTTTGGGGGGCTGATCTAACTACTGGGATATTTCAATAAGGAAATTATATGACATCTCAATATTGATCAGTTTCTTAGGAAGCAGCTTTAAGACTTCTTTCGGTAAGGAGTCAGGTTCTTCTATGAGGTGATTTATCGTTATAAATTAGATGTGCAGCTTTTATTTTTTTTAAGATTTATTTTTATTTATTTTAGAGAGAGAGAGAGCATGCCAGCAGGGAAGGGGCAGAAGGAGGGAGAGAGAGAGAAAAAAAATCCTCAAGCAGACTCCTCAAGCTGATGAGTGCAGAGCCTGATATGGGGCTCAATCCCAGGATCCTGAGATCGTGGCCTGAACTGAAATCAAGAGTTGGCCACTTAGCCAACTGAGCCACCCAAGTGCCCCAGATGTGCAGCTTTTAAAAGAACCACTGAAAATGAGATTTTTGAAAATGTGGTTTCTAGATCACTGTGGAAGGCAGAGACTATATTATACTTTATTGAAATATCCTATAGCTAGTCATTGTTTTACTTGAGTTTTTCCTACAGACTTTTATTATAAACAGTTCTTTGTTTGAAGCCTGATTGACCTTGTTTTGGATTATTTAATTTAGAATGGGTTTCATTTTGAATCATCCCGTCTCATCTCATTATATTAGTGAGAGGGTCTGTTCACTGTCAGCGAATCCAAATTCGGATTATCGTTTGAAGAGTTGATGTCATAACTGTCCTCTTGACTCAAGAAAATTAATATATCTTCAAAAACAAAATAGGCTTCCTAGTGGGTTTTGGTATGTGACTGGTTATTTATATTGGCATTTCATGATAAAAAAATCACTGTTAATAATAGACCGCCTTTTTGAAAACATTAGTTTTATGACTATGGCATAAATCCTATGTTTTCTAGATTATACTGATTTCTTGGGCTTGTTTTTGTTTTTTAGAATTCAATGACTGCACTGATTGTGGCAGTAAAAGGAGGCTACACACAGTCAGTAAAAGAAATTTTGAAGAGGAATCCAAATGTAAATTTAACAGATAAGGATGGAAATACAGCTTTGATGATTGCATCAAAGGAGGGACATACAGAGATTGTACAGGATCTCCTCGATGCTGGAACATACGTGAACATACCTGATAGGGTAGGTTACCTATTTGAGATTCGTCTTCTAGTGGTAACATGATGGAAGATTGCCTTAACTTCTCACACCTTTCAGGATTCTTCATGTATGCCGTACATTTGTTTTAATAAAAGATGAATTTTATTTCTATCTCTAAAACTAGGAAGTTGCAATGTATTCAGTCTTTGTGAAGGGTGTTCTTTTTAATCGTTGTCCAATAATACTGTTACTGAAAATGTCACATGTACTATTAGTCTGTAACTGTCCTTGATAATCTGTGACTGTAGTGTTGTTCGTGGCTGGTGTTACTCGCTTTCCTAAGGCTTCAGCTATACTTAGAATTTTCAGAATTGTACCTTTTGCTCTAATCTTCTCAGAACTCTACACTTGTATTTCCAACATTACTTGAACTGTCTGCTTGAATGTCTGATGGACTTTAAAAGTTACAGCAAAGCAGATGTCTTGTTTGGTTCATCCCAACCCTGCTTTTCCTTCAGTCTTCTCCATCTGAGTGACTGGCATCACCATTCACCCCGTCGTTAAAGCCCCAAGTTCTACGCATTGGTCTTGATTTATCTTCCCCACCTACCACATCTCATTCTTCAGCAGGTCCCGTTGGCTCTACCTCCAGAACACATCCTGTATCTGTCTACTTCCCTTCCCCCTGTTTTAATAGGTTGCTGCCAGATTAACTTTTTTCCTTTCTAGAATATACTGATCTTGTTGCTGCTTTGGGACCTCAGCACCAGCTATGCTCTGTTGGGAATGCTGATCTTCAGGATCACTATGTGGCTGTCTCCTCCTTGTTCTGACCTCAGCTTAAATATGAGCTCCTCAGAAAGATCTCCAGTGACCCAATCAAAAGTCACTGTCCAGTCACGTTCTATGATATCACTATATTTTAATTATTTGCATGCCATTTGTCTATTTTTTTGTTTGTATTTATTGTATGTTGTCTGTTTGTCTCCTCTAGACTGTCAGTTCTTCTAGAGCTGAGAACTTGTCTATCTTGTTTCCCAATACCTAGAACAGTACATGGCATGTAGTAAGCAATGAGATATTTATAAACTTTATTATTAACTTAGTACTCTGGCACCAAATTAATGCCTAAATTCTCAACTAAAATTGGTTTGCTTTGGGTTTATTTCTGCTTTTAACGTAGTAGTTAAGATACTACACAGGGTGCTAAATTCAATAATCCCCAAGGACTTGCATCTTGATTTATAACCCATTGAAGCCCACTAAGGATTGAGATGAGCCATAGCTCATGGACTTACCCCACTCAAATTCCTACAACTGATTCGTAATTTAGAGTAAAAAAAAGTTATGCCCATTGCCAAAATAGCCATTTTACATTCGAACTAGTAGGAAGATATAATTAATAACGATTGTTATTTGGTAAATACAATTTTAGAGCAAAGAGAGATCTTTATGAGGTAATGAACTTCATCTAATCCTTGTCTTGGGGAATGAGTCAGTCTGAGGCCCTGTTAGCTTGTAATGCCAGGTTGCCTAGACTGTGGATACTGGTCTGGGAACTGCCCTCTCCCTTAATAAAATGTGGTTATAAACTCACTGACAGCCCTAGCCCTACATCTCCCTTTTTTTACAATCCATGGCTTTTGTCAGGTAACATTATTCCAATGGTTTTGTATTTTGTTATTTCTGAATGTTCATTTGGTTCATTGACAGCTCTGGTGTCATTTAATTTAATTTACATTTATAATGGGAGGTCGGTGACCTTCAAATAGTACAGCTTATTGTTCTGGGTAACTCCTCTTTCTAAACTTTTGTCATGGAATTTCAGAGTCCTCATTTTAAGGTGTAACCTGTCTCTTACTCTAGGGCTATTAATGTCTGGTATTAATGTTAGTTAACTAAAACTTTTCTCTTATTTTGAGATACTCTTTTTCCCAAAAAATTTGCAGGGCAATATCTATTAATATACAATTAACTTCAAAACAGTGTTTTGAACAAATAAATTTGTTCTTATTTGTTCTTATTATCAGTTTACCTTTTTTTTTTTTTGTCTTTTTAGAGTGGGGATACTGTGTTGATCGGCGCTGTCAGAGGTGGTCATGTGGAAATTGTCCGAGCACTTCTCCAGAAATACGCTGATATAGACATTAGAGGACAGGTGTGTGTGCCCCCTGTGCTGCTGTCATCTTTGCGCACAGTTTACATGTGCGCAATGCCATTCTGATTGTTCTCTGGAGATGAGTTAGTAGAGCCCAATTTATTTAATGGATAGCTATATGAATTTTCACTACCATTATTACAGAATTTCTCTATTAATGTCACGTTAGATGACATTAGAGCATGTTCAAAGCTCATATTTTTCAAATACACCTCTCTTACTAGTGTATAAATATATTCAATCCTGAAATGAGTAGTATATGCTACTGAGACAGTTGCTGATACTTTGAATGTATCCAATTTATTTATTTTAATAGTTTCCCTCTGTTTTGTCTTCTTCGTCCATATGTTCTTCCATTCTTGCTATTTCATCTTTCTTCTCCTTCTTCCCTATTCTGCTTGCCTTTCCTAGGATACCTTGGTAGTGCCTATGGACTTTGCTTAAGGCAGTCATAGCTCACAGAGCTACAAAGCTGACTAAGATTAGGTAGACCTCCCCTAAACTTGTGAATGCATCCAATATTTCAACAGCTTTAGATTAAAAAAAACTGTACTTAATGGTCCATTTTGTTGTGACAGCCTACATTTCTAACTTAGTTTTCCCTTGAATTTAGCTTGTGTCCAAATCTATTTTTGAATCAAGCTAATAAATATTATACCAAATGCTATAAGGGGCTTAACATGAAATCCTTGCCTGTAAGAAATGTATATTTTAGTTAGGGAGGTTTTACTTTGTTTTACGTTTATTTTTGTGTACTTACATAAACATACAGAGTGATGTCTTTTGGTTTGTGATGGTATATGATTGATTGCCTAGTGAAACTTCCCAATGTAAGAGTCTTGAGGTGGGAAAAGAAGGTATTAAGGAAGGCTTTTGAGAGAAGGTAGAATTTGAGCAAAGTTTGAAAGACGGGTTGGATTTAGACAGGTAGAGAAGAAGGAAGGCTGGTATTTCAGGCAAGGGTAGTGGAATAATAGGAT
>CM052885.1:4386587-4466958 GCA_028534135.1 Potos flavus | reverse complement strand
TACTGATAATAATCTGTATTAAATTGGGGAGTAATTTTGTATCCTTTCGAAGTTATTCACAGGAAAATATAGTGTGTAATTTGTTACTGTAATTAAATACTTTCAGAAAACATAGTATCAACTATTCATAAATTGTGGACAGGTCATTTTTTCAGAACTGTTTTATGTTTTTATTTGGGATGCAGAACACATTTCCTTTTAAAAGACCAATGTGAGTGGTTGTTGGTTCCCCAAACCCATCACTTTAGTCTATTTTGCTCAAATCATGTGAAAAATATAAAACTTATATAAGACTTTAGTGATTGTATTTGGCCTTAGGTGTAATAGTTTTCTGTGGGGAAAATGTATTTGGAATGAATGTATTTGGATTGAATTGGCAGGAATTCTTAATGAGTAAACAAACTTGTGGAGTCACCCCTAAGCTACTCCTATTTTATCTGCTGGAGATTGGGACCAGCATCTTTTTATACTATGGTAGTTTTAATGCTCTAAGGCAGAAAGTTTCATGGGATACCTTTTGGTGTACAGGTGGCTCCTTGATAATAATTTTTTTTTTTTAAAAACCAATGTGTCAGCCACTGTGACCATTTGTGGGTTCTGACCAGGTTTCTGTCTCCTAATTCAGTGCTGAACTATGGTCTCTTCCCATATCCCTTAACTTGATTTTGAAAAGCAATCATGAGCTTTGAGGTTTTCCAGAGGCACGCTTTTTGTATCAAATTGTTTTCTGTATTACACACAGGTCCTTAGGTGCACAGAGCACTGAAATGATGTTGGTAAAGATCTCTGAAAAATCTAGGCACTGGCTTGCCTGGACATTGACTGGCTGAGCTGTGGGTTGGTTGGTGGGAGGTGGTGTGAATGGGAAGTGGTCTCTGGAGGGGCTGCCCCATGTGCCAATGGCAGAACCTGGGGAATGGCCAAATCAGCGAGGGGCAGGGGACTGTTGCCAGAAATGCCTGATCAGTAGCTGGGCATATCCATTCTTGGCTGAGTGATATAAAATTATTTTGATACAAATGATTGGTTGGGAAAGGAAAAGCATTTTCTTGTTAGTTTTTATAGCTATGTTTTCCTGAGAACATTTTCAACATAGACTTATGCCAGAGTCAGATATTTGAATTCTTACATGTGCATTGATGTGACTTTAAACATTTGTGAGTAAAGCAATTAATCTGGCAAACCTTCTTATCTGTGCCCACAGGATGGTGAAACACCACTTATAAAGGCTACCAAGATGAGAAATATTGAAGTAGTAGAGCTGCTGCTAGATAAAGGAGCTAAAGTATCTGCTGTAGATAAGGTAAGACATCCGTGCAGAGAGAACACTTTTTGGAAGACCCTTGGTAGATTGACGTGCATATTCGCTGGACTTAAGGGAGTCTGGTTTTATTTTGTGGAGGGAGAGATTACTTGCCAGGGCTATCTGTGTGGGATTTTGGTCCCGTGATATCTTCTTGGCCCTTCTGATAGCGTGCTGAGGAGTGGGCAGGCTTAGGATGCTATTAAAGAGGCTGCATCAGACTTTCCTTCTGTTGCTCATACCAGTTACGGCAGGCCGCCTTTGACCACCGTACAATGAGGACGTCGTCAGATGTAGAGCTTGTTGTAGAGCTTGCTGCAGACAAATAGGAGGAAAGAATCCAAGGCGCTGGAAAGATAGACGCAGAGCAGACTAGCGTTAATATCCACTAACAGGAGATAAAGTGTTCTGCCATGTCCTCGCCATAATCCTCTTAGAGAAATGTTCATATTTTCCATGGTAAATTTAACTCTCCGTTGCTTAATACTTCATATAGAACTGATTCCTGGGTTCACAGTCTCTCGCTGTGAACTCAGAGCAACAGACTGAGGCTTTTGGAGGGGAGGGGGGTGGGGGATGGGCGAGCCTGGTGGTGGGTATTGAGGAGGGCAAGTATTACATGGAGCATGGGGTGTGGTACATCAACAATGAATCTTGTAACACTGAAAAAATAAAATAAAAGTATTTGGGGGAAAAAAAAGAAAAGAACTGATTCCTGGCTTGATTTTGTTTTCATTTTAAATAGAATTCTTTTTCTACTTCCAATTGATTTCCTCCCATAAAAGGAGTGAATTGATTTACATATGAAGTAAGAAATAGAAATTTTTCCATCTAAACATAGGATAAGATTTAGGCTCTCCTAATCCATAATAGATTGAAGTTTATCCTTGTATTATTTACGAGTCACTTAAACAAAAAACCCACAGAATCAGTATGTATTTGCATTTATCAAGAAACAACATTGTTTAAAAAAACACAACAAAAAAATCTTCCCACCTATTACCATGTTTGTATAATTTTATATAAAAGAAAGGAAACTAGGAATGACATAAAGTCAAGAGATTTTGCAGCTGAATATATTTGGCTTTATAGAAAACTTCCTGCATTGCCTGTTTTTTTCATTCTGCTGTTGACTCATTTCTGGCCCTGGTCTCCTAATTTGCGATAAGAAACCACTGGACTAAGTGCCCTTTAAGATTCCGCATGGCCTCGTTAATTCGATAACATGCCATTTATAAATATTTGTTTCATACTCATTAATAAATTTCCTGGAGTTCTCTGTCTCCATATCCTTTTGTGTATTGCTTTGCCTCGAGTCAACACATACTTGCTGACAAGCACACATGATACTTGGAGCATTTGTTCATTCATTCAGCACATACTTAGGGAGGATGGGTAAGGTGCTGTCGTGATAGAATTTGGAATACAAACCTATAAAAGTCTTGATCCTGGCTCTTCATGGAGGATTTCATACAGATACATTTCAGAATGAAGATTAATGCTATTTTCACCTAGCCTCTCCCTGATCTCAGTTCTGCATACTGGCTGAGTGTGTTAACGTCTTCCCTGCATTATCAGAAACCTCATGTCTGGCAGAAATGTCACAGATGGTGTTTCTACCTTCTCACAGGTTTGGGGATAAGAGATGGGGCCGAGGTGTGGAAATAAAATGATAAAATCTGGTTAAGATGTGTTTCGTTTGAAGGCTGATGAGGCATTCGGGAGGCATTGGAAAGTGTGGGACTAGAATTTGGGCAAGAAATCAAGGCTAGTGATGAGAATTTGGCACTTAGTTACTGAGAGATAAGGATCGCATGGGTGTCACTAAGGTCATCAGTGGGAAGAAAGATGAAAGCTGAGATCAGAACTTTTCTTATGGCACATGGCACGTTCTACTTTGTTTTTTAATTTGCATGTTCCTCTAATTTCTTCCTCTTATACTGTAAGCTGCTTAAGGTCAGGGACTGTTTTGTCTTTCATCTTTATGCACCCAGCACAGTGCCTCCCATAGAATGAGCTCAATATATAGTTATTGTGCCATGTGTTCAGGATATGGAAAGAGAATCTAGAAAAGGAAGAAGCAGACCCATAGCAGAAGAGGAGAGTCAAAATCAAGATAAGATTGTGCCATCGAAACTATAGGAAGAATACTGCAGGTCATTTTCATTTAGTGTTCTAGAGAGATCAGGGTAGATGAGAACTGAGAACTTAATTTGTTAACGTTTTAGGTCATTGTCTTCAAGAGAGATATTTGTGAAGTAAAAAGTGAGAGGACACGTTGCAGACCTAAGGTCTTTTTTTTTTTGATTTGTTTTTACATGTTTTCATTAGTGTTGGATGTGAATACTAATGTGATTGGGGATTCTAATAAGGGAAGAAGGTAGGTTGATGAAGGGAGAAGTGAAAGTTGAGGAGGGCAGAAGAGGTTGTACTGGCCAGAGATGGATAGATATGATATGAACGACTCCAAGGAGAGAAGTGTAGAATGAAGTTTAAGGGCTTCATATGATGGTGGCTGGTTGGCAAAGGCCATGGGAGCAGAGGAGGTCACTCATGCTAAGTGGGATATCAGTATGGATTGTGACACTTTCTAGACAAATGCAGAAGAAAGTTGTACAGTAGAATTTAAATTAGTTGAGGAAAGTGGAGGGACATGGTGGACAATAAATACTTGGATGACGGGTAAGGGTAGATCTGTGGCCTGGGAGGTGCTGTAAGGAGAAAGCCTGTTGCTTCTCCTTTCAGTGAGTTGAGGGGAGGGGAGAAGAATGACTTTCATTCTAGAGGGCTGTGGGAGAAATAATACCCCAGAAAAGCTAGGTGAGGAACTTGAGAAAAAAATTACAGAGAAGATAGGAGTAAAAATTCAGATTATTTATTCACTCTATATGAAAAATATGAAAAGTTCAGATTTTTCATTATTTTACAGAAACACGAAAATTGTTATTCTGTATATACTATATGTAAAGTATATGAAAGTTCCAATTTCCTGTCTATTTTACAGAAAGGAGACACTCCTTTGCATATTGCTATTCGTGGGAGGAGTCGGAAACTGGCAGAACTTCTTTTGAGAAATCCCAAAGATGGGAGGTTACTTTATAGGCCCAACAAAGCAGGCGAGACTCCCTACAACATTGACTGTAGCCATCAAAAAAGTATTTTAACTCAAATATTTGGAGCCAGTAAGTATTGGGTTTTGTTCCTGACTGAGCTTTTAAAAAATGAATGTTATATGAGAAATTAAGAAGCCAATAGCAGTTTTGCATTTATCACTTAACTGGAGATTATGGATGTTGAGAAAGTTATTATTTTGCTGTGGAGAAGTACTCCTTTCTGTCTCGAGCCATTCTACATTGTCCTGTAGCATCTAAATGAGGTACATCCAGAGTTATCCATCAACTTTTAAGACCTCTAAAAATCTAGCCTGCTTTTCTAAAAATCCTTCCCCTCTTATTCTCCCAGGTATCCTTTGTGCTTTTATCAAAATATGCTCTGTTTTCTCTGTGGCCTGAGTGCTTAGAGTTCTCCGTGTTTACTTGTTATGCTTGCCACAGGTCTGCCCTCTCCATCTCCACCAAGGTTCCTTGTCCAAATCTTCCCTCTCCAAGGCTCCTGTCAGTTGTCCCCTTCTCAGTGATGTTTTAACCGATCTGCCTAAACCAGACAAAATTTTTGCCTCATTTGAATACTTAAGCATTTGCGTTTACATTTCCTTTTTTAAGTATTTATTATAGTTGGCCTTTTATTTTATTTCTTTTAGAATTTTCTCCCTTCCAATTCCAAGTTCTTCAGGACAGGGACTCTTTCTTCTTTATGTCCTCTCTAACATCTAGCATAATGCTTTGAATATTGTACTCAAATAATTTTTGAGAAGAATGCACATGAGTATATAATTATATGGGGTGTTTTGAAATATGAAACGATTTTCTACTAAAATTGAAAAAGAGTTATGTCAATCTCAGAAACCTACAGGAGATAGTAGAATCCCACCACCTTCCAGCTCAGTTTCTTACTTACAGGTTGTTTTTAAGTATGCTTCTATTATGAATTCTTGTATTTTAAAATATTTTTTCTAATTAGAATATTAGTGCACACATGGATTTCAAAAATGAAGACATGACTATAGTAGAAAGTGCAAGTTTTCCATTGTCCCCTATCTCTTAATTCGTAACTAACTGTTTGAATGACCCTACAGGATTTTCTGTACATTTCTAAAAATGTCTTATACTATATATATAGTTTAAAAATTAGTAATTGGGTCATACCATGTTATAAAAGTTTTTAATAATGAACTGTATTTAAAAGCTAGTGGTGCAGTAAACATCTTTGTAAATGTATTCATTAACTCTTGTCTTTAGGATTATTTCTAAGAATAAATGCCCAGAAGTAGAATAGGCAAGTCAGTGGATGCTCGTAGTTTTGGGACTTTCCAAACGGCTATACCAATTTCTTCTGCCTCAGACCATGTACTGTAGTGAAGCTCCCCATGAGCTTGTGAATCCTGGAGAGCTCCAGCCTTCTTAATCTTTGCTAATCAGGTCAATATGAGAAAAAAAAAACTCATGTAATTTGCATTATAAAATTATTAGGTTGCTATCTTTTCATATATGTTCACAGGATATTTGTATTTCTGCCATTTTCCTCTTTGTATCCTTTGCCCATTTTTCTCTTGAGTTTTTGATATTTTTTTAAAAATTGATTTTAAGTGTCTTTATATGTTAGAGATACGGATCCTGGGTCCATTCTGTATGTTGCACCGCCCTCCCAGCCTCTTCTTTGTTTATGGTGATGGGTTTTTTTATTCCCCATCTAAAAGTTCTGCCACTTTGTAGTTTATTTGTTGGTCTTTTCCTGCAGTTCTGGCCTCAGTATTATATTGACAAAGAAGGGCCTTTTCCATGCAAAGATTAAAAAGTTTTTTACCTAGTATTTTCATCTAGTATTTTTATGGTTTTTTTACATTTAATTTTTTAATGTTTCAGAAACATTTTTGTATAGAGTTTTTATTTTTTTAAAAATGGATGGTTCACCCCTCCCAGCACCACTTACTAATTTCTCCCTTGCCCACTAGATTGGAATGCCACTTATGCTAATATCTTGTGCTGGTTCTATGATGCTTTAATTATTGTAGCTTTGTAGTATGTCTTGATTTTTCTCCAAAGACAACTACTCTTTCTCTGGTAGTCTTTTAAAATTTTCTCTTAGGTATTCTTACATGTTCTTCTGCTTTTCAGTTTTTCAAAAATTCCCATAGATTTTGATTGGAGTTGTCTTAAAGTGATAAATTAATTTGGTGAGAATTGCTGTCTCGAAGCCATTGAACCTTTCTGCCTGGAGCCATATAATGTCTCTTTTTCTCCAATTACTATATTTTATTCTTCAGTAACATTTAATAGCTTTCTTTATATAGGTATTACACATATTAAATTTTTTCCTATGTACTAGTTTGTGTTTTAATCATATTTTATTGATTCTAAAATGTACATTGTTCCACATTTTAAACTTTCTGAAATTGGAATGTGTCTTGTAATTGATGGATAGGAGAGCATTGTATCACAGTTTGGCAACATGTTTTTTCTTTCTTAGTTATATATAATAAGGATGCGTCTTACAAGAAGTAGGTATCTTAAGTCCAGTGAAATACAGTGTTTAAGAATCTTTTAACCTACTTTTTTACACAGGTGTAACCATTTAATATAAGGGTTTTTTTCCTAATTAAATAAACAATTAATAACTGAGAATTGATGTTCCTTTTTAGTGGTAATGTCTATTTTGAATGTAAGGATATGGTGTGTTTATAATTACAGGGCACTTGTCTCCTACTGAAACAGACGGGGACATGCTTGGCTACGATTTGTACAGCAGCGCACTAGCAGACATTCTCAGCGAGCCTACCATGCAGCCGCCCATTTGTGTGGGGCTGTATGCACAGTGGGGAAGTGGGAAATCCTTCTTACTCAAGAAACTAGAAGGTAAAGGGCATGTTTGTACAAAGTCTGGATGTATAACGAGGCTTCCTCTGGTGTTTTTTCTGAAGTAAAGCAAGATAGATTTTCATGTATGAGTATATGTTGCACAGTTTGTGAAATTGAGTGTATTACTCCTTCCAGTTGATCCTCCACACAGTCATTTGAGTTCTCTTCCTAAAACAAAGATCCAGTTGTGTTATAACATTCTTAAGACCCCTTGGTAGCAGATTTTTCTGCATGTGCTATTTGTTGTTGTTATTATTATTAATTTTAAGTATGCTCCACACCCCACATGGGGCTGAACTCAGGACCCCAGGATCAAGAGTTGCATGCTCCACTGACTGAGCCAGCCAGGCGCCCCGCATATGCTATTTATGATCATCATATCCAGAGCCCTTCCGAAACCTGTCACTTTACATGGCATACCCACCAGCACTACCTCACGTGTGTGCCCCGTGCTGCAGTCCCAGAGGGCTGTTGGCTCCTGTAAGAACAGACTAGGTACTTTTCCTAAGTCGCTCCCTTTGTTAGGAACTTCCTAGACAGCTCCTCCCACCGCCCTTTTGATTGGCAAAATCTTATTCATTCTAAAAGGACAGGTTTCAGTATTGCCTGTGGAATTTTTATCAAGTTTTGTTGAAAGAATGACTTGTTCAGAGCTCATTTTGGCCTAGCACACACCTTTAAGAGAGGCGATTCTCAAATGTGACTGGAGGGAGAAGGGGTGAGGAGGAGTGCCACAGAGGAAGGGTGATTGAAGACACATAGCAAAGTAATATGTTCCAGTTTTGTACGCGGAAACAATACCTTGTTGCTTATATAATACAAACCACAAAAAATAAATAACAAAATCTTGACAGATGGGAATATATGAAAAAGGATTTGTGTATCCTCAATATGAAGCAAGAGAGAGTAAAACAACTGTGGGTGTACCCCTAGGGAATGAAGTTTGGATGTTTATCTAAAGAGAACATTGGCTAAAATGATTAAGTAGCAACATTCTTTCTGGGGACTTAGTAAGTGCCCAGTGTTTATGTTGAAAATTTCAAATTGAGTTAGAAGTTGTATTTCTTAAAAACTTGGGAGAAAAAAACCCAAAGTACACCTGAAACTAATATTACATTGTATGTTAACTAACTGGAATTTAAATAAAAACTTGGAGGGGAAAAAAAAGAAGCTGTGTTAGTTAAAAAACAAAACAGAACAGGATTAAGGTTTTCCTGTTTCTCTTTCAGATGAAATGAAGACTTTTGCAGGACAACAGATTGAACCTCTTTTTCAGTTTTCCTGGCTTATAGTATTTCTGACCTTGCTGCTTTGTGGCGGGCTTGGTTTATTGTTTGCTTTTACGGTCGACCTGAATCTTGGAATAGCAGTATCATTGAGCTTCTTGGCTCTTTTATATATATTTTTTAGTAAGTTTTTGCTTTTTATTTTTTTAAAAAAATAGAGACAATGTTAAGACTCCTTATTTTATTTAAAATATTATCTTAATATCTTATATTTATATATCTATATTTATAAAATATAAAATATTATCTATATCTCTCCTGTAAGTGACATTCATATTTAATTAAAAGATTTTCATAATCTTTTTGCTACTTTATAAGTTGGCCTAGAGGAGCATTGTCCACAACCTGGCTGGAGTAGCTTTAAACACTGGCATACTGCTCATTAATATTGAAGTAGAACTCTAATTTATTATACTCACTTTTTTTATATGTTAGTGATTTACTATATGAAAAATGATTTTTGAAAGTAAGTCTTCATAGCCATCAGTGGCATGCCCTTGGGAATTTTGATCATGCCTATGATCTTTATTTTACTTAAAAGCAAAGTAAAAAACATCAGTTACAGTCCCGTTCTTAGGGGATATGTTCAGTCATAGCAGAGGAAATAGATTCACTATTGGAGGAACTGGTAACTTCAACAGGTGCAAAAAGTGATAAACCCAACATTATTTACATTTGAATCTGAACTAAGTGTTATGTTTCTGTTTAAGGCATTATCTTTTTGATTGTGTTTCTTACATCATATTTTAGTTAGTTTACTTTCTACATACATTCTCTATGTTGGTTAATTAGCTGAGGAATTCTTTGAGGAGTAGTTAGGAAATAGCATGGAACCAGGGAAAGTCATGTAAGCCTACCTCTCATTACTTGATACTTGACAGTGTGGGAAAAGAGGCTGCTTGGGTCATGATTGTTTTGAATAATTTTTTTAAACTGTGCATTTCAGTTGTCATTTACTTTGGTGGACGAAGGGAAGGAGAGAGTTGGAATTGGGCCTGGGTCCTCAGCACTAGATTGGCAAGACATATTGGATATTTGGAACTCCTCCTCAAATTGATGTTTGTAAACCCACCTGAATTGCCAGAGCAGACCACTAAAGCTTTACCTGTGAGGTGAGTTGGTCTCTTTGACAGAAGTAGCTTTTTGTAAGATGAAGCAAAAATAAAGTTTGTAATGCTTTCTCAGTGTACATTCCAAAAAAGCATTGGGCTTTTTTTGTTTTGTTTTTTTTTTTAAAGATTTTATTTATTTATTTGTCAGAGAGGTTGAGAGAGAGAGAGAGCGCACAAGCAAGGGGAGTGGTAGGCAGAGGGAGAGGGAGAAGCAGACTCCCCACCAAGCAAGGAGCCTCTTGTGGGACTCCATCCCAAGACCCTGGGATCATGACCCAAGCCGAAGGCAGACGCTTAACCGACTGAGCCACCCAGGCATCCCAAGGCATTGGTTTCTTGAACTTCTTATATGAGAAATAAAACAACATGTCCTGGTTAAATAGGTTTGAGAAGCACTTTAGATTGTATCTTCCTCCCGTACGTAAAAGGATCAGAGACACATCTCCCTAAAAAATTCTGGTTAACTTTGATTTACCAAATTTGATCTGAGCATAACCCACCCCGCCATGACACCTGTTCCATACTTTGGGAACATTTTGAAGAGAGCACAGGGTGTAGGATGGGGTCCTGGCATCCCCTCGCATTAGCCTGTAATCTTGGCTACTGAGTGTGCCCTCCGAGACACTCTTTCCTCACCTGTGGAAATAAATTGACTTGCCTACCTGAAATTATTATTAATGTCAAGTAGGAAATGTATGAGAAAACAGTTCAGAAAAGGTGAAAAACATGTCTGTCAAGAATAAAGGAAAGGTAGAGGGCTCCAGAGGAACATCAAGTGAAAAACAGAATTGAAAGCAAGAGGTATTCGATAGAAATTAGCAAAATAGTTAAATGCATACTAAATGATTAAGAATTTTGAAATTATTACAAGATAAAATGTGTAACTTAAGTTGAAAATAAATAGGCCAAACCAGATGAAATATCAAAACTATGAATATAAGAGATAAAAATAAAGATAAAAACTTGTGTAATTAGCATATGATTAAGTATTAGGAGAAGGATTTACAAATGAAAAGGGAAAATGAAAAAGTTAAGAAAACATACAGAGTAGAATAAAATAGTTGAGGGAAATATTTTCACAGAAAATTTATTTTACATCAATGAGATGGTATTTTTAAAAAAGAACAATTAAAATAGCATAAATCAAGGTCACACAACAGAATACAGTGTGATCCTAGATTGTATTTTGAAAACAGTGCTTTTACGTACCATTGAGACGAGCATTTAATTTAGGGATGGAAGGGGACAAAGGAGCAAATGCAGAAATCCTATCCACTCAGAGGATTAAGATATAAATTATTCAGTTATCTCAAAGAATAACCTGAAAAAAATCTTCTACACCTCATTTCTAAATCCTTGCTAAATGTTTAAGCTATAAATAAAACATTCTAAAACTTGAGTTTTCAAATGGCCTTAAATTCTTAACGACTGTGGTATTCTGTCAGCCTTCTGATCTCTTCGTTGGTGCCTCACACACTTCTCTGCGCGGCTCCTTCAGTCACTGTGCCGAGGGCCCTGCAGGTGGCCGATGCCGTGTTTTACCCCGCTGCTTTCCATCAGAATTAACTTCATACAACTCAGCTGCATTTCACTTGGGTTATTGCCTTTTCCTAAGACAAGTATGTATGATAGTAGAAGTGGAAGGAACCTAATTACAAGTTCTTTTCCCCCTTAACTTCAATGACAATATTTTAAAAGAGACATTAAGAAAATGTAGAGTCACATGATACAGAGATGACATATGTGGAAATTATTTATTTCTTTAGATATCCGAGTAACATTTTATTTCCCTTTCCCCCCAAGGTTTTTGTTTACAGATTACAACAGGCTGTCCAGTGTAGGTGGAGAAACATCAATGGCTGAAATGATCGCAACTCTCTCGGATGCCTGTGAGAGAGAGTTTGGCTTTTTGGCAACCAGGCTCTTTCGAGTATTCAAGACTGAAGATTCGCAGGGTGGGACTTCCTTCCTCCTCCTTCTCTGTGTGTGTGTATGTAGGGGATGAGGATGGGATGAATATTCAGTGCACTTCTGTGAAAACATGAATTGAACGTTAGAAATTCATATGCCATGACTGTCATGGTTAGGGTCTTCTAGATACTTGGTATGTAAATAATTGGTAAAACCATTTGTTGTCATACAGGCAAAAAGAAGTGGAAAAAAACCTGTTGCCTGCCATCTTTTGTCATCTTCCTTTTCATCTTTGGCTGCATTATTGCTGGAATTACTCTCCTGGCTATCTTCAGAGTTGACCCAAAACATCTGACGGTGAATGCTGTCCTCATATCAATTGCATCAATAGTGGGATTGGCCTTTGTGCTGAACTGTCGTACATGGTGGCAGGTGCTGGACTCTCTCCTGAATTCTCAGAGGAAACGCCTCCATAATGCTGCCTCCAAACTGCACAAACTGAAAAGTGAAGGATTCATGAAGGTAAGCACTCACTGATCATTAAAAAGTAATTGAATGCGAATATGCTACCATGACTTGATGGTGGGGCTTTAGGGGGTGGCCTCTGTCAGTGTTACAGTGTTGCATTTGTTTCCACATTTGCCCTGTGGAGAAGTACGTTTGGAATGGGAAAAAATTAAAACAATACAGGTTTTTATAAAAATAGACTTTTATAAGGTACTCCGAGGAGTTAGGAAATTGCTCCACAGGTCCACTACCTACCTAATAATACTGGGTTTCCTGCCTGATAATATAGGCTCCTCTAGAGCCCAGTAGAGAAAGCAAATTAAACCACTAAAACATATAAAATAGGACCATACTTTTAGAATCAAAAGGGACTTTATACGATATCTATAGCCCCTTTCCTTTGATCAAGGTCACGTGCCATCAGGAGCCAACTGTAGTGTGGTGTTTAGATCATTTGAATTTGCATTCAGTTCCTAGTCTTTTGACTTTCAGAGCATGTGATTTTGGCAAATAAAGTCACTCAGCCTTGTTTGTCCTTTTAAAATGGTTATGACTGTGGCTATCTCATTGTAAGGGTAAAATGTTCTAATTTATGTAAAGTCACTATAAATTGTGAAGCACGCACTGCAGTTTTAAGTGGGACCACAACTGGCCGTGAGGACTTGGGATTTCTTTTCTTCCTATTAGATGAGATTCTATCAGGCTTTTTAAGAAATGTGCTTAAATTTTTTACATCTTCAGCGCTTCTGTCCTTTCTTTTGCGCAGGTTCTTAAGTGTGAAGTGGAATTGATGGCCAGGATGGCAAAAACCATTGACAGCTTCACTCAGAATCAGACAAGGCTGGTGGTCATCATTGATGGATTAGATGCCTGCGAGCAGGACAAAGTACTCCAGATGCTGGACACTGTATGTCTTAGCCGTCTCGAAGCTTCTAATTGTCACATGTGGCAGCTGAGAGGAATGACTTCGTGAATTTCTCAAGTGGAATTTGAATATACTTTTTCTTTTGTAAAACCAACCATTTTTCTTTTTTTAAGTGCAGAAGCGTAACAGGAGTAAATGTCTCATCACAAACAGATTTAAACAATTTTAGCCCAATGACTGTGTGAGGAAATGAACAGAGTAGCTCTAAAATCCATAGTGTGACTCCAGCTTTCTTTTGCAAATGGTTATGGTTAGAATCAGAGGCAACAGTAGGGAACCACAGAATCTGTAGTTTTGTTGAAGTAGGGGTGCATCAGTGGCTCTCCGTAAGGTGTGTTAAAGCAATAGTGTGTAGCTGTGGAGAGAGACCAATGTGCCCAGCACCTCATGGCTATTCACAAATATTTCTATGTGTGTTGATCTTTCCTTTTATGTAGACCATAAATATTTCAAAATAGGACAGGATTAATTGTTTTCTTTGGACGGTTTATCACGGTCAGATGGTGAAAAATTGTCAGATGGTGAAAAACCAGATTGAGACTTTAATGAAATTTATTTTCATTTGAAATAATATTTTGAAAAAATAGTATTTAAAAAATATAGTCATCAAAAGATAATACAGATTTCGAAGAGACTTTTTGTTGCTTCGGATAATTTGAAATTTATATCATAAGTATACATTTTTTCTACCACAGGTCCGAGTTCTGTTTTCAAAAGGCCCATTCATTGCCATTTTTGCAAGTGATCCGCATATTATTATCAAGGCAATTAACCAGAACCTCAACAGTGTGCTTCGTGACTCAAATATAAATGGACACGACTATATGCGCAATATAGTTCATTTACCTGTTTTTCTTAATAGTCGTGGACTAAGCAATGCAAGAAAATTTCTTGTGACTTCAACAACAAATGGGGACATTCCATGCCCAGAAACTGCAGGTAAAGATTCAGTTCCTCGGGTACTTTGGTTTGAAGTAGTTACATAGTGTTTTATGGTGACTCACCTTTTACCTTGAAAAATACTGTTGGTATTTTACTTCTCTTTATATATCATGTACAACAGAATTTTAATACAGTGGTGCTCTCTTGACAAATTTTTTAAGGGATACAGGAAGATGCTGACAGAAGGGTTTCACAAAACAGCCTTGGAGAGATGACTAAGCTCGGTAGCAAAACAGCCCTGAACAGACGGGTAAGATGCCACTTGTTTTGAGCCATGTGTTGATATTGCTGCTGTTCGAATAAAGCTACGGTGATGCTACTTAAATATGAGCTACTGTAGATACTGCATTAAACTCATCAAATATATTTTACTATTGAATTTCCTTTCGGCTTCAGATGGCTTGTTAGGAAATATGTGAGCCCTCAGATCCCACAATGACTGAGGACTGTATGGTGTCCCCGGCCTCTCCTAGCCTGTTCCCAGGTGTGCTTCCTCAGAGCAGCTGAATTAGACTCTCTGGGAGTGAGATTTTAAAGCTCTCCAGATGATGTCATCTAAGGTTGAGAACCCCTGATTTCATTCCAGGTCAGGTTGTACCCATTCCAGGTGCCTGTTGCCACCAGACTGTATGGGGAAAGAGGCTCGTGGTGTGAGAAGAGCTCCATGCTCTTCCTGCTGGCCTTCCTCCTTCCCTGATATCCGTGAGCTCCGACCCTTTCTTTTACACCCGCATAGTGATTTTGTGTCCTGCCCAGCCGTCTGGGTTTCCCCTCGTACACTCGTGTTTTCCCTGCCCTATCCCACTCTTAGAACCCTCTTTTGTGTATAGATCAAGGGAGTATTACAAGGCAGGAAGATATCCACTCGCAGGTACGTTACGGTGATAGTGCCACTTAACGTGGGGCTAGCATTGGCACTCTTTTCTTTTTCCTAGTTTGCTACCATTATATTTGGAACATTTTATATAATGTGTCTTCAGTGACATTTTGATGTTTTGATTTTATGTTTCTAACCTATACAAGTATGAATGCAAAATTAATATGAATGACAATTGATAGTACTACATTAGGAGGGTGTCATTTCACATTTCGAATTTGTCTCTTAGTGTTCTGGCCTTTTGGGCTCCCTGGGCTTGCATCTACCATGACTTCACATGAGAACTCGCGTTTGTTGTGCCTGTTCTTCCTCCGATTAGAAGGGATTCTCTACCCCACTCTGCCCACTAGAGTGCCTTTAATTCTTATACATATGTAAGGGTAGATGTCACACATTTAAAAATAACCTAAACATCAAAATGCTGAATCCTTGAAATAAAAAGAGTTTGTTTGCTTTATTATTTCAGGGTCCCTATGAAATTGGAACTCCTATAAGAGTTTGACTTGAATTCTCTTTACCTAATTCTGCTTTATAATCTTCAAGGCATTTAGCTTTCTCTAACTGTACAACTATAAATCAAAATACATCTGAAGTTAAACCACACCATTTGGTACAGTTGCTGCTAATATTACTGTATAACTGTTCTGTAAAGATTCTGCCTCAGGGAATAACAATAATAATGCCTATTATTATTATATAATCTTCCTCTTTGACTAAAATTTTGGATTATTTTTGTGGTCATCATAAACATATATTAACTTCTCAAAAAGCCTTAAGTTCTCAGACTTGGAGTATTGGTTCATTCTCATTGTTCTTAAACTCTTTCAGGATACTTACCGAAGAAGGCAGATGCAGCGGACCATTACTCGGCAGATGTCCTTTGATCTTACAAAACTGCTGGTTACCGAGGACTGGTTTAGCGACATAAGTCCTCAGACCATGAGAAGATTACTTAATATTGTTTCCGTGACAGGTAACTTCTTATGGTAGATAATATCACATTAGGAAAACAATTCAGTTTCAGAAACAAAGGATGTACTGTGTTCATGTTTATACAGCTGTATACTACTTATATTTGCATTAAGTGTATCTCATAAAATCTGTATTAGTTTTGACAATGAAAATCAACCATCAGTTATACACTGTTATTTTTTAAAGTTGATGATTTAAAAAATCTTTTATTTCACCTCAGGTTTCATTTTTCTCTTTGTTTGAAGATAATTTTATGCTAATTTGTATGACTGAGTATAATTATAATTTAAAATGTTGACATTCAGATTTTATACACTGCTATTGTTTTAGTTTTCAAATGATAGATTTTTTCTTTTTTATTGGCTTAAATAAAATACACAACAAAATTTACTGTCTTAACCATATTTAAGAGTACAGTTTGATGAGATTAAATGCATTCACGCTGTTGTGCAGCCAGCACCACCATCTATCCCATAATTCTTTACATCTTGTGAAACTGAAACTCTGAACCTATTCTATCATAACTCCCCTTTCTCTCCTCCTCCAGTGCCTTGCAACTGCTATTCTTTCTATCTCTACAGAATATGCTAAGTACCTCATATAAGTGGAATCATATAGTGTTTATCTTTTTGTGACTGGCTTATTTCACTTAACATAATGTCTTCAAGGTTCATGTTGTAGCCTGTAGAATTTCTTTCCTTTTAAAGAATGAATAATATTCCCTTGTATGTATATACCACATTTTGGCTTAACCATTCATCTGTTGATGGACATGTGGGTTGCTTCCATGTTTTAGCTATTGTGATTAATGCTGCTATGAACATGAGTGTATCTTAATATTTTCCAAGACCATGCATTCAGTTCTTTTGGGTATATACTCAGAAATGGAATCGCTGGGTCACATGGTATTTCTATTTTTAATTTTTTGAGGAACCTTAATTCAGTTTTCCATGGCTGCACCATTTTACATTCCCACCAGCAATGCACAAAGGTTCCAATTTCTCTACATCCTTGCCAACACTTGTTTCTTTCTATTTTTTTGATAGTAGCCATTCTATTAGGTGAGAGGTAGAATCTCAACTGTAGATTGGATTTGCATTTCCCTGAACTGGTCCTGTTGAGCATCTTTTCATATGCTTATTGGCCATTCCTGTATCTTCTTTAGAGAAATGTTTATTCAAGACCTTTGTCCATTTTTGGATAGAGTTGTTTGGGTTTTTTATTGTTGAGTTTTAGAAATTCTCTTATATCGTGGATATTAATCCCTTACCAGATACATGATTTGCAGATATTTTCTCCCATTCTGTGGGCTGCATTTTTACTTTGTGGATAGTGCTTTCTGGTGTACAAAATTTAAAAATTTTCATGAAGTTCAGTTTGTCTGTTTTTTTTGTTTTTGTTTTTGTTTTGTTTTGTTTTTGTTGTTTATATGCCTTTGGTGTTATAGTCCAGAAAGCACTGCCAAATCCAGTGTTGAGAAGTTTTTGTCCTATGTTTTATTTTAAGTGTTTTATTGTTTTAAGTTACATTTAGGTAACCTGATCCATTTTGAGTTAATTTTTATATATGGTGTTAGGTAGGGGTTCAACTTCATTCTTAAACATATGGATCTCCAGTTTCCCCAGCACCATTTATTGAAAAGACTGTCCTTTCCCCATCTAAGGTCTTGGTACCTTGTCAAAAATCATTTGACCATATATATACACGGGGATTTATTTCTGGGCTCTCCTATTCTGTTCCGTTCTGTTCTATTGATTCTGTATGCCTGTGTTTATGCCAGTCTGTACTGTTTTGATTGCTGTGGCTTTGTAGTCAGTTTTGAAATAAGGATATATGAGTCCTCCAGTTTTGTTCTTCTTTTTCAGGATTGTTTTGGCTATTCAGTGTCACATGAAATTCCATATGAATTTTAGGATGGGTTTTTCTATTTCTACGAAAAATGTTATTGGGAATTTTGACAGAGATATTGCATCTGCAGATGACTTGGGTTAAAATGTCAATATCGTGTCTTCCAATCCATGAACATGAATATCTTAATTAACTCATAATTTAAATGTTGAAATTCGGGGGAGCCTGGCTGGCTCAGTCGGTTAGGTGTCTGCTTTCAGCTCAGGTCACGATCCCAGCGTCCTAGGATCATCCTAGGATCGGCAGGCTCCCTGCTCGGCAGGGCATCTGCATCTTCCTCCCCCTGCTCTTGCACTCTTATTCATGCGCACACTCTTTCTCTCTCAAATAAATAAATAAAATCTTTAAAAAAAATGTTGAAATTCAGATTTTACATGCTGCAGTTGTTTTAGTTTTCAAATGATAGTTTAAATAAAAATATTGACAGTAAAATAGAAGATATAGTCCTGTGACTGAATTCCATGCATAGAATTCTGCTCTTGGGGTGCCTGGGTGACTCAGTGGGTTAAAGCCTCTGCCTTCAGCTCGGGTCGTGGTCTCAGGGTCCTGGGATCGAGCCCCGCGTCGGGCTCTCTGCTCAGCGGGGAGCCTGCTTCCCCCTCTCTCTCTGCCTGCCTCTCTGCCTGATTGTGATCTCTCTCTCTGTCAAATAAATAAATAAAATCTTTAAAAAAAAAAAAATTCTGCTCTTTACCATGTTAATGCTTACATATAAATACAAATACATATAAATATAAATATAAATTTAGTATATAAGTATATGTTCCTTTGCATGATATTGAATAGTATTTAGTAATATTGACTAGTGTTAACACTATTATGATAGTTACACTGGAATTTGCTTTTAGACTAAGGTTGGGGTGCATGCTATAAACTAAATTGCAAGTGAGGTTGTGTCTAATATATGTACAATATTTTTGGTAATTAAATCCCTGTCAGTGAGGTCTCAAACTTTATTAAATTGATTATATTCTACAATGGCAATGTCTAGTATATTATCAATATCTTTGTATGTATTTAATAAATATATGGTGAGTATCTTGATATGCCAGATATCAGTCTGGGTATTGTGGAGATAAGCAATGAACAAGATAAAGTTCTTGCCCTGTTGGTAAAGACAGAAAGATGTAACAATAAGTACAGTCATGTAACAATAAATACCATAAAAACCTCATCTACCCTTGCCATTTAGTGTCAGAATGCCCCTGGTGCAGTCATTGTTTCTTTCCTTTTTTATCTGAACCAGCTCCTTTGGTGATCTCTTTTAGTCCCAAAGGGTTACATACCATTTACATGCAAAAGACTCTCAAATGTCTATCTTCAGCCTTGTTGCTCTTCAGTTGCATGCTTGATACCTAGTGGGGTCTAATATATGTCTGAAACATACCATGTCCAAAACTGAACTTCTGATCCTCTGCCCCAAACTTAATCCACCCATAGTCTCCCATCTCAGTTAACCCAACTCTTTTTCCAGTTCCTTGGGCAAAAAAACCTTGCTATCTTTTTTACATATACCACTTCCAGTCTGTAGTACATCCTTTAGTTCTATTTTCAGACTATATCCAGAATCTAACCACTTTTCATGATTTGTAACATACTACCCTTATTCTTTCTATCATTATGTCTCATCTCTATTAATTTCAACAGTAGCCTGACATCTCCCTGCTCCTACTTTTTCCTCTGTGATCTGTTCTTCATGTGACAGCTACAGTGACCTTTTGAAATAGAAGCCAAACATATTATTTCTCTGCTCAGAACTCTGTTATGTTCCCATTTTGCTGAAGATAAAAATTTTAAGTCCTTAAAATTTCTTACAAGGCCCTTTTTGATGTCTTTCTCTTTACCTCTTTCCCTACCTCTGACCTCATCTTCTACTACTCTCCTCTCCCATCCCTTACTGACCTCTTTGCTGTTCCCTGAAAATACCAGGGATGTTGCTGCCCAAGGGCTTCGGCTTCTGCCTGTAATGTTCTTTCTTTGGAGAGATGTATACTGGGCGTTCTCATCTCCTTTTAAGCCTGCTTAAATGTAAGCTTTTCATCGGAACCTTCCTTTGTGATCTTTTTTTTTTTTTTTTAAGATTTTATTCATTTGACAGAGAGAAACACAGCAAGAGAGGGAACAGAAGCAGAGGGAATGGGAGAGGGAGAAGCAGGCTTCCTGCTGAGCAGGGAGCCGGATGCAGGGCTCTGTCCCAGGATCCCGGGATCATGACCTGAGCCGATGGCAGATGCGTAACGACTGAGCCACCCAGGGGCCCCCTTCCTTTGTTAATTTATATAAAATTATACTTCCTTCTTTTACACTCCTTGCTTTCTTAATTTATTCCATAGAACTGATCACCTTCTAATGCACTATATCATTTGCTTACCAGCTTAGATAGTACTTTAGAGGATGGGGTCCATCATGGGTGCATTGATGTTCTGCTGTCTGATTGTAGGCAGTGTTGAGACTGTCTGACACATAGTTCTGAAAGATTTTTGCCTGCATGTACATGGTCAAAGCAGTATATAACACTAGTGCAAATGACACAAAAAAATTTAGAATTAAACAGAATTGTGTTTAATACCTAGTTTTTCCAGTACAGCTCTTTGGATTAAAGAAGCCATGGAAATAGTAGATTTGAATTTGCAGTGTAAATTAAGTTGCAACTTTTAAATATTTAAGTTATTTGTCAACATGCTAAATGTTTTGTTTAGTATAATAGTACACATCTATTAATTTTAAAATGTTTTTATATTTTTTAAAGGACGATTACTGAGAGCCAATCAAATTAGTTTCAACTGGGACAGGCTTGCTAGCTGGATCAACCTTACTGAGCAGTGGCCATACCGAACTTCATGGCTCATATTATATTTGGAAGAGACCGAAGGTATTCCAGATCAAATGACATTAAAAACCATCTATGAAAGGTACTTTATCTGACCTCTTGATATTTAACTTTATCTTAGATTGAGTTGACTTTTCAGAAAAAAGTTAATGCATATAAAGCAAAGTGAATACAAAATAATATGCATGAAATGTATACTTCTGGATGGATTCAACTAACCATTCTCATTAATTCCATTATAATTTTGGAGTTGTATTAGCACAGGTAAATATCTAATGTAAAATTTACATCTTTAATTGGATATAGTCTTCCCTTGTCAGTGTAACTTACGTGGTAAAAAAAAGTTTAAGAGTTCTATTAGTTTTGTGTATTTATACATACAAAATGCAAATCTTGAAATATTATTTTTTCCATTTTATTTTTTATTCTAAGTGTCTTGATTGAATATTAAGGAAGTTAAATTTTTTAAATCATTAGTGCAGATATTTTCAGTTTTGTATGTGGAGGATTTTTGAAACTGAATATAAGCTGAAAAACATTCTTTGCATTAAACAATAAAGGAATTTATTGTTTCTTTAAGGCCAGTCATTTGAAGTACTTTAAAAATTTTTTCTTTTGATAAGAAATTAAATTTTTTCTTGAAAGACATGCAGTTAAGGTTCAGTGAAATGTCAAGTATGTAAAGTTTTAAGAGTTGACAATTTCTTATCAAATTCACAAATGAAATTATAATCCTTTTTGCCAGAAAACTTAATACCTTCGGTGTTCAGTTGCTGCTCGAAATAAACTCTCTCTTAGAAAACAACTAGGACTAAGAAATTAGACAATTTTATGAAGCTCGGTATAACTGAAACAATTATTTTAACATACAAATGGAATGCTAACTCTAACAAAGCATTTAGTGTATAGTTCATATATTAAAACTTTTAAGATTACAAAAGTTTTTTCTTAAAGTACTGTCTGCATGCGGGTTTTCCTTATTTTTCAATCCCCATATTTTTTAAAGATTTTATTTACTTTAGAGAAAGAGACGGGGGAAAGAGAGTGGAGGAAGGGTAGAGGGGGAGGGCGAGGGCGAGGGAGAGGACTCTCAAGCAGACTCCATGCTGAGCACAGAGCCCGATGCAGGGCTCCACCTTAGGACCCTGAGATCATGACCTGAGCTGAAATCAAGAGTTGGTTGCTTAACCAACTGGACCACCCAAGTGCCCTTCCCCATTTTTCATATATATGTTTTATTTAATCCTAAATAAATAACTAGCTTTAGAATAATAGAGAATGGTGTAGTAATAGTCTACAGATATGAACTCTTCTTGGTTTTGCTGTTTAATTTATACTAAAGTTTAAACTGTGTGCTGTATCCAGTAGGTGTCCCGGTAGATGGCAGTGATACATAATGCATGCTGTAGAGAAGTGGCGCTGAGTTCCATCTGCTCTTTGATATTTTAGAAATTATCTTTTTCCTATAAGATACAAGATTGATTTTTCTCTTGGTTGTGTAGAAAAGTACTGTTTTGTTTCATGAATAAGTTTTACATCATAACACACATGTTGTGTAGTTATGAATGTTTGCCAGATGAACACAGTTATTATTAAACAGTAAAATTTAACTTTTAAAATGTTTTAACTTCTTAATTATAATTCATCCCAGTATAATGGGATTTATTCTTCACATGGTATATTTTTTACACAAAGCGCTGATTAGCGTGGATGGGTAGTCCTTCGGCTTTTCAACTTATCCTTGAGAAATTATTTGTGTGTAAATAAAAATATGTCTGAGAAAAGACTAAGCCTTCATTTAGGAACTATAAATGGGATTCTTAGAGTCTGTGTGAACTGATATTGTTCCTAGAGTAATACATTTGGTTTCAAGAAATTTGAAATCATGGCAACGGGAGAGCTGCTGTCTCACAGGGGTCCTCCTGTGAGAGGAAGGAGGAGGGGTTGCCCCTCATTAGCGTTTTCTCCTTTCGCCTGTGTATCTCCAGCCTCCTCCCCAGGCACCAGGTTCTCTGCCAGCTGCCGTAGTTCTCTTGCAGCTTTATAAAGCTCGGTGGTTAGAACAGTTCCATGTGATTAACAAGGAAGATTGTGGTTCAGAAAGTTTAGGTCACTTCCCAAAGTCACTTAGCTCTTAAGTAGAGCTCTTTCCCTCCAGGTCTCTCAGAGACCGTAAACTACTTACGTGCCTGTCACCGTTCTATACACTTTAACACCTTTTATTCTCACAATCTGTGAAGTAGTAAGTGTTATTATTCTTATTTTACACATGAGAAAATCGAAGCCCAGCCAAGGCGAGTCACTTCCTGAATGTCTCACAGCCACTAAGTGGTAGTGCTGAGTAACCTGGCCCAGAGGCCACGTGCAGAGGGCGCTGCCTCTCACAGCACCGTAATGTCGTCGAAATTTTCCTCAGCTGTAGCCTTGTCCGGAATACTTAAGACACTGAAAGTTTATGATGAAAATGGAATGTCTGAAGTTTTTACATTCTGTGTTCTCCATTTCTTTCTAGAATATTAGAAGATAGTAATACTCTAAGATATAAGATGCTTAGTATAAATTGTCTTATTTACTCCAATGACAACTAACCTATTAAGCGGGCATTGCTTTATTATTTTTTTCTACAGTTTTTCTTTGCCTTCATAAAAACATCAGCCTTCTCTATTTAAGATAGCCTATTAGTGACTACGTTTTTCAGTTTTCCTCCGCCCGCCCCCCCCCCCCCGACCTTTAACAGAATAAATATAGTCCACGTCAGGCTGTGGTTTGGGTACAGAAGAGGACTCGGGTCAGGCTCTTCACCTCCCTTTAGCTGAGTATATTGCTTAGAAGTACGCTGTGTCTCAGGATCACAGAAACACTAATCCGCTTTCACATGTCAAGGGCTGTGTGCTTGAAGCCCCAGGTGCTGGGCCCTCTACATGTTCTATGAAGGCGGCGGGAAGTGGCGAAAGTCTGGATCCCCAGGAGACAGAGCAGGAGAATTGTGAAAATGATTAAAAGGCTTTTAAAGACCTCAAAGAAATTCATATTTCAGTTGAATCCAACAAAAATATATTAAGTGTTTATTATTTGTGGGTCCTGCTGCTGGATGCTGGAGATATAGTGGTGAATAAGTACATGTATATTTACTTTCAGTCCAGCGATCTGACTTGCAGAAATTTACTCTGAATGTACACCTCCACAAATACAAAACCATGCAACTTAAGCGTACACGTATAGGAACACTGGTTGAATGGATTTTAGCATATGTACCCTAATATTTTGTAACTGTAGAAAAGAATGAGGAAAAACTCTGTGATTGATATTGAGGAATTTCCAGGATATATTAAGTGAAAATGGCGAAGTGTGAAAGAATGTACAACATGATAGTGTTTATATAAGAAAGGAGGAATAAGAACATTTATATATAAATAGGTAGGTATTCTCTTTTTGTAAAAATAGAAAGCAAAGTCCTAGGAAGGGTAAACCAGATCCTGGTGAGAACGCTTGCCTGTCGTGGATGCAGAGATGGGATGTGAGGCATCTCTGTACATTTTTGTGTGGTTGGACTCTCCGTCATATTCCAAAATAAAGGGGATGGATAAAAGCAAATCCTAGTATTGAATAAAAACAGAAAGAAGTGATCCTAACTGTATATGAAATTCATAACATAACCACACAGAGAAAATAATTAATTCAATCACCTTTGAACTTAGTACTCTGACTCTTTATTCTTAGCGGAATATATTGTAAGGACAGAATTAACTGCAAAGAAATCTTGAGCTTATTGTTGGTAATAATATTGCAGTTACACCTTTGAAATCCTTTTGCGCATATTGTATGGTAGAATAAATGAATAAATAAATAAGTAAATGGATATTTTGGGGAACTAGTATTTTTCCCTTGGGAGAAAGGAGATGCAAATATTGAATAATAATTATTTGTTGCTTTGCTAACATTTTAACTTAAGGACATAGTTTAAATTAAATGCATCCAAGAACTGTACTTCTTAGTAAATTCATACAATTTCAGTAAGCTTTACACACATGCTACCTGTAGTTGAGAATCATTATGTATATAAACATAGCTTTATTGAAGGCTTAAAAAAACCCAATGCTTTGTTTCATGGTGGCAGGGTGAATCACAAACCATACTTGGTTGGTTGGTTGATTCTAATGTCAGTACTAGTACCTCTAAAAAATATGAAGCAAATGGAGGCAGAAGAGGCGCAGTGCTCACTAGTGTGTTAAGAACTGAAATCTATAAATTGCCAGGAAGTCAGGTTAGCCACTTCAGACCCTACAGGAAGAAAATAAAATGGACAGTCCATCAAGGAGGTCAAGTATGATCAGAATCTGCAACTCTTAGATTAGTAAATTATTCAGGTGAAATCACATAGATCTTAAAAAGTCCACAGTGTCCCATTTCTTTGCAGAGAATTTCTTCTTCCTGCATATTAAACTAGACAGAAGATGCTGAGCATGTTTTTGTGAAACAGAGCTTTTAACTTATTGTTGGGTAGTACTTTAAATTAGAAAGTACTAGTTTTGGAGTTTCCTGTTTAATCTTTGCTGGGATAGTGGCAGGAAGATGAAAGACACAAAAGGTGAGGAGTAATTTGATCTCAATTTGGGTATTATCATTTGAACATAACATGTTTTCCTAAAATCTTGCCTTTTCTTTTCTTGAAGAAACCAAGATGAGTAGGGGATAGAGACCCATGGCTTCCCTTGAGTTTTGTTTATCCATTCTAGTTAATTTTCTTCACTCAACATGTGTTTAGTGTGATTTTTTACTACGGGCCAAGGCTTACATTTGTTTGTCCTTTATGCCTTCCAGTGTTGCAGGGCTGGCCCAGGAGGTGGGGCGCATAAAGGGACAAATATAACAAGTAATATTATGCCCTTAAGGGACTTACATGTTTTTTAATTAAAATTGTTTTCCATTTGAAAATGCTTTCAAACTTACAAAATTTGCAAGAATAGGAACAGTATAGAGAACCCCATGTGCCCTTTATTTAGTTCATCTACAGTTAAGATTCTGTCTCAATTGCTCTATGTTAGTTTCACACTGTCTCCTGTGCTGATTCTACACACACACACACACACACACACACACCCCTTTTTTCTAAACCATTAGAGGGTAACTTTCATACGGCATATCTTTTGTCCCTAACTTGAGTGTGAGGTAAAACATACACACTTGAAACAATTAGAGGAAAGTAAAAATGTGATAGTTCAAACAATTAGCCATTTAAAAAGTTTCATCAGCATCAGGCTGAAACATTGCTTTCTGGATGGTAAAACACTTCTCAGGCTGAAAATACTGTTCCTCGCTGATAGAAAATTGCTTGACTGTCAAACTGTATAACTTTCTAATGTTCAAGGAAATGTTCAAAAATTTACATTTTTAGTGAATTAAAATGTATTTTACAAAAGAGAATATATCACCTATAGCTTAAAGACAGTAGTAGTTTTTTCACTTTGTGAAATAGAACATTTGCCAAAGAAATGTTTTTGATAGGGTATTTTTCATCATATAAAAAAAAGAGCTTGGAGTGAAGTTTTGTAGAGGGAATACTTTATTTCGTTCAAGTAAATATAGAATATTCTATATTGGAGATAAAATGAGATAATCAGAACTTTGTTTTACAATTAAATTAATCATTATTTAAGACTTTAGCACATGCTGGGCCTGCCATCCATTAATGCGTTGGATTCAGGGGGATTTTTAGATTTTTTTTAAAGATTCTATTTGTTTATTTAAGAGAGAGAGAGGGAAAGAGAGAACGAGAGAGAAAGCATGAGCAGGGTAAAGGGCAGGGTAAAAAGCAGATTCCCCGCTGAGCAGGGAGCCCGATGCAGGCCTCCATCCCTGGACTCCGGAATCATGACCTGAGCCGAAGGCACACACTTAACTGAGCCATCCAGGTGCCTGTAGCTTTTTTTTTTTTTTTAAAGAAAAAAGTGTGATTTATATGCCTACAAAGACAAAGACTGTTTTGTAGCTAGTCTAAGGAAGAGAGAAAAAGACAATGTAGTAAGAATCTTCAAGAATTCATTAAGGAATTGACTTAATAATTGAATGTAAGATGATTTGGAATGAAAAACTATGGGTAGACAATTTGGTCAGCATATTGAAAGAACATAGATTGGAATATGTTAGAATAATTTAGATGACTATTTCTAGTTAACCATAGTTGAGTTTTTTGATTCCATTGCTTGTCATTTGAATAATAAAAAGTTTTATTTACAGCAGACAAAAACAGCAGTATATAATTGATATTCATTTATTTTATTAAAGAAATCTGATTTGATAAAAACAATCGGAAAATAGTATTTTTAACGCTAGTAGTAAAATTTATTTTTTAATCCATAAAAAGCCTCATTTATTTTTATAGCAACTTGATGACACATCTGCTTGCTTTATTCAACTGAAAAAGAAAATGTTGGTTCTTGGTGTTTGGTAAAATTGCTTTGTTAAATTATTTTCTAAATTGTTCAACTTTTAACAAATGACATTTGATACTAACACTGGAAAGCAATTTCAGCTAATTAAGTAGATCCCTCTATAAACCATTGGAACATTAAGATGACATACTGTTCATTCAAGATTATTTTAATTGGTACAATTATTGTAATTTTCTTGCAATTATGTGTTGAGCTAAAAGCTTTTGTCTAGATCATTTGAGGGTTTTTTTTGTTAACATACATTTAGTAAGAAGAAAGGGAGTAAAATAAAAACTATAGATAAAGATTTTCTGTCTACTTTTTATTACGACGTTTTAGACAACCACTGAAATATTTTAGTATAAAACTTTATTTCTGGTATTTTTCAGTAAGCATTTTAAGCAATGATGGAGATTTTTAAAAGATCAGTTTAAGTAGTTTTCATGAAGATGATGTTTTAAAATTTCTGTTTTGACACTACTCAAGCAGTCATTTACTCAGGATGATATGGTCAGAATACTTTTGTGATAAGGATAATGCCATACTTTATTTTGATTGTTTAAAACAATTGCATAAGTTTTGAGAGAGCCTTAGAATGGTAACCATGTTCCACTTCACTGAAATAGCTGTTTGCTGAATGGGCACTGTAGACATCTAACTTACAACGTTTATGCTCAATTCAGTATCTTTAAATTTTTTAAGTACTGATATTTCTGTACTTGACATTTTTCATAATAAAACCTTATTATTTTATGATGATCTCAATATTCAGCCAAAATTTTCCTAAGTTTAATTTGCTCATTTCTAGTTATCTCATGCCTCCCTTAGCTCTCACTGACTTCCTTCCTCTTTCCTTCATGTTCTGGGCGATTATTTGTTTGCCCCCCCCCCAATCATATGATCTACATTATGAACAGGTTTATTTCTGTTGCATGTGGATTTAAGTCATGAATTTCAATAGCATGAAAAGCTGGATACTAGTCAGTTTAGATTTGTGAAGAAGTTATCTCATCTCCTTTGTAGTACAAAATACATCCTTTGTACTAAGGATATTTCTTCTAATATAGATTTTGAGACACTAGAAAGAAGGGAAAAGTTGAGCGAAGAATTAAAGGAAGTGAGAGAATTAGCCAAGCAGATATCTAGGGAAAGCATTTCTAGGCAGAGGGAACAGTATGGACAAAGGTCTTAAGACCTGAGAGTACCTGGAATGTACCAGTAATAGCAACAACAAGGGATTTGATATGGCTAGAGAGGACTCAGTAAAGGGGAGGAGGTAGGAGATGAGGTCAGTGGGGTATGAGACATGGAGGATCATTGTAAAGGTTTTGGCTTTTTATCCTGAGTAAAAAGGAGATCTCTGGCAGAGTCTTGAAAAAATTGTACCCATACCCTGTATGCTCTAAGGTGCCTAGTATTTGGTTGCATCCATGTAACTTGGCCTGAGTTAAGGAATTCTGTTGACATAAAGGAGCATATTTTGAGAATCCTGTGTTGGTAGGGGGATAAGAGTGAATCCGGGTGGGAAAATTAGGCTAAATGAAAAGTTGTGCAGCAAGTAGGTGGGGATCCCACAGTAAAGATAAAATGAGTGATAGAGTATGGCCTATAGAGATGAATGTGAAAGAGCTAAGAAATGAACAATATCCTCTATAGTCTTGTTGCCATGTACTGAAGAAAACTAGTTATTCTAAACAACTTCAACAATTTATATGACTAATTTCCCTGTATGTCTTTCCTGTTGTAATAGTTTCTTGCTCTTAAGATCATTTTATTCTTTATTTTCTAGTAAAATGTTGGATTTAGAAGATTACTTCTTCAATCGTTTTTTAAGTTGCCTTCTTTTTCTTAGACTTGCTAGCTGCATGGCTTGTCCTCTAATCCCCACGTTTAAACCCCTGGTTGAGAGTGAATGAAAGGTGGTTTCCATAGCATTGACTGATGGGTGTAGAGAACAACTAATGGGTTGCTTGTAGAGTAATACTGAATTTGATTTTTGAGTACTATAAAATGGAAATGATGGTCATTGTGTATCAACTTGGGCTCTAAGGATAAAGAGAAATAATTGGCCAAAATTTGATATAAAAGAATCAGGTTTAAACAGAAACAGTTCTAAACAGTCCTAGCCTGGATCTCCAGCTCATTCTCATGCCTTCTCCCTTTTGCTTTTTTTTTTTTTTCCTCCCACTTGCTTTTCACCTTTACACCTGCATTTCTCTGTGGCCCATCCTCTCCTCCCCCACCTCATTCACATCTTAAATACCACAACTTCAGGAATCCTTTTTGTGACCAGGCATACCCTATTCTCCGAGATTTTACTAGATATGTTCATTATATGCTGGTATTTTCCTTCATTGTGCTTATCATAGTTACCCTTCTTTAAATATTTGCATTGCTCTTTCTTTAATGTTTGTTTCCTGAACTAGACTATTAACTCCATGGACTGTAACTTCCTTAAAACTTGCCAAATTCCTCGCTTCTAGACATTTTTGGTATAAAGTAGGCAGCGGTGATTACTTCTGAAACAGTAAAGAAATAGGAGGATGACATTTGGATTGAGGAAAGCATGGACTGGGGGAAGGTGGTCAATGAGAAGCCACATTTTATCTTGAGAATACTATTCATACAGACACTTGTTCTTTGGTTCTAAATATGCGTAAAATGTTTCCTTCTTGTTACACCAGTATATCTCTGGGTCAGGCACTTAGTAAGTTCTCAGTACACACAATTGAATGGTGATTACATATTTCAGTTAACACCTACTAGTTTCCACCTTTTGTTGGGTGATACTAAAATCAAAGCAGTGTTTTCATTAGACATTTCCGTAAACTCTTGAGTTCAGCTACATTTCTAAGGTTTCTTGCATTTATAATCCTTTTATGAATGCCATGGTTTGGAATTGCTTCATATTGGCACACTTTTAGACCGGTCCCTTCCACTTCAGGTCCTACTTACAGGCTGTTGTCAGTATTGTTTAAAAAGGCCTTATGAATTAGCTGCACTCCATTTTTGTCATGCTAAACACTTTCATTGGGTTCATTCATTAAGCAAATACTTATAGAGTCTATTATGTACAGGGTACATGTTAATAAAAGTACTAGTTAGTACTAGTTGAGCCCTCGATATATTCGATATATGTCACACATTGGATTAAGCACTTTACATAGATTATTTTATTTAATACTAACTCTGGGAGGAAAAGAGTGGCAGTTACCTAATATCACACAGCTATAACTGTTGGACCTTCCCCAGGCCTATTTCTGGAAGCCAGGAGATGGTCTGTGATTACCCAGTGGGGCAGTAGGTCTGAGACACTAGAAATACAGAACTATAGTACCTTTATTATTTCCAGGTATATTTTATTAATTTTTCAAATAAATATTTAGAATTTTTTTATTATAGTCAATGGGTATGTTACTGTGTATCAGTGGGCAGATAGACATTTTTCCGGAGGATTGAATGAAT
This sequence comes from Potos flavus, assembly GCA_028534135.1. NCBI lineage: Eukaryota > Metazoa > Chordata > Mammalia > Carnivora > Procyonidae > Potos > Potos flavus. The sequence continues at coordinate 4,436,514 of CM052885.1, read as the reverse complement.
ATCTTCTCTATTAAAAAAATACAAACTTCTTACTAACTTATGTAAAACCCCAAGTAAATGCTTTATTCAGTTCTAATTGTATCTAGTAACTGCAGTAGGTTTTGTAGGGAATGCTTAAAAAAATCAGTTGTGATATTTGGCACTTAAACAGCTGGTACATCTGTTTAACTTTATACTTTTTTATATGTATATTTTGTATAAAATGTATAAAAATATGCATATTTTTATATGCACTAAGAGGCTGTAATTTTTTTACGTAGCTTTTCAATAACTTTTCTTTTGCTTTAAATAGGATAAAACTGATTTTTAAAATATTTTTCATTTAAACACATGATGCCATGTTCAGTAATTTTATGGTAATGTAGAATAAAGAAATAATTTTAAATATTCCAAAGTTGTGTGTTTCTAACTCCAACATGAAAAATTGAAGTATATTAGCTAAGGTTATTTGGAAACACAGAATTAGAAAAATTAATTTCTCTAAAGTATATGTTTTAATATGTGAAACAAAAAGTATTACCTATGAAGGTTTACAGTTTATGATACAGTAAGAGTATTATGCACAATTATATTTAAAAAACCCCACTCCGATTATTGAAGAATTCAAATTTGCCACCAAACTATAAATATTTATATATATTTAGTCTATAGAGAGAGACTTTCAGAGATCAGGTTTTTTTTACCTGAAATTATTTTTTACGGCAGGGGTTTCTGATTTCAGCATTTCAAATCAAAATATTTTTAAGACTTCTCGAAATATGAGAGTAAACAACAAAAAATGCTATGTAATTGAAACAGTAAAGTAAGGGGAGATGCTGCTATAAAGCCAAGCTGCAAGCGGCTTCTGTTAGCAATACTCAAGAAGTCCACGAGATGGGAGTATTTCACTAGAGACATTATGATTAGCATTTTCAGCCAAGAAATAAGATCTAATGCATTTTTGCTTTTCTCTTTCCATAGCAGGAAAACACTGAGTTTAAATATGAATATTTTAAAGTTTAATTTACATTGCTATTTTTTAATGGTTTCACAGGACATTTGTAAGCACTGAGAATCATGATCATAGGCAAATGAATGATTATCTGATCATATGGCATAGTCTTTATTAAGTTAAATAGTACCTTTTCCTGCTAAAATGCTTTTAAATTAGCTTTTGGGAAGAGGGTGGACATGAAAAAGAGGAGTGTTTAAAATTGGTCTGCTTAAAAATTTATATTTGGGTGAAAAAATATTAAATTCTAATTATTGTAGATCTTGGGTTCTATACTTATTAGACATTAAATCTTCAAGACAGCTCGTCTAATAAAGGTTTTGCTTTAATCTGAGGCATATTCATAGGCAGGCTCTGATTTCAGAGCCTCCATTCTCTATGCCCGCTTTTCAGAGTTTTATTGCAAAACATTTGCTTCTTCTATATAGTTAATGGAACAATTTTTAAAATTTCTAAAAGGAAACAATAACATGAGTATCTCTTACTGCTTGGTAGCACCTCGCAATACTATTAGTACCTCCGACAGCTATGAAACTTGGATCTCTTACTTTCATCAGAATGTTTGTTAATATATCATAGTACAAACTCGATATAAAACTATGGTCTTTACTTTTTTTATGATGGATACTATTTTCATATTGAGTCAGTTGTTGAATTATTTTGCCTCTCTTAACCTCTTTACTGCAGTTCTGTCATTACTCTACCTTGAAATTATTATTTTACCATCTGAGTTCTTACTGTCTGATCACTTGCATGGTAGCAACTGGGTAGGCATCTTGCTTTAAAACGTTGTTTTTCAGGCTTTTCCCCCTAGTGGAAATCTTTTTGCAAATCAGATCTTATGCACAATCCTAGTAAATAAAGCAGAATGAATATAAATTGATTCAAATTACAACATTTCCTAATAAATTCAGTTAGTAAGAAAAATGAGCTGTGCTGAAGAATATTAAAACTGAAACATGTGGATGATCCTTGCAATCTCACACTGGTTTAAACCTCTCTTTGTTTCTCTACTTAGTTTTGGTAATATAATATCAAGAATGTTGTAAATCCTGGGGAGCCTGGGTGGCTCAGTGGTTAAGCTTCTGCCTTCGGTGCAGGTCATGGGATCCCAGGGTTCTGGGATCCGAGACTTATGTTGGGCTCCCTGCTCAGCGTGGAACCTTCTTCTCCCTCTCCCTCTGCTGCTCCCCCTGCTTGTGCACGCACACTTTCTCTCTCTCTGTCAAATAAATAAACTTAGAAAAAAAAAAGAATTCTAAATCCTAAGTAGATACAAATGTTACCAGTTTTTAAACCTGCTTTACAGTGGCAGGATGTTTTCAATTAATTTAGCTTCATAGATCAATCACCAGTATTATCTTACAGTTGCTCACATTTCTTATAATTGGTTGAAGTGTTTGTTGGTGCTGCTTCTCTGACAAGGTCCTATCACCTCGGTCATATAGTGAATTAACACTGTGATTTTCTTTTCTTTTCTTTTTTTATTTGGCAGAGAGATCACAAGTAGGCAGAGAAGCAGGCAGAGAGAGGGGGAAGCAGGCTCCCCGCTGAGCAGAGAGCCCAATGTAGGGCTCAATCCCAGGACCCTGAGATCATGACCTGAGCCGAAGGCAGAGGCTTTTAACCCACTGAGCCACCCAGGCGCCCCAACAGTGTGATTTTCTAATTGTTTATTACCCTCTGCACTCAGGCATGTAGGGTGGAGTAGTGCGCTTGCTTGCCTAATTTTATGAACAGAAAAACTGGGTTAAAAAAATGAAAGAATTTAAAAATGCACCTGAAGATGGAGGAGAAACTTTGTATTTCAAAGTCTGCAAATAATTCAAATAAAAAAACCAGGACAACCTGGTATATTATTAGGCTTATATGTTGGTCTTCTTGAATGTGTTAAAAATTAACAAATAGGGTTCTATTTTATTATATTTTAAGGAGTTAAAAATATGTAAATCATTAATTAAGAACTTTGAACCACGTCTGTGGCACCCAGTTTGAACCGGTGCAGCGAGCAAGGCACAGGCCAGGTAGGTTGCAGCTGGGCCACGTAGATCTGAGGTCATGTCAGTGCGGCGCTCAACATTTCCGAGCCCCAGTTTTCTCATTTTAAAAATTGAAATGGTACCTCATGGAATGTTGGGAGATAAAAATTAGATAAACTAGATCAAACACCCGGCTCAGAGAATGGCAGGCCGTAGGTATTCTACACATGCTAGTTCTTTTTAAAATTTTTTTCTCAACTCTTTAGAACCTTCAAATATATTTTTCCTATTAGATTGTGTGTCAGAAAAGGGATGCATTCCTCAGAACATTTTCCACAACACACATGAATGAAGGCAGTGCCTTATCAGTCACGAGTCTAGGCAGATACCTCTTTGTGCTTTCGTATTTTACCCTTCCTGTCTGTTGATCCTTTCTCATCCCTGTAGTTACCAAAATTGCAACCTTAAAGCCAGGTGAAGTTATGCTTCCAGTGCCATTTTTACACCAAAAACCAAGGGAGCTCAGATGTGGAAGGGACTCTGTAGGCCAGTGCTTTCCTTCATTACTTTGGAAGAAACAGCATCTCCCGCATGGCAGAGTGTGGGAAGCACCTACACGACCATGGACAGGATCTGAGAGATCTGCTTCAGCCCTCTGAAATAAGGAAACTGGCATCAAGAGAGGTTACGTGATTTTTCCCAAATCACAGAATTAACAAGTGACCCAGCCTTTATTTTTTTAAAAATATTTTATTTATTTGAGAGAGAGAGAGAGAGAAAGATCATGAGCAGAGGGGAGTGGGAGAGGGAGAAGCAGACTCCCCACTGAGCAGGGAGCCTCGTGCTGGACTCGATCCCAGGGCCCTGAGATCATGATTTGAGCCTAAGGCAGACACTTAACTGACTGAGCCACCCAAGCGCCCCCACATTGCTTTTAATTTTAATTTTCAAATATTACAGCCTTATTCTGACTTATCTGAGATGATCAAATCTGGATTTAAGGAAAGCCATTGCCTCTGTTCTGTCCTTTCAGAATCTATCCAAGTTGCATTTCAAGTTGCAGTGTAGGCATTGTATTCCTGAAAGTGACTACCTTTAATGGAAAGAATCTAACATGTAAATATGTAATAAGTTTATATAATAGCTTCAAAGGGAGATTTTTACCCCCGATTTAGATATATACTAAGTTTCCTCAGCAGTTGAACACACTGTTGTTCGCCACTGGATTGAATTGAATCATCACTAGAGATTATTAACCTGCATTTCTTTTCGAGTATAAATGCTTCTGTGTCAAAATAATTCAGTGCTTTTAAAAAATATATAAAGGAGATTTTTAAAAAATTCCAGTACAATTAGCATACAATGTTATATTAGTTTCAGGTGTACAATATAGTGATGCAACTCTCTACATTACTCAGTGCTCATCACAATAAGTGTACTCTTAAGCCCAGGAAGGAGATTTTTATGGTCATAAAATTTTCCTATTATTTCTAGTCCTGGTTTTTCAGTTTCTGACTATTATTTGTTATTCATGCCCGAAGCAAGAAGCAAGAACAGCTGAAACGTATTAACAGGACATGGCCAGAAGCACTGACTTATAATTCAGAAGTGTGAACATAACTGGGAAGGGAGCCGTGTCATGTGAGGTCCTGGATGTAGTGGTATCTCTCCCAGCAAGGTCATGTCTCGTGCCGCCCGCGTGGGGGCCAGCTGAAGCCCAGCTGCTGATATGCGAATTGTTGTGGTCTTAACCATAGTCTACGGAGTTGGTGTATTGAGCATTGAAAAAAATTTTTATTACATGGCTACATGTTTTCTCCAATGTAAAAAAGTAATCTTTGGCCTTAATATTTTGACCAAGTAGGAAATACACATCTTCTTCGATATAAACACATTCAGAGGGAAATAACTTTTTTTATGTGTAGAATAAGCTCTCTGGGAAAAGAATACATTTTTAGCTTTGCACACGGTTTATTTGGAAACAGGCAAGTACTTTTATGGTTTGTATTATATAACCCTAATTGGACCATCCTTAAACACAGAAATCAAACACATTAAATACTTGAAACCAGAAACAAACCTGAAAGTTTGGCGGAGATATGTATTCACTGGGCCACATATACAAGTGCTTTGTTGTTTCCTAGTGTAGTTATTTACTAGGATGCCCTTAAAATGCAAAATTACTTTTGTAAGTTTTGAAAAGTAGCATTACTGAGAACACTTGACACCGTGCACTGTTGTCTTGAGAATCAGCTCTGACCACTGCATGGAGATGTCTCTCTGTTTTCTAACAAGTTCTTTGCTCCATTGAGTGTTGTTCTACACTCCACACAGCCTTCTGCATGTGGGCAGTTTTAGCTCTATATGGTCCTATTAGAGATGGGAGGTAGGAAGGTTCAGAAGAGGTCATGAGGGTAGAGTCCTCATGATGGGATTAGTGTCATTATAAGAAGGACCAGAGAGCTAGCTGCAAACCAGGGAAAGGCTTCTCATCAGAACCTATCTGAGCTGGCACTCTGGTCTCAGATTTCCAGACTCCATGAACTGTGAGAAATAAATGTAGTTTAAGCCGTGCAGTCTGTGGTGTTTTGTTACAGCAGCCCGAGTTGACTCAGACACCCACTTTCACCACTGCTGTTCACTATTATACTGGAAGTTCTAGTGAGTGCAATTAGACAAGAAACAGAAGTAGAAGGATCCAAACTGGAAAGGAAGAAGAAAAACTATCTCTCATTGCAAATGACATGATCCTGTATATAGAAAATCCCAAGGAATCCACAAGAAAGCTGCTAGAGCTGATAAATTCAGCAAAGTTGCAGGCTACTGAGCAACACAAAACTCAGTTGTGTTTCTATACCTCTGCAGTGAACAATCTGAAAGGAAATTAAGAAAGCAATTCTATTTACTATAGCATCTAAAAGAACGAAACGCCTAGGAATAAATTTAACAATGACGTTAAGAACTTGTACCTTAAAAACTACAAATTGCTAAATAGAAGATCTAAAAAAAAATCTAAGTATATGGAAATATATCTCATGTTCATCAACAGTAAAACTAAATATTAAGATGTCAATACTACCCAAAGTAATCTACAGATTCAATGCAATCCCTGCCAAAATTCTAGTAGCCTTTTGCAGAAATAGAAACCTGATCCTCAGATTCATATGAAATTGCAAGGGATCCCAAATAGCCAAAACAATTTTGAAAAAGAAGAATAAAGTTGGAGGGCTCACGTTTCTCAATTTTATTTTATTTTGTTTTATTTTTTTTAAAGATTTTATTTATTTGACAGAGAGAGAGATCACAAGTAGGCAGAGAGGCAGGCAGAGAGAGGGCGGGAAGCAGGCTCCCTACTGAGCAGAAAGCCCGATTCAGGGCTCGATCCCAGGACCCTGAGATCATGACCTGAGCGGAAGGCAGAGACCTTAACCCACTGAGCCACCCAGGCACCCCCACGTTTCTCAATTTTAAAAACTAACTACTAAACTGCAATAATCAAAACAATGAGGCACTGGCCTAAGGATAGGCATATAGACCAATGGAATAGAATTGAGAGTTCAGAAATACTTTTCAAAACTTACAAAAATAATCTTGCATTTTAAAGGCATCCTCTTCAGTAACTACACTAGGAAACTCATACATCTGACCAGTTGAGCTTTGAGTAGGGTGCCAAGTCCATTTCATGGGGAAAAGAATAGTCTCTTCCCCAAATGGTGCTGGGCCAACTAGATTTCCACATGCAAAAAGAATGAAGTTAGACCCCTATCTCACACCATATATGAAAATTAACTCAAAGTGGATTGACCTACACTTTCCCAAGCATAATTTTTTTTTTATATCAGAAAGGGTAATTAAAGTGAAAATTATTATAAAAGAATACAGTTCTTAGGGTACAATGCATTCTTTGTGTGTATTCACTCTACAAATATTTAAGCAAAAGTGATGTGACAATGCTCTGCTCCAAGCCACTGGAGATAGAATAGTGAACAAAACCAAACTTGGTCCCAGCTTTAAAGGAACTTCTAGTCTAGAGGGGATGTAGACATTAATAAAATAATTCCACTAATAGATTACAAAATTTAAGTTGTGATATGTGGTGTGCAAGAAAGTGTATGTGCTATGAGGGCCTGCTCTTAGAGAAGACTTCCTTGAAGAGGGGGAGTTGGGCTGAGACAAAGGACGAGTAGGAATTAACTGGGTCAAGACAGAACAAGAGAACATAGTTCGGGGGCGCGTGGGTGGCTCAGTGGGTTAAAGCCTCTGCCTTCGGCTCAGGTCATAATCTCAGGGTCCTGGAATCGAGTCCCGTATCGGGCTCTTTGCTTGGTGGGGAGCCTGCTTCCCCCTCTCTCTCTGCCTGCCTCTCTGCCTACTTGTGATCTTTCTCTCTCTCTGTCAAATAAATGAATGGAATCTTAAACAAAACAAAACAAAACAAAAAACATAGTTCTGAAGGTGTTGGGGGTGTTTGGTTGTGTTTCCACAGATGTGCACTTCACTTCATCTTTTGTTCCTCACCCATTGGCTACAGTGCAGGGTAGTTTTCTGTCTGTATGTTCCATCTCTTTCCAGAATGCATTAGAATATTATTTAATAAATGGGCAATCACTGTGATAGAAAGTATTTGAGTCTACTAGGGGTTAAATTGGTTTTAAAGTAAAAAGGTCTGAGGCAGTTAAGAGTTTTCCCTGTTTAAGTTTTTAAAGAAAATTTGTCTTATTTTTAACCTTCAATGATTAAATAATGACATTATTAGGTGGCTACTTTTAGATAAAGTATGATAAATAATGCCTTCTTCATAAGTTATGCTTTTTGAATCTGTTTATATTTTGATTTAAAATAGGAAGTTTTTTTCCCTGTAATTTAAGACCTCATTTTGAATGGAAGTGATTTGAATGGCTTATGTAATTTCTGCCAAGGAATTAATATGGACTTTCTCTAAACCACTGTCATTTATAATCAAAATGCTTTTAACTTACATTGATGTTGGCATTAACAAGTACTGCATAGAAAGAAATTGCATTTAAACTTACTAGGAGCTCATTGATGCCTGAGGTTTTATAATGCTTTCTGTGGGCCATTTAACTGCTGGCAACTTTAATTCACATGATTCATAATACTAGAAATTTAAATTCACTCTTAATTGAAAAGTGAAGTTACTTAAATTCTTTAAATACTAACCTTTGGGGAAATATCTGAAAAATAAAGACACATATGATTTTAGTGGCCTGCTGCCAAAAGATTATCATTTACATAAATATCTCTTTCAGTAGAAGAGCTTAATGTATTGAGCTCAAAAGGTTAAAATCGAGACTTCAATCTGGAAACCAGCAGTAGACTGTTGGCTTGTGAACAGCAGTATTGTTCATCATATTGAGAACACTGTTCACATTCAAGTTTAAGCAGAGCTGGCATTAAAATTCAGTTAATTTGTTTCATGTGACTTGTCAGCTGTGTGTTTTTATCTAAATCTTTCTAGCTTCTCTTCTTAGTATTTTATATTAAACTCCTGAAACAGATGAACTACCTTTTTAACTGTTTAAGCTCTAAAATTTTGGCCACTTCCGCAAATGATTCTTTGTAACCGTTCTCCAAGTTCTTCATATCATTTAAACTATATTTATAATCAGTTTGAATGCCATTCTGTTATAAGAGTAATCCCATTTCGGAGGGCTTTTCCGTTTTGTACATATGTGAGTGAGTCCGTAAGAGGGACTCCCTGAAATTCATGAAGACAAAATTGCTGTCCTTATCTTCTCACCAGCACACTATTCTTTTCTTGTTTGCTAATTTTGTCTCTGGATTTTCCCTCAGATGGCTTTTAATATTTGGCTACCAGCCCAGGATTGCATCTGCGCAGTGAAGAAATAGGGAATAAGACCTTTTTTGAAAAAGGAAAAGCCTGTACTAACTTTTTTCTACTTTATGTAATTTATTTAAAAATTATTGTTTATTTCTTCTTTTTTTTGCAAAGGCAAGAACCATAGTAATCCCATAATAAGCATGGAGTTAGAACCGGTCAGCTTCTCTTACGTGGTTGTGTGACTTTAAGCAGGCTGCCTCATTTGTCTGAGGCTCACTCTCCTCATGTGTAAAATGATAACTCATTTAATTTTCACTGAGCAGTCCTCACCAACATGTGAAGTGCCTGGAATACGCTACTCTCCTTCCTGTTTCCTAGCTCCAGTCCTGCCTTTGGTCAAAGGCATTATAATTCCGACCTTACACTTGTTATCTTAGTAATTTTGTAGTGTACCAATTTTTTTCCTTTATTTCTTTTTTTTTTTTTCCCCCAAATACTTTTATTTTATTTTTCCAGTGTTACAAGATTCATTGTTTATGTACCACACCCAGTGCTCCATGCAATACGTGCTTTTCCTTTATTTCTTAAGAAAATTTTTAACGAGAACAAGATGTATAATGTGTTATTTATTTTTATAAATAAATTTTAAGGTACATGTAGAAGTTTCCTTTCTAATAGTGACATTAATGACCTTTTTCATTTGTTTCTTGTTTGAAGAATATCAAAGAATATTCCAACAACTAAAGATGTTGAGCCACTGCTTGAAATAGATGGAGATATAAGAAACTTTGAAGTGTTTTTGTCTTCAAGGACCCCAGTTCTTGTGGCTCGAGATGTAAAAACCTTTTTGCCATGCACTGTAAACCTAGACCCCAAGCTACGGGAAATTATTGCAGGTGGGTATTAGTAGTAAATGTGATTTGTCTTATCTGGTCTTCAAAATGTTTCCCATTTCTGACTTAGCTATGCAAGTTTGTCTTACTCCATGAAAAACCAAGAAAGACTGAACCAAGCACTGCACAGGACAGTTAATGAAACTGAGGATTAGGAATCTTGATATCCTTTAGAGACTGTTAAAATGTTACTTGTTAAGCCACCTTATTGTAATGTTTCTCAAGCCACACACCTGACTTCTTTGAAATCAGGTTCCTTTTAAGATATAGTCACCACTTTAAGATGTCAGTCCATTGTAATTTTTCTGTGATTTATCTTAATAGGGGTCTCTATCGGAAGGGGAAAAATATCTTTATATTACTTTCTAAATTTTAACTTAAATTTGTCAACTGAAACTTAAGGATGGTGACATTAAAGTTTTGGAATCATTTCATTTCATTCGTTCTTGCAGTACCACTGTACGCGCGCGCACACACACAAAATGATTACTGAAACACATTGTCTTTTGTGTGGCTCTGCTGACCCGCCGTTGAATTTTCTGGGGGTTATGAAGAGAGAGCTTCAGTGTACTTCTACTTTCTTTTTTAGGTACCAGTTATAAGGCTGATATCAAGGTGTATTTTGTGGCTATGGAATTGTTTGTTTTGTTCAGAGCAGGATAAATCATATAGTTTGCAAACCCACAGTTTAGCAGTCGTTGTATTTTTTAATATTAGACCACTATGAGTTATTTAAAGTAACACTTTATGGATCGTAACCATTGTTAGAATAGCACAAATACTTTAAAAAGTCAGAGAAGAAGTATTATTGTTCTGGTAACCGAAGAGAAGAATCCAGATGTTGGTGACTTTTCAAATAGTGAGAAAAGCTTTTATGCAAAGTAGTTGGGTTTTTCTCACTAGAATGTCTATGAACAAGATTTTATGAGTCAGGATTTCCTGTCTCCTCTAAGTCAGTTGGAATCCTTGGCAAGAGTGAAAAAAAACATGTTTCTATCTGATAACTAAAGGAGAAAGTGATAGCTGGGCTAATTACTCAAGTCCTATTTTCTTTTGCCTTCTGGGGTACCATTTAATCTTTTAGATGTCCGTGCTGCGAGAGACCAGATTAATATTGGGGGACTCGCGTATCCCCCACTGCCTTTACACGAAGCTCCGCCGAGACCGCCGTCAGGCTACAGTCAGCCTCCATCTGTCTGTTCTTCTTCCACGTCCTTCAATGGACCGTTCGGAGGTGGGGTCGTGTCACCGCAGCCTCATAGCAGCTATTACAGTGGGATGACCGGACCTCAGCATCCGTTCTACAACAGGGTGAGAAAGTGCTAGGAATCTTGCATTCTAAGAATTTGTTTGGGGGAGATAACAGAAGTTTTCTGCTATGGAGCCTATTATTGTTTTGAAACTGCACTTTAGCTTTAAAATAGGAAAAATGTTAAGTTTGAATTCAAAATACATGATTTTTTTCAAAATAAAAAGAACTTCTAACTTTAAATGGGGTCTAGATCTCAATTGAGTCTTGAATGTTAGAGATGCTTTTTGTTTTTTTAAGGAAGTGAACTCCACAGGGTCATCAGTAACTATTCTGTGCTACAGAGGGAGCTGTTTCTCTATTTGTTTATAAACAGTGTTCCATTTGTTATATTTTGCATAATTATATTGGCATTTAGAACAATGATTTAACTTCAAACTTAAATTTCCATAGTATTCAGTAAATCTATATTTAATATGTGTTACAGCTTTTAAATGTGAGATTATGATAGAAGATACTGCTTGTAGGATTCAGATGTTATTGCCAAATAATAGCACTGTAGCCCATTTCTAGAGTTACATTTCAAGTTGTCTGCAGTCATGCATAATTGTTTACTTGGTATAAAGACGGTCGTTTTCTATGGCAAAAGGTGAAAGTACACTGATCGGTAGTATACAGACCCTATCAAGTTTAGTGGCCTGAGCTATACCCATCCTACTGATCTTAAGCACTAATACTTCCTACAGGATATTGGAGCGCGAGCCCTAGTACTATACTGTCTGGAACTGTACACTAAGGTCCAGTACAGTTTCTTATTTTTGTTGTCTCCCTCTTTAGTCTAATTTGAGAAAAACGTATGGGCTAGTGTTCACAAAAGCCAACTGCATGCCTAAGTAAACGTCATGTGAGCCAGGAAGAAAGCAAAGTTTAGAATAAATGTGGCAATGAAGAAATTCTAGAATTTAAATTAAATTTTCAGGTTTGGAAAAATGTTGGCCATGCAGGTACAGTTGACCCTTGAACAACACGGGTTTGAGCTGTGTGGGTCTACTTACACACAGCATTTTTTAAAAAATAATTATGTACAGTACTGTAAATGTGTTTTCCTTATGCTTTTCTTAATATTTTCTGTTCTCTAGCTTACTTTACTGTAAGAATACAGCATATAGTGCATAAAACCTGTAAAATATGCGATTTGACTGTTTATGTTGTCAGTAAGGCTTCCAGTCACCAGTAGGCTATTAGTAGTTAAGTTTTGGGGAAGTCAAAAGTTATTTTGACAGATTTCAACTAAACGGTTGTGGAGGGGATCAGCACTCCTAACCCCCGTGTTGTTCAAGCTCAACTGTAATTAGGGGCACTGTTCATAGAGGTCGTATGAATGTTATTCTACTCTTTTATTCAGACAAGGAGAAAAAGGTGGAACAATAGCATTTTATAATGTATTCCATCCTTGTAAAATTTAACTGTGTGGCAGACAGTGTTGAAATGCAGGGTTTTATTTAGCAGTCTTAAAATCTGCTGTAATTTTACATAAAATGACTCATTGATCAGTAGATGACAGTTGAGGTTTTAAAACCAAGAAATTTATTTTTTTTTTAATTTACCATACCATCAGGCTGATGTGATGCTTTAATAGCATTTTATCATTTTAAAAACGCTTAAAATTTTCTCATGTTTTTAGATCTAGTTATTTTTTGTTCTAGTTATTTGAGGTTTTTAGTCTGAAAGTTAAAAGGGGAATAATTTTCTTAAATGGCAGCAGTAAAATGGTATGGGAAGATATTATTTGAAGCTTAATGAGTTTTAATCTTTATGTTTAGCCCATATAATCTGGTATCTCCTGTTTATGTGAAGTTGGCTACAAATAAATGCCGTAGTTATAAATCTCGCTAAACAATGGATTCCCCATTTAAAAAAATACACCTTATTTAGGAGATACACTCTAGGGCATAGGATATAAAGTAAGCTCTAGGAACTTAGAGTAATAATATTCCTGGAATCCAGGCTAGGGTATTCTCATATATATTGAGACTTTTTTTTGGTCTTTCTTAAGTCTAATCTTTTTTTGAAAAGAATAGTATTCTATTAAGAGTCCATACTGCTTTTTTTTTTTTTTTAAAGAGATTGTGAGTTAATATTTGTAAATCACTTAGGAACTGATACATGGTAAGCCCATAAAAATGTTAAGGAGAAACTCTTGTCAGATTGTAAAGTGTAAAACTTTAGTTGCTTAAAAAACCTTATATTAAATCAATAATATGAAAATTTAAATAGTAGGTCTTAAATTTGTTTGATAGCTTACAGACTACGAGTAAGGCTCTTTTTCTTTTGTTTTGTCACTTGCATTATTAAAAATTTGGAGTTGTATTTTATTGATTAGTTTCATTTGATAAATCTCATCACACTTTGATTTCTGTAATTGTTTATCCCCTTCTTTTGTTACGTGTTTTTTCCATAGCCATTCTTTGCCCCCTACCTTTACACGCCAAGGTATTACCCTGGCGGCTCCCAACACCTCATCTCACGTCCATCAGTAAAATCGAATTTGCCCAGAGATCAGAGCAATGGCCTAGTAAGTATAAAAAAGGGTAACTAAAGTATTAATCTAATAAGACACACAGACAGCAGTAGAAGTTTGGTTATTTCCTTTCTGTAGCAAAAGAATGCAACTTATTTTATAAATAGTTTTAAGACACATAAGCTAATACTAACATAAAATGTATTTTGTTTTCATTTCTGGCAAATGTCTATGGAAGGAAAATGATTAGTGGCCTCAGTGAATAAATGTTGAGTTGTTTACAACCAGAGTTTCTGGCTTAGAGTGCAGTGTCTGTTACCAAAACTTTAAAAACTAAACCTTTATATCTGCTAATTTCTAATATCTTTTTACAAAAATATACGTACATGGTGTCTGTGTATATATATTTATATATATATAACGCTTATATATATATATAACCTCCATATATTTATAAAACATATATATGTTAGCCCTATGGTATAAAAATTCGAGGATATATTGGAAGAGCATTTTAATCTAATGGCAGAAATTAAATAGGATAGGGAATTACTCAAACGTATGATTGAATCTAATCCAAAACAAAATACATTGTAAAATATTATGTGTTCCTGATGGTCATCTTAGTTTAACAATTTAAAAAAAGAAATTTCCTGTTAATATATTTTTATAAATTAGAAGGTAAAAGCTATAGAACTTAAACTGTTATTTCGAATTTAAATGTCACTAAGGAAAACTCTACTCACGTCCAGGTTTCAGTGTTGTCTGTGATCATGTTAGCATCATGTTCATTCATCATCCAAGTTTGGCGCCCCTCACCTTTCACCCACACTCTTGTTTTGTGTTGTTAGGAGGTTATCAAGGAGGATGCTGCTGAGGGGCTTCCTTCACCCACAGACTCCCTGCGGGTAACGGAGTAGTCTTGTGGTGGGAACACGAGCCTGTCATCGCTTCTGCAGCAGGGACAACTGTCCTAGTTGTGGTGACAGCAGTCCCCTAACTCTGCATCTGTGCTGTTTTGGCCGCTAGTGTAGAGTAGCTAATACTAATCATTATAGTTCATGGATTAATTTAAAAGCTAATGTTTAACTTTATTTCCTCTGGTTTTTCCCCTTTTTCAATGACATAGGATGGGCTCTTTTTTTATTGTCCGAGGACAGGATTTTTCTAGCAGCCATCAGGAGCAGTCAGTTGGTGGTATATATTCCTTAGTGTTGAGCAATATTTTCACCTTTGATTATTTTTCTTAAGCCTACGGTTGGTACTGTACATGTGGAATACTTTTGAAAGTATCCAACATTACCCTTGAGACCACGAAAGGACATTATAAGCTCGGTGGTGTAGACCAAAATGCATCTGTAGTGACTCATTCTTAATCTGGGTGTCCACAGTTTATGAAACCTCAGTGTGAATGTAGTACTATTTTTCTTTATCTGTATTTTTATTAAAATAAAATTTCTAGATAAACAGAGGTAGTTCATTATGTAAAGGGAATTATTTAAACCTTTTTGGGCCAATACCTTAAAGTGGGTTTCTTAAAAAAAAAATTGTATGGGAAATCATTCCATATGTTTATTATTCAGGACTTTGTGTTTTATAAGAAATATGTTTAATGTGATGAGCCTTAAAATCTTCATTTACTCAATGTGGAATTTAGGAACCCAGTTTGTATTTTAACTTCTTTTGATTTATTTGCAGAATATCATGCCCATGTGGACATGATCAATTTAACCTAGAGCTCTGCTAACATGTAGCTTGACGGTTAGAATTAACGTGGGGGAAATACTACATCCTGAGCTTATCCGTAACTTTTAACTTAAAACATGCATTTGGGTAGGCAGTAGTTTTTTAACTCTCATTTTCTTCGAGTTAATGTTAGTAAGAGAGGAAAGAACCATTTTGGTGTTTTCATTGAGGAGTTGATGATTGTTTTTAAGTCATTAACATTTCAGCTGAAGTGTTTAGTGACTCCAATTATCCAGGAATAATAGACACAATAAACCATAATAATTCTATTTGGGCATTGGGAGAATCTTTAAGGCGTGGATCATTGCCACTAAATGCAAGAATGACTTTTAGTTTAGTCAGAGAGCCCTTCATACATACATTCATGCATGTAAAGCAATTCTCTAAGCTAAAATTCCTTAGCAAACTTTTGATGAAAATCAGATACTGTGAAGAATTTGATGGTCTTAATGACACAGACATGCTAAAATAGTAGCTATTCCTATGCTTGAGTATGTGGACAAACGCTTGCAATTAAAAGATATCTATAGTTTCTTTCAGGGACCAGTGAAGGAGCATTAAACAAATTTCAAATGAGTTTTTGGGGAAGGGGAAATAATGCAATTCTTGTGATGTGTTTAGAAACCCAATAACAAAGGATAAAGGTGCTCTGCATATATTAGTGCCTTTGTTTACTGAAATAACCGTACTATTTGCTCTTCTTTTAATATTGATAGTTTTGTGATTGGCTTAGTGAATAATAAATGCTTACCAAGCTTTCTTTGCTTTTAAGAAATTAACAATGACAATAGCATGTAAAATTTGTTTGGTAGAAGACTAGTAAAAGTAGACGCTTAGTTCAAAGCCCAATCAAAAGCAGTGGTGGAAATGCGAAGTATCTGTGCCTGGGAGCATTGTCCAGGGTCTTTATAGCTGCACCAACAGAGAAGTAGTTCACATAAAATTATTTAGCCCTTCGTGCCTCATACGGCTTCCTAGTCCTGCGGTAGAAAGTTTTAGATTCTGAGATAACAGGATTGTGGGTTAAGTCCATCTGCTCATTCAGTCGTCCCCCCCCATGCAACAGTTGATGACAAGAGCCGCTTAGAGATAAGTCAGGAGCTACACAAACACTTTT
This sequence comes from Potos flavus, assembly GCA_028534135.1. NCBI lineage: Eukaryota > Metazoa > Chordata > Mammalia > Carnivora > Procyonidae > Potos > Potos flavus. The sequence goes on along the minus strand of CM052885.1, from coordinate 4,420,215 downwards.
GGATGAATTGTTTTGTCATTACAGACACAGAGTAATGAGTAAAAATAAATCGCCACCACCACCAATAGAGCAAGACCATAAAGAGTTAACCAACCGTTATTTTCCACATAAGTGGTCCCATTTTTTTTTTTACCACAGAGAATTCTGATAAACCTTTAAAAAGTAGGTCCTAATGAAACAATTGGGTTTTCTCACATTAAGGAACATTGTAATAATTATAGCTTGTGAAGGCCAGCCAAAGACTTACCAGATAAGTTATAGATAGGTCCAAGTGTTTCACAGAAGTGAAGATGTAAAATACAAGACTCTATGCTAACTTTAAAAAATAATTTTATACAGAGAAAATATATGCCGAATCTTATAAAACTGGGGAAGAAAATTTGATATGTTCTCCAGAATATTAGACCTAGAAAGGACCTGTGGTTTAAAAACTTATAAAGCAGAGAAATTTTTTCAGAAATGAAATACTAATTAGAACACTAGTTCATAAAACCAGTAAAAGTGCAAGTGTGCCCCCTCCGGACTTCTCCTCCCTTTTGAGGATCCTCAGGAACACTAGGACCCGTGGCGTCATTCAGCTCCACAATGCAGAAGAACATTCAGGAATGGGTCTGTCAGACTTGCCTGAGGTTCACAGGAGGGGAGTGCCTGATGTGGGACTGGAATCCACATGCCCGTGTCATAGCCCATTCCTCAGACCATGCTGCCTTCTTTGCTCCTGTTGATACTAAGCATGCCTTAGCCAGGTATTTGATCTTAAGTCAAACAGACCCTACCCTGGTGGTTAGCTCTTTGCCTTGGACAAATTACTTAACCTCTTGGATACCCAACTTCCTCATCTGCAAAAAGCAGACCTACCACATAGGTCTGATGTAAGGATTACTCAGCCTTAGGACACGTTAAGGACTTAATTATTATTATTATTACTAGACCAAAGGCCAAATTTCATGGAACTTTAAAGACTCAGAAACTAAAACTGTTTCATGTTAAATTACCTCTGTCTTAGTAGTGGAGTAGTGTACAAATACACCAGTCAGTGTAGATTAACTCCGCCTCTAATCTGTTGATGCTTCTCTGGCCCTAAAGGTGTCAGCTGGTTTGTTTTCTTAGCATTTAGAAAGATTTCTAAATATACTTTACTTTAAAATACTTTAAAATTTTGACTGCTTTCCAGGGAATTTACTTGGTACCTGTGCTTTCTTACAGTCCGGGTCCCACTAGAAGTAGTGGCATCCAAGCATTCTGTGACCATGAAGGGGAGGACCCAATGGGGAGGGCTTGTCTCAGGCCAGGGTGTCTCAGTGGCATTTTGGTATGGTCTTTCAGAGTTGCTCTTAGGAGTCTGGAGTCGATTTTTATTTAAGATCTGCAGCTCATGGTGCTTTTCACTGAAAAGCAGTCCTTCAAAAGCAGGAATAATACAGCATTTCTTTTCCTCTTACCCTTCCTTGAATTATTTAGCACTGAGTTCTACAGGTGCCTGTGTGATCACTCACTGGCTCAACAAATTCATTGAGTGTCTACCAGGCACCATCCTAGTGGGACGCAGCAGTGAACCAAATTGATGAAACTCCTGCCCACATCGAGCTTGTGGGTTCAAAGGCTGCCAAGGGAATTATCCAGGCTCCAGAGTCATTCATTCTCAGGCTTCTGTGCCATGGGGTTTACCCGGTGCCTTTAGGCAGCTGTATTTAGATCATTTACATACCACGTTGAAAAGGCATGAAAAATTGGGGCGCCTGGGTGGCTCAGTCAGTTGAGCATCTGCCTTCAGCTCAGGTCATGATCTCAGGGTCCCTGCTCAGCGGGGAGTCTGCTTCTCCCTCTGCCTGCTGCTTCCCTTCTTGTGCTCTCTCTCTCTGGCAAATAAGTAAATAAAATCTTTTAAAAAATAAAGTAATTTAAAAAAAAAGAAAAGGCACGAAAAGAATTAGTACCCAGTGTTATTGGGAAGAACTTCAGAAGTGCAAAGACAGTGTTAATTACAGTATCTTTATTTCCACTGTGCTGTTAGAGATGAATGAAAATTGCTGAATTAATAAAAGTATTAAAAATGAAAGTCTCGGTTTTCATGAAACTAGATCCAATTTGCAAAGTAAGTAAAAATTTTTAAAAAAAAGTAAAAAAAGATGGGGCTCAACTGTAGATAATCTTTATTTCCACCACTGGCTTAGAACTTTTAACCTGTTTTCATACAAATGTATGTCCAAATCAAGCTGTCTCTCATCGTTCAGGAGCAGAATTGGACGAGAAAGTTAAAGATGCCTTGGGTAAGGAATGGGCTTGTTTTAGGTTTTGTTTAGTGTAGGATCCAGACAAGTGCTCACGGCCACCTCTCAGTGGCTTTTCTCAGGGTCATTCACACTTTCTAAAGTATATTAGAAGTGCATTTTTATTATTCTGTTTCAGTATGGAAAAGTATTCACTTATTTTTACTTTAATAATATTGTGAAAAATTGTATTCACTTCGGTCTTGAAAGTCTTTGTATCAGCCTCAAACTCAAGAAAACTTTTTTCCCTAAGCGATTAATAAACTGCCACGAAATTGATGGAGAGATGTCTATAGAAATATATTACAGTAATGAGATCACTAAGATACTAGAGTATCTTAGATAGAGGTTAGAAGTTAAAAAATAACAAAATCATATTCATTGCAGTTTTTAGTACTTTCGTTTTTTTTAAGATTGCCCTTAAAATGTAGGTTAAGCCTCACCTGTCAACTTTGGCCTCATTATTATTTCTCATGTAATTTGAAGAATAAGTTTTATTTTCCAACTAGGTTAACAATAGCTTTCTTTTGTGTTTCGAGTATCTTAGACTAAGCTGTAATTTCATTAGGACTTCTTTTTGATGTTTTTTTCAAGTCTTCACAAATATATAGATACATAGTAACTTTCTGTAAATCCTATTTATAAGATTGATATGTAAATGAGAAAGGTTTCCATTAGGTATTGCAGATATTGAGTAGGTCAGAAGGAGAACATCTGACATTAGGCTAGCAAATAGCAAAGCCCTGTCCTTTACCGAAACAATGAATCATGAAACACTGCATCAAAAACTAATGATGTACTGTATGGTGACTAACATAACATAATAAAAAAATAAAAATATTTTTTATTGATTAAAAAAACAATGCTGAAAATTAATTCTGAATCAATATCATCAGTCATCTGTAGATTATTTTAACTATTTAACAATTTTTGCCACCAACCTAATGGGTACAGAGGAATAAGTGACAGCAGTGGCATCTGCTTTGAATGGGAGTTTTTAAAAATCTACATCACTAAAATAGTTATGTTAATCATGGTATGCAGAAATTTTTCACCATTACAGCATAAAGCTGTAAGGCTGTTATGGCCTTTCTTTTTAAATGGTGTTTTAGTGCATCTATCACGTGCCAAATGCCCAATGAAACAAACCCAAGTTTGAAAAGTATATTTCTGAGCATTAAGTATAGTGTGGCTATATAATAGTTCATTTTATGAAGTGATCATGTGAATTCCAAATGCTTAAGTCTTATTATTAAATTGGTTAACTTTAGTTGTAGTGTTTTAATCAGAATATTTAAATATTAATTTTATGTTGGTATATGGTTGGAATACTGACTTTTCAGAGCAAGTTTTATTTACCCAGTTTTCTTGTTGAATGTATGGCCCATGAGTCACTCGTTTTAATGGGAAGACTGTGAATTTTGAGAGTACGATTATAAAGTTACCAAGCACATGTTAATGACATTAAACTACTATGTGTGTGTGTGTGTGTGTGTGTACACATGTGTGCATGTGAGCGTTCCTTGCCTTGTGCTGCTGCAGAGGTGGTGTGTTCAAAGCTATGGAAAGTCTGAGGAATGACAAGTGTGCTGCCTGTGTTTATTATATGTGCCTGTTTGATGTTTTACTTAAGCTCGTTTCCTTCATTCTGTTTTATTCCTTCCTTAAAGCCGTGTGACTCTGGGTTTAACAAACAAAGACAGGTACAGAAATTTTCAGTGAAATCTTACTCACTTTTCTTATTAGACTATTAGAAGCAATCATTGGCACTTTCACGCTGGGCTGTTGATTAATCTGTGCTTGTTTCAGTGCCTTGGGTTTATTTTAATAGCTGCTTTCAGCCTTTGCATGGCACTCATTCTGGCTAACCAATTCTAAGCTTATTTAATAAATTTACCAAAATGGTAATGTTTCAGAGTGTAGTTTTAATCTACTTACAATATAAAACAATACACTTACATCAAGGTAATTCTAGTCTGTTTTGTTGTTTGCTTTTCCCTGAAGAAATTCTGATGTGTGTGCATTTTGAAGTTTATATTTAAAAAGTTTAAACAAACTAACATCTTCTGTATTCAAATATCCACATTAGAAATTTTTAAAAATAAATTGTGATATTTGCTGAAATGATCTGTTCTAGACTTACAGCAGGTATATTTCAAGTAAGAATGCATGATAAACTTGAATGTATTACCGGTCTTTGTATTGTCAAAGTAGTATAATTAGTTTTCTGTTAATTTACCTGTTGAATTATTAAGTATGCTTTTTTTTCTTACCACTTTTTTATTCCTTCTCCTTCCTTTGATGAGATTTCCATCCAAAAATCATTATTTTGGTCACTGAGATTTATTTGGTCAAAATAATTGTATTATATGTGATTACTTGAGGAAAGACCTGGCAGATAATTACCATTTCTCCTACTCAAAGAAGCATATTATAACATATTTTAATTTATTGATAATTTACTCTTTATCTTGATATAGCCCTGCTTAAATCTAATCAAGAGTCAGACTATAGCTTTGATGGAATTACAGGGATCTTATGTTCCTGTGTGTGTCTTTCTTTTCTTATAAAGCTTTAAAAGTCATTCAGGCAATATATATTTTCTACATAATCCCCAATGATAAATTGTGGGTTTTTTTTTTTTTGAGAAATTATGTTTTAAAATAATTGATAATGTACAAGTTTTAAAGACTTGTAAAAGTAAAATTAAATGGAGCTTTCTCTTTCAAAGGACAAGAGTAGTGTCTATCAGAAGGTCTCTATTGCTGAGTTCCCAGATTCCCTGTGGAAATAAGATACTCTAAAAGTTTACATTTCCCCTAAGCTGGCAGAGTTAATTTGTTCCATGTCTATTATACTTTTCCTTTTCAGCACAGTCAGAAATAGAGTTTTTGGGGGATTAAAAAAAAAACACAACTTTTTAATTTTAGACTTAAAGAAAAGGTACAAAAATAGTATTCCCTTAATGATAACATCCTTCATAACTGTAGTATACTGTTTAAGAGCAGAAATTAAAGTGGTACGGTCCTATTGACTAACTATAGACTTTACTTGAATTTTACCAGTGTTTTCACTAATGTCATTTTTCTAATCCAAGATCCAATCCAGCGTTGGTGGTATAGTGGTGAGCATAGCTGCCTTCCAAGATCCAATCCAGTTGTGTTTGTTGCTAATTACTTCTTAGAGTTCTCTGGTCTGTGACAATTTCTTGGTCCTTCCTTGTCTTTCATGACCTTAATTATCACTTTTGAAGAATACTGGTCAGGTGTTTTGGAGACTGTTCCTCTACTTGGGTTTGTCTCATGGAGGTTATATATCTCTGGTAAGAGACCCACAGGAATGGTGTGATGCCCTTCTCAGCACGTCCTTATTAGTGCCGGGCTGCAGTCTTAACCAACGCTGACCTTAATCACTTGGTTAAGGTGGCGTCTGCCAGATTTCAACACTGTGAAGTTTTACTTTTTCCTTTGTAATGAATAAATATCTTGGGAGAGATACTTTGACACTCTGCAAATAACCTGTTTCTGCTTATACTTTTACGCATTAATTTTAGTACACATTGAAGTATCTTATGTACAACCGCTATTACTGTGGTGTCTTCTTAATGGTCCTTTTCTGTTTCCTTCCACATTTATTAATACAACTCTATAAGGAAAAGCTGTCTTTTATTCCTCAGTCATTTATTCAATTAATTTTCACTTATTCAAATATTTATTTATATCAGTATGGAATCATTCTGTATAGAATAAGTTATAATCCAGTATGATAATTATTTATTTTGGTGATCAAACTGTTCATTTGTTATTTTCGAACCAAGACTATCCAAAATAGAAATGTATCCAGAGAGAAGAGACAGGTTGAGGAATAAGAATATTTGGAAGACAGTATTAAAGATCATTTAAAAGATAAATATTATTCAGCAATAAAAAGAATGAAGTGCTAGTACATACTATCACATGGCTGAACCTTGACATTATTCTACGTGAAGGAAGCCAGATGCAAAATGTCACGTATGGCTCCATTTATAGAAAATGTCCAAAATAGGCAAATCTGGAGACAGAAAGATTCCCTAGTTGACAGGGGCCGGGAATGGATGTTGGAGGGATGGAGAATGACTGCTAATGGATACAGGCATTTCGTTTTAGGGACATGAAAATGTCATAAAATGAATTGTGATGATGGTTTTACAACTATGCAAATATACTAAAAACCATTGAATCATACACTTTAAGAGAGAGAATTGTAGGGTATGTGAATTATAACTCAAGCTGTTTAAAAGGAAAGGAAGATAAAACAAGTATGGTTCTTAAAATTCATACAAAGGATTTTAAATTTCCATTGTAGATACTGAGGAATTATACTTTGAATATTGGCTATAACTCATTCAGGCAGAAAATTGAACTGTGTATAGATATGAAAACTAAATTGTGGAAATACTAGTGTTTTGCTGTTAGTATTTTTGAAGCATAGTACCTTGGACCATATAATATATGGCATATTTAAAATTTATATTTAATTAAAAACAAACTCTGACTAAAGATGTTTGGTGCAGGATCTTCCAAGTCATTAATTTCAAAACTTTTATGGGCCCGTCTCATACTTGTTAACTTGCTGAGACTCCCTGTCATAAAATTAATACTACAACTCCCTGTTCAATATGGTCCCATTCCCTAGCTGTATTTGTGTGTAGTATAGATATACGCTGTGTATATGCTATTTGTATATATATTTATTTATCAGTTCATAAGACAGTATCATTTATGCTTTCACATCATAAATAAAGTTTAACCACTGGCTACTAGGCCATTTTGGCTGTGTTATAGTGTACTTTTGTCCTGTTGATGGTAAAAGATAGAAAATATAAATTTACACATCCTTGAGGATAGGATAAATTTTACTTATTTTGGGGCACCTGGGTGGCTCAGTCGTTAAGGGTCTGCCTTTGGCTCAGGTCATGATCCCAGAGTCCTGGGATCGAGCCCCGCATCGGGCTCTCTGCTCAGCAGGAAGCCTGCTTCTCCCTCTCCCATTTCCCCTGCTTGTGGTCCCTCTCTCGCTGTTTCTCGCTCTGTCAAATAATAAATAAAATCTTTAAAAAAATTTTTTTTTACTTTTTTTAAGATTAGATTGAATGGTAAACAGGGCAGATCATTTGAAATGTTGTCGTTACCTGCTATGCTAGTTGGTTTGTCTTCTGTTCATTGTGGTTATAGTTTCTTTAAACTTTTCAAAAATAGACTGCTGGAACAAGGAAAGTAGGAAGTTGTTAAGACCTGATAAGTTAGGGTTCTGGCCCAGATCTTCTACTAACCAGCCATTTATTCTGTGACTTTGAAGCCAAAACTTAACCTCTTTGGGTAATGGAGGCGTATTTGAGGCATAGTTGAGGCGATCTGTATCTAATGGACCGCAGGCCACATACTTTTGTAGTATGTCACCACATGCAGAAAACATTTTTCTTCTAAGTAAATACTAGAGTATTTATTATTGTGATTTTTCTTTTAAATGAGACCAAATTTTTATTGTATTTACTTTTATGTGTTTTAAGAAGTAATATTGTTGTTTTATATTTATATGCTTATTGTATAGATTCTTAAAGGGAAGTTTTAAATTCCTTGGATATAAAATATGATCAAGATCTGAAAACTTTAGCTGTCATAGATTATTAAGGTAGTATGTAGAGACATTTAAAGCTATTTACTTTAGGCACTTAAAAAATTATTTCATAGATTTTTTTATTTTTACATTTTGTAATTTTGTAATATAGGCATCAGTAATTTTCCCTCTTCGTTCTTTTCTTTTTTTTAAACCCCTCCTTAAGGGCTGCACCCTATTCTTCCGCGATCAGGCTGTAAACATTTGAGAAGTTAGCCTGTGCTTGATTCATGGAATGTTTCATCTTAGAAAAGTGGTTGTGATCAGGCTGTATTTGCTATAATACAAGCGACTCCTTAAAGTAAAACAGTAGCTAAATCTATTCTCTAATGGCATTTCCCATAGTACACATATTTGCTGTTTTTAGCTTTAGTTTGAAAATTTGTTATTAATTAATTAATTAATTATTAATTAATTAATTAATTGTTATTAATCAGAGTACTTCGCAGTGCAAGTCATGTGCTTCGTACATCTGGCATTAAATGCTGTTCACACATGTATTTTTCCATGGCTCGTCTAGGGGTCAGGCCCAGCCTCAGGAGCAGTGATGTCACTGAATTCAATGAATGTGGATGCAGTGTGCGAGAAACTGAAACAGATAGAAGGGCTGGACCAGAGTATGCTGCCTCAGTATTGTGCAACCATCAAAAAGGTGACGTACGCATTTATCTGCCGACTCAAGGCAGGACTGCGGGCGTGGGAGATGGGGCTCCGTGGACAATGAACGGTCCAGTTTTAGCTTCTGAAAGATGGATTCGCTGCTGAAATAGGAAAGCTCCAAATGGAAACATGATTCTTATTATTTCGTATCCTAAAAGTGTCCTATTATTCCTAAGTTTATAAATGGATAAAGAAAATGAAGTAGCTGTATCACAATGTTACTTTTTAAATGACCTAATATAAGTAGAAATGCCTTGATGAGAAATACAAAAGTCTGTGGAGCTTCACAGAGAAACAATAACTCATGTCTCCAGTATGCAGCAGAGAACATCTCAAGGCTTTTTATGTGTTATTTTCTTTGATTGTATTGTTTGTGACTTAATCATTATCAGAATAAACCACACTTGCTTCATTTTTCCCAAACTGTTCGTGTCTTGATGGGACTTATGAGCATGTTCCATTTGATGAACCTCATAGGTTTGGTTTGCAAGACTAACACATTTAAGGAAGTTTCTTTCTTCCTAGGTCCTATTCTTGCCCTTCTAGTAGCTACCACGAAGTTGGACAGTGATGCCTGGGACTCAGGGCAGGCTTCCCGTATTATACAAGACTGTGTCCCTGTTATAGTAGATATTTCTACTAAATATGCTTTTTATGCTTTTCCTAGCAGAGAACTGTGGTAAAGTAAACATTAATAACAAGCGTCTAATGTTTGCACACTTTAAAGAATGGCATCTAAAAAGTTTTGTGAAGAATTATAAGCACGTTATAGATACCATTTTACTAATCTCAGCCTATGTTTAGGAAACATGAAGTACGTTTACGTCAGTTTCCTTACAGATGTGGTTAGTGCTAATCCCTGTTTGCGAAAGCATCAAGCACTGCCTTTCCAAGGTGCAAACCCCACTCCTCCAGACAGTTTGGGTGGTGTCCTCAGCCCAGGAGAGGGTGAGGCCTCCAATTTGAATCCTGGGCAATTTTGTTTCCATTATGACAGCATCCTCTTCCCACTCGGCTCTCCCTGCAGCCCTGGCTTTCGAGGCCCATCTGAGCACCTGGTCTCTTAAATGCGGCGACGTGCCCTGCATTTCTGCAGCAGGACCTCTGTCACAGGCCTGCTCTGTACACTCATGTCTTCAGCGTTAACCTGGAGACTGAACATTCCATCAGTTTTAAACACAAGTATTCCATCATCTTACCACAAGTTAATAAAGCCAGGCTTTATATTTTGTAAAATCAGCAAGCCACCTATTATTAATAAAGAAAATTCTATCTGTTCTTCTTTGGCAGATATTAGAATTACAGAGACCCAATATTGATACAGTCATTTTTGGTGAATTTAATAAATTGGGAAATTAGTGGGCGGACATTCTTTGTGGCTGAAGTTATCTAGTATAACTGATAAACAGGCTTGTCAGAGCTTACTTCATTTAGAACTTTGTCTGTGTGACATACTTACAAGGACAGATGTCTTTGTCCCCTCCTGGGAGCTTCGTTCCTGTTCATATTTTACTTTACAAGATTAGAGGAGAAAAACTAATGGTTTTGTTTATTGCTCATGACAGGGTGTCGGTAGTTTTGGAAATAGTTGGGAGGGTTAGCTCTTGGGTTGTCCCTGAAGAGTGATTTGTTTTACTTGTGTGATTAAAACACTTGGAAAAATATGGAGTAGCTCATGTTGTTCAAAGAAAGCTTGCTTTTACTATATTATTACACAGGATAGTAACCTTGTTTAGGTCAGTATTTTCTAGTCTGTAATGACTTTCTTAGTACTAAATATAAATGTACTTTTTAATCACTAATAATTCAGATACCTCCTTTTCGTTTGTCTTTATACTTGCCTTTATTTTTATTCAGGCAAACATAAATGGCCGTGTGTTAGCTCAGTGTAACATTGATGAACTGAAGAAAGAGATGAGTATGAATTTTGGAGACTGGCATCTTTTTAGAAGCACCGTAAGATATTTTATGTTTATAGACTTATTTATAATATTGTATGAGGCAAGTACTAATCATTACTGGTCCAAACTGCTATTTTTCTATATTTTTAAAAAACCTGTAACAAGTGCATTTTACACTTAAGTACAACCCTTGTATATTATGTTATGCAGAATATGCACAGCAGCACGTGGCAACCTTTGGGCATGTCACTTGGAAATTTGGGGAAGAGGTGACCTGCCAATTCTCCATGCTTTCACTGACGAAGGCTTTCTCTTTGAACTGCCTGTAGTCAGGCTCCCCAAGCCTCTAGGCCTCGACCTTGGTGTCTGTCCTTGTCAGGCCTGCATCGCCCAGTTTTAGCAAAGATCATGTTAAGTCAGTTTAGAAACAACCCCCCTCACTATCTGATCATCCTTGGTCCCTGATCAAATTCCTCATTCCCCGTCACCCCCCAGATAATATCTGATCGCCCCGGCCTGCCTTCAGCGAGAATCCTGTCAAGTTGGTTCAGCCAGAATTCCCCCTTAACCTTGATGTTTCCTCTTAGCAATTTTCTACCCAGTGACCCCCACCCCAAAGGTTGCTATAATGCCTTCTCGTCTATGCTGCTTTCTGGATTGAGGCCAGTTCTGTCCTGAGGTCTCTTTTCCTCCATTGCAGTAGTTTCTGATTAGAATCTGCTTTCACCACATTAGCTACTGTCCAGCTTTGGTTCTCTATGACACACTGCAGTTGCATTCTGTTTTGTCCTCCAGTTAAATTTTAAACTAAAGTAATAATAACATAATGGTCAAATTAGAGTGTAATATGTATATGATGGTTTTGCCATTACTTCTTTTAGTATAATTGAAATGAAAGATAAGTAGATATATTTCAAATTCATTAGAAACTCACAAGAAGTCTGCTTTCTCATTTTCATTATAATAATTTTATAATGTCTTATTTTTAAAAATAATTTCTAAAGCTTCTAAAATGTGATTTGTCAGTGTGGATATTAACGTTATTTTTTTTTTCTTCTGTTAAAGGTACTAGAAATGAGAAATGCAGAAAACCAGGTGGTCCCTGAAGACCCACGTTTACTTAGTGAAAACAACAGTGGCCCAGTTCCTCACGGTGAATCTGCTCATCGCTCTTCACACAATGAATTGCCTCATACCGAGCTTTCCAGTCAAACTCCCTACACACTGAACTTCAGCTTTGAAGAACTAAATACACTTGGCCTAGATGAAGGTGCCCCACGTCACAGTAATCTAAGTTGGCAGGTATTTATTAAATGTCATTTTTCATATTACTAAAGAGAAGTAGGGCGATTTTAATTCACTGAGAATATGTTGGTGCATTTATGTAGTCTTTCGGAAAATACTTAATGAGTACTTCAGTGAACAAGACAGAGGGTTCCCTATTCTTAAGGAATTGTATTTTTCTGAAGAGGCCAGTGAGTAAAACAAAGAAAAAAAAAGATAATTTTGGAAATTGGCAACAACCGTCAAAGCAATAAACTAGGGTAATGGCACAGAGAGGAGGTGGGAACTGGGCTGCTCTGGTTAGGCTGGTGAGAGTTCACGCTTCACTGGCTATTTTCTGGTTAAATTCATTCATCAGTGGCTAAGCTACATCTACATTGGAAAGTTGCCACATATATTTCCCTTTTGAGCAGCATAATCTGGTTTTCAGTACCCAGTATTCATGGATATTCATTTTTTCTGTTACCTGATACTAGGTATGGGTAAGTTTCTTCTTTGGGTGTTCTTAGCAGACGGGAGCCAGAGCAGGATCAGGAATAAAGAGGAAAGTGAGAGAAACATGAGAAAGAGTAAGGAGGGAAGAAGAGAAATAAACTAGGGAAAACCAGAGTAGGGTGCAGAAGAGAGAGGCGATGAGCCAGGGAGGAAGCGCGGCGAGTGGCTGCGGAGAAACTGTGCTGACGGGGGGCGGGCCCCTGGCGCGTCTACCATTTTTACGGCAGTTTGGTTCGGCTTGGTACTACAAACATGTTGTTGTTGTCATCATTACGTTTTTATATTACCAGGTACCTTTTTCTTTATGTTGGGAAACTATTTTATAGTCGGGTACTGACTGAGATAAAAACTCCCTTCTTTTATCAGAAGACAAGTTTACACCTGACCCTTTTGTCCCTGTGTTTCCGCAGCAGGGCTTCCTTTCTTTTCCCTGGGACTCCTTTTGGCATTCCATAAGAAATCCTCTTCTCTGCTTTTCCACACTTGGTATCTCCTCCCACGACCTGGGAACTCCTAGCCTTCCCCTTCATGCAGCAGCTCTCCAACGGTCCTGTAATCTCAGTCCCCTTATACTTTTAAACATGACCGAAGACCCCAGAAAGCTTTTGGTTATGTAAATTGTATCTGTATATTACGTTAGAAATAAAAACTGAGAAACTTTAAAAATACTTACTAATTTATTTAAAAATAAACCTCTTACGTGTTAACATAAATAGCATTTTTATGAGAAATGGGAATATCTTCCAAAACAAGACAAACTTTAGTGAAAATGGGTTGCTTTGCAAATCTCTCTGATGCCTGGCTCAGTAGAAGGCAACCAGACCCCTCCCCCCGATATCTGCTTCTGCATTAAATCTCTTGTGACCTCACCCATCATGGAGCCTCTGGAAGTCCCACTGGACACGCTGGTGGGAACGAGAGTGAGAGGCACTGGTATCGTCCTGTGATGCTCTGATGAGAATTGTTTCGACCTGCAGGGTCCCCGCAGTGCTGTGTACACCCTGCATTTGAGACCGGAGATGGTGCTCTCCGAATAGTCCGAATCCGCCTGCAGGGGACCTTCTCAAGGAGATGGGTCGTTTTCTCCCGATGGGAGGAAGACTCTGGGCCTTATTTCTGCTTCTTTGCTTCAGCCATTGCTCTTATCCCTTCTTAGATTTCCTTGGTTCTTTTTCTTCCATTTCCCTCCTCTTTTTCCTAATCTGTATTCTTTACTCCTCCCTTATCAGCTTTTCTGAGATCTATAGCAATTCAAATCCTAAACTTCACATTGGAAATCAAACTTTTAAAAATACTTCATTTCTCTGTTTACTAGGACCTAACTATTGACCTCTTGGCTTCCATTTCTGTTCATTTGGATCCTGTATTTGTCTTTTCTATTGCACCCTATACTTTATTCCTTTTAAATTATTACTGTTATTTTTGGCATTTAGAGTACATTTTCATACTCAATTGAAATTTGACAGAAACATGTCGTCCAAGTTGAGAAAGGTTCCTTTTTTTAATTTCAAGGATATTTAGTGAATAATTCTTTTTTTTTCTATTTAAAATTTTTTAAATTCTGGTTAGTAAACATACAGTGTAATATTAGTTTCAGGTGTGCAATATAGTGACTCAGCCCTTCCATACAATACCCAATGCTCATCAGGAAAGGTTCTTTTTAACATACACTGAAAACTCGAGTATTTTGTTTTTGAGATATATCTTAAATCTAATCATCTTTGTCTTTTCTAAGAGGAGTTTTTGTGTTTTATCAACGAAGGTGACTTTTACCTTAAATAAAAGCTAAAAGTTTGAAGTTCTAAAAATAGGCGCTAAGATTATTTGTTAATGCAACCTTTAATTATACCTTTAAATATTAATAATAAACTAACATTATTAAAATTTATATAAAGCTTTCTAATAAACGTAAAATTATCCATAAGCTCACGGCTTTTATTAAACTGTATTATGTAGAATTCTTTTAAAAAAATTTGGTATTTTGAGGACTTTAAAAATTCTGAGTGTACATATATATTTCCTAAGTTGATATTTATTATGCCTTTTTTTTTTTGCTTATTTGAATTCTTAAATTTATTTTTTTCTGTCTTCACAGTCACAAACTCGCAGAACCCCAAGTCTTTCGAGTCTCAATTCCCAGGATTCCAGTATTGAAATTTCAAAGCTTACTGATAAGGTGCAGGCCGAGTATAGAGATGCCTATAGAGAATATATCGCTCAGATGTCTCAGTTAGAAGGGGGTACAGGTTCCACAACAATTAGCGGCAGATCTTCTCCACATAGCACGTACTATATGGGTCAGAGTTCATCAGGGGGCTCCATTCACTCTAGTCTAGAACCAGAGAAAGGGAAGGATAGCGAACCAAAGCAAGATGATGGAAGGAAGCCATTTTTAATGAAGAGGGGAGATGTTATAGATTATTCTTCATCAGGGGTTTCCACTAATGATGCCTCACCCCTGGATCCTATTACCGAAGAAGATGAGAAGTCCGATCAGTCAGGCAGTAAGCTTCTCCCGGGCAAGAAGTCCTCAGAAAGGTCAAGCCTCTTCCAGACAGATTTGAAGCTTAAGGGAGGTGGACTGCGCTATCAAAAACTTCCAAGTGATGAGGATGAATCTGGGACAGAAGAATCAGATAATACTCCACTGCTCAAAGATGATAAAGATAAAAAAGTTGAAGGGAAAGTAGAGAGAGTATCAAAGTCTCCAGAACACAGTGCCGAGCCGATTAGAACCTTCATTAAAGCAAAAGAATATTTGTCAGATGCCCTCCTTGACAAAAAGGACTCATCCGATTCAGGAGTGAGATCCAGTGAAAGTTCTCCCAATCATTCTCTTCACAATGAAGGGGCTGATGATTCCCAGCTTGAAAAGGCAAATCTCATTGAGCTTGAAGATGATAGCCACAGTGGAAAACGGGGAATACCACATAGCTTGAGTGGCCTGCAAGATCCAATTATAGCTCGGATGTCCATTTGTTCCGAAGACAAGAAAAGCCCTTCCGAATGTAGCTTGATAGCCAGCAGTCCTGAAGAAAACTGGCCAGCGTGTCAAAAAGCCTACAACCTGAATCGAACACCCAGTACCGTGACTCTGAACAACAACAGTGCGCCAGCTAACAGATCCAATCAGAATTTTGATGAAATGGAAGGAACGAGGGAGACTTCCCAAGTCATTCTGAGGCCTGGTTCCAGTTCCAACCCAACTGCTATTCAGAATGAAAACCTAAAAAGCATGACGCATAAGCGAAGCCAACGTTCAAGTTATACAAGGCTCTCCAAGGATTCTTCAGAGCTCCATGCAGTGGCTTCTTCTGATAGTACAGGCTTTGGAGAGGAAAGAGAAAGCATTCTTTAGGAGAAATAAGCAAAAGCAGAATAGTGTTACTATTCCCCTATGACAAAATTGACCCACGTTTATAGTGAATCCATCCATGCATGTCATCTTTGTGCGTTTCATTCACAAATAATGAATGAATGGGAAGGTCTTTGGTAAAGAAGCATACACTATACAACAGAGGAAAGTATAAGAAGGGGTGATTGATCAATCAGCCTCCACTGTCTTTGTAATTAGAAGCTTAAAAACTCACTATTGTTATTGGAACTTTCATTGGCACACAGCCTCATAAAATTTTTGAGACAAGATCTAAGTGTAAAGATAGATTAGAAAGGGCATGATTTGCCAAAGAAAATGGAAAGCTAAAGACCCCTTTTGTACAACATTCACTCATCAAATATTCGAAGGAAGACATGGTGTTAGATGAACCAGAAGCAAATTTTGCTCTTAGAGGTTAAAAGATAAGAATTTATAGGTTATGAAGTAGCCCAGAGACCAAGTACATGATAAATTGAGAACCAATGTTGTATATAATAGACACATTCTTTAACAAGGGCTTTAAAGATTGATAAGAAGATGAATGAACAGTGCTCAAAATAGAGCCCCAGTGATGAGACCTTTTTGAGCTGCTAGGAGAGTGGCCCGTGGGGAGGGGCTGAGAACCTCCCTAGGACCTGGACTCTGGCCTCCAAGTCCCAGATGTGGCGCTAAGCACCATCCACCAGCTTGAGAACCCACGCTGGTCTCTTCTGTGACTCTTTTCAATGGTGTACCCAACTTTTCTTAGCCCCGCAGTGAGAGGGAAAAACACGAATTCTTTCTCTGGAGAATCAGGGAGACATGGGTAATAATAGGCTCTAATAAATATTCGTGGGCCAAGAGAATGAGGAAATAATTACATCAGAAAGGCCAGTGTCACTTGATTAAGACAAGGAAATATTTAATTAGGTAAAACTAAATTATTGTCTTCTATACCAGGGAAGAGTATATCTATCTACTTCATCTATTCCAAAACTAGCATGCTAACCCCAGGGGAGGACCGTAAGAAAGGATATACTTTAAAAAGTTTTAAAATGTAACAAAGCAAGGATAAAATGCAGATAAAACGGTGAGACTTTCCATTTATTGTTAGCAGGGTTAAGAGAATGACCACATTTAAGTATCATATGGACTAGAAGTGGACCCTGTCATCATGCCTTGAATTTTTTTTGTTGTTATTTTAACATAGCCTATTTATGTAGAATTAATTTTGGCAGTATATCCTCAGTCACAGATAAGATCGTAGATGGTGAGATCGTAGAATGTTCAATTACCCAAATTTAGTGTTACGTTTGTGATGGCTTTCACTTAATAGATTTTTATTAATACACTGAATAAATTATTTAGTTGACCAGTCATTGCACTAAATAGTTGCTGTTTCGGGTTTCATTGTGTTGATGTTTGAGTATAATCTAACATTTCC
This sequence comes from Potos flavus, assembly GCA_028534135.1. Lineage (NCBI taxonomy): Eukaryota > Metazoa > Chordata > Mammalia > Carnivora > Procyonidae > Potos > Potos flavus. Next base: position 4,403,151 of record CM052885.1, on the reverse strand, counting down.
TTAAAGTGTTTATTTCGCATGACTTTAACAAATGTTTTTAACCAATTAAAGGCAGGATGTTATTGACATTATATATTGGAATGTTAACATTTTAGTATTTATAGTGCTTTAGTTCACAATATTGTATAATTGGTAATTATTTCAGAGGCAATATTTTGTTCTTTTTCCGGTGAGTAGATGCAGCTTAATATCATTGTCGTACATTCTTTACGCTGTTTGTGAAGTTAATACTAGAGTATTAAGTGTAAAAATAGATTTAGAAAACAATAAAAAAGTTGCATGTTATTCTGACTCATGAATTTTTATTCACTACAGTAATAATTCACATTTTGATTACAAATAAAAGAGTAATTTGTGTGTTTGTTTTGTCGTATGTGTGTTCAGTTTGTGAAAGATGTTCAGGGTCATGGAGCAGTTGCACAGCTGGCAGGCGTGCTGAGCTGCCCCACTAGTCCTTTGGAGGGAACATGGCTCCTAAGTCCCCGAGCCTGAACGGTGCCGTGCGGGGGCATTAGTGCCCAGCAGCACAACGCTCCCCGGGCATTTCTGTAGCTACAAGAAGTAGCTTGTCCGGGTCCTGGGAGGATATCAACTTAATTATTATATGAGCATTATGGAAAAGTTTTCCTTCTCATACTGCTAACAGAAATTGACAAACCAGATGGCTTATTGAGTCATACCATCATTCCTTTGAATCTGTGTGTCTATGTGTGTGTATGTGTATCTATTTATACTATATAGCTCAGTCTGATCCCCACATATACAAAACTCTGCTTTAAGCTGGGTGGAAAATGATAGAAAAGAAAATTGGTGCTTTAATCTTGCTAGTCCCTTCGCTTCTGTGTCACTTAGAGTTTTACCATATTTTATAAACCATTCTGCCTTCACTGTAAGCCACGGATAGTTCTGTTCACATAGCAGAACATTAAGCCCAATCATTCACCTTGGACATGTGGAGTGGTGGGTAGGAGTATAGCCCTCCTGCAGGGGATACTGGAAATGGGAGGAAGCTATTGACATCTCTCAACTGATACAATTTTCATAGTGCTGAGGGTGTAAAGTCAGTGCTCAAATTCTGGGAAATTTAAGCATTTGTATTTGAATTAACATTTCCAAAATTGATGGGAAAATCTGTTTTTGTATTATATTTTATTTATGTGAGTTTTAGATAGCAGTCAATAATTTTAATTGCTTAGCCAAGTAATTTTAGAAATTTATTTGCTAAAATTCTCAACTTGAGAACTCTTTAGATCATTTGCATGTTGTAGTGCTGCAGTAAAATACATTTGTAATCATGATTTTTTTTGTCCTTACAACTACTAACCATTAGAAAATATTGTTTGAATGAAATTAAATTCTTTATTCTTCTGGCTAAAATACTAAACTTAAAAGGCTTTAAGACTACATTATTTTTGGTTGTACCAGGAATTCTCAGCCTATTTAGAAGTATTCCAGAGTTTAAAAATCTCTGAATTCCTGGCTCACTCTTGAGTAAATCAACACAACTACCCGGAAAAGAGGGAACTAGAGGTCACTGTCCCCTTCACTTTGTGAATGAGTGACATTGAGGGAAAAGCAGGTAAAAGGGAACGTGCAATAAAATTAACTTTGGCAAACATTTGAGACTGAACATCTTGGCTCCCTTATTCCCTACCTGCCCTTCTAGATTTATGCTGACACTTGGCAGAAGGGAAGAAGCAGGCGGGGAAACTTTCTTGCTTGGGGTTACGGTGAGGGCTATCTAGCCTGGGGTGGGCTATTTGAAATGATTGTATTTTTAATTTCCAGGTGGTGGTGCCCCCTACCCTTCCCTACCCCATAATTTCAAGCATAGGCCATAATTATGAAAATTAATTGAAAAATAGAAATTTATATATAACAGTGAGCCCACCACGAGATGGTCTTTTAATGGTTCGGCACTTCGGAAAGGTTGAGAATCCTTGGTTGAGACTGATTAACTAGAAAGAGAAGTTAAAATCTTACGTAATTTTAAACCCTTTCATGTCTAGGAAGAAAATGCGGCCCTTGAAATAGATACATCTTCAGAGGATCCAATTTAAACTAAGGTATGTAAAAAATTAGTTTTCAAACTCAACTAGTTTTAAGCCAGTTTTGGACACAATTTTCACCAATTAGAGAATTTCTATTCTTACTGCTTTAAGAAACAAGTAAGAAACATTTAAAACCATCGCTGGAAATGAACCACTACACGGCCAAAGCTTTGTAAGTAAAATTACTAGTAAAGCACAGTCTTCGTTTACACCGTCCTGAGTCTGCTGTGCACTGGTCCCTGTGGTGGCTGAAAGGTTTCATTTACTCGGACTTACTCAAGAGCAGAGAACTTCTTGAATGGGGCTTGGGTGGCTTGTATGATTAGCTCCACCCTGAACTTCCCGCTACAGTGAGGCATTAAGAAAATAAAGAATTTATAAGAATATAAAAGGGTCTTGGAGAAGGAAAAGAAATTATTTCCAGACTCTTAGTAGTATGACTCTTTAAAAAGTCCATGAAAATGTCAACAATTTGATCTCACTGCAGTGAAGACCAAAGTTGGCAGAAATGTGAATTTCACGATACTGTGTGGCAAAGGTGGTGTGATTGTTTTCGAGCACACAGTATTCTGAATGTGCCTATGGAGTATAATCAGCAGTCATTTGTTTACAGAGAACAGGCTTAAGTCCTGAATTTGCTGAGGCTGAATATGGTTTTTGTAGTGCTGTTTACCCCAGTGATAGGCATCAGGAGCCCTTTCTTAGTTTTGCCAAGATTTAACAAAACGTGAAATAATACATTAAACCGAATTATTAAAATTTGAATAAATGATGTTTTACTCTTAAATATAGAATTACATGCTCCATATTATTCAAATTAAGAAGTTGTTTGAAATAACTAAGATCATCTTAATTACCCACTATCATTTTCTAATTTTAACATATATTTTATACTTATTTAACTTATTTTCTTTCAAGGCAACAAGGGCTCTAGGTCTTAGTACCCTGCCCACTAGACCATTTCTCGTGACAATTCGGTTAGCTTCTCACGCTCGGCTTCCTCACCAAACCTAAGGGGGTCAAGAAGATACTACCTGCCACTCAGTAATCCTGCTACCCAGTCGCTGGAGAAGAGAGATTTGTTCACCTCTATTTGTTCTGTCCTAGTAGTTGTAAAATTTGAATTCGTTTTAATGAAGTTTTCTGTATATGAAATTCTAGATAGAAGCCCAAGGGTATAGCAAAGAGCATGTCAGTGAACTCCACATAAACCGACATTTAGTATCTTCTAGCATCTTGGTCAAATATCTAATAAAATGTTAGGTTGTTATTTTTAAAATTCTAGCTCCTGACACTAGCATGTTTTTTAGCTAGCATGTTTCTGAGAACTCATACACTGTATATTGTTATAGTTAATGCACATTAAACTCTTTGTATTCTTAAAAAAGTTATTTTCTTTTTGAGTTCTTTGTGTTTTCTTCCTCTACCTTTAACCTGACTTGTTTTCACTCTTTTTTGTCTTAAGTTTTTTTTTTTTTATATTGCCATATATTTATCCTATTTTACCATAAAGCATTCCTTAGACAGCAGAATGAGACAGAACCTCAAGACAGCTTTTAGACCAAATCTTGGACGTCAGTTAGCCAGTGGACCTCGAGTCAGTACTTGTCAAGTGAGTGAATGAAGTCTACCGTAAACTTGGAGAGTCTGCCCACAGATCCTACACTGTGTCTTAAAAATGCTGAATGGGAATGCCTTAACACTGTGGCCTCGTGCTAGAGTTCCTTACAGCACCCACGGTTCCCTGTCACTTCATCCCCGCCCTGCTACCTGTCTGGCCCTGGAAGCTGTTCTGTCTGGGACGCTTGGGAGTCTGTCAGGACATTTATAAAGACTCCCGGGCGGGGTATCCGCAGCCCATCCTGAGAAGCGCTATCGCGGCAGAGTGCCAGGCCCTGTGTTCCTCGGGGATGTGTTTGTAATCCTCTCCTGCACTTTAAGCCCTTTGTCTGGTGCTTTGTGGAGACACCCATCTTCAAAATTAATATAATTGTGGAGTCAAAGTAAAAATGCTTCACTCTACGTTTTACTTTAGGACGTCAAAAGTATTTTCGGGTGTGACGTAGCACGAGCGTGTTTTCTCTGAGCCCCGTGGGGCTACGTCATTATTAGGACGACAGTCAATATCAGGGCCGTCGCAGAGAACCCTGTCCAGAGCTCAGTCTTCCAACCTTTTGTTTAGCAGCCTTATTCATTATTTCCACTGACCACCCCTCATTGCTTTCTGGCATTTCTCTATCTCAGGTTGATCACTCTCAGTCTGACCAAGAATGAGCATGTTATTCTGGGATTCTATACCGAATACTTTCTGTATGAGCGGGCCATTGTGTGTTGCTTGAAAATTTCTCTAGTAAGGTAGGCTAACCACTCGAACAAGCCCCCGGTCTCATTGACTTAATACAGTTGGAGTTTACTTCTTGTTCCTGGGACAGTTCACTGTCATCTAAGTTGACGTAAAGCCTCGGGGACCCGTGCTCCTTCGTCTGTGGCCTCACCGGGCTCCAAGCCTTCAGAGTCCTCTGGCCCATCGCGTGCATTCCGTGAACACAGAGGGGAGCGGGGAGGGCGGAGGACCGCGCCGGGAGGTGGTGTGCGCCCCTTGCACTGGCCTTCCTGGGTCCTGCGGTGGCGCAGAGCTGCCAGGGAGGCCGGGGTGTTAGGTGAACTGCACGCCCTGCAGGAGGAGCAAGCATTCTGGGCAGCAGGCAGGAGCCTTTTCTACTTGGGCACTCGGTGTGGATTATCTGCGGCAGAGGAAACTCCGAGACTGACCTTGTTTTCTGCTTTAACAGTTCCTTCTTTTTGTTGACATCTCTCTTAAATTTTACTTCGTCTGCAGTTTTTCTTCTGGTAGGGAGGTCTGTTAAAATCAGAACACCTAACCTAGAAGAAGGATTTTAGGGCAGGGTGGTTTCCAATTAGCTGGCTCTTTCCTTGCACTCCAGAAACTTCAGACTTCTGACGCGGACCAGGCTGCAGGAAGAATTACGCAAGGTAAGAATGGGAAAAGAATGACGTTTCACAACTCGCCTAGAATGCTTCTCTATCCAAAGATTCTCAGGCCATCCAGAATCTGCCTGACTCCCTGTTGCTATCGCTTCTTTGACATCTCTTCCTCCTGGAACAGGAGCAGCAGCGACTCTCGGTTGCTTTTCCTTGCAGTGAGAGGTGGCAGCGTGTGGTCCTGGGAGGCTCCTGGCCCCAGGCCCAGGGCTGCTGGTTCACAGACAAGAAACCCCCTGCTACGGACCACTGCTTTCTGGGAAATAGCGCCCCCCGCCTTAGAAGTCAGTGGGAAATTAGACTTCATGTCCACAATTTTGTCTTTAAACGAACTCTTCTGCAGTCTAGCTCTATTGATCACTTTCCAGTTTTTTCCTACCAATATTCCCTCGGTTCCAAGATGCATGTTTTTTCATGTTTTGACTTTTCTGAAATGTTTTGACAACTGGCAGCATTTTTCTTTCCTAAGGTAAGGACACATCTTACGTTGATGGAGTCCTGTTTGGATCGATAAGGCACGATATTACTTTAATATATGGCATGGTCATGCTGGATTGCACCTTTAGCAATGGCCATGAGCTGGTGGTCATGTATATTTCACTGACCTCCAAAAGTCAACATTTTCTGCTGCATATTTGTGTTATCAATTACTCCTGCTGTATTCATTTTGGGTATTTAAAATATTGTCATGCATTTATTATAATAAAAATAGCTTACATTTATTGAGCACGCATGCACCTGACAATGTTCTAAGAACTCTACATGCATTAACTAATCTAATCTTCGCAATAACTTCATGAAGTAATTACTATCATTCTCAATTTGCAAATGAGAAACTGAGTTTCCGAGATTCCCCAGATCCCACGGCTACTGAGTGGTGAAGCCACGATTCCGGCCCAGGCAGCGTGGCTCCAGAATAGCCACTCTTCACACTATGTTTATCACTATTGTTCTTTAGCTAATTAGAGATGAGTCAATTCTTACATTTTCCAAGATAGATTTTAATTTTAGCTTTCTTTGCTGTATCATCATCATTGTCTGTTTGTTTTAAGATAGGATTTGGGGTCTCTCAAACAGCTTTCTGTTAGTTTTAGAAAGATAAAGATCTTAAAAAAATCTATAGCCATGTAAATTAAGTTTATAGAGAAAAAATTGTTTAGCATCAAACATCTTTGTTCCTACTAATTATTTTGGAACAATGTTAGATTTTTGGTTAAAAATTTATTGACTTCTTTAAAAAGGTCTTATTATTATTATTCATGGATTAGACCACTACATTGAAGTTTGCACATTATGTTGAAAATAATTTTATTTGCAGTCTTATTGTTATATGGCTTTCATATACTTGCGCTTCTATTATCAATATTCTGTGTTAGATTATAATCCTAAATACCACTATATGTATTTTTCTTTATATCCTATTATTGATCAGAATTATTGCTTAATAAATGTTAATAGGTAAGTAATATATGTCTATTTAAAAATCACTACTACAGTACAGTTGGTTTTTCTTTTTTTTTTTTTAAATGATTCTAGCCACTGCCTCCTAAGAAAAGAAAGGAAAATAGGCAAACCTGGACTCTCTGTATTTCATAATGACAACTAGTCACTAATGGCAAGAAGCCAATAGACACATCAATAATAGTGGATAGACAGGGCATGGAGATGGTGGTTGGGTGACAGTCTAGTTTTGTATAATTATCTGCCTGTTTCTGTGAGTGCTTACTTGAGCCAGATACTGTTAGAAGTACTTCACGTGGGCTAACTCGTTACAGTCCAACCAGCCAATGAAGTAGACCCTGTTATCAACCCTACTTTACAGATGCAGAAACTGCAATGCAGGAAGTTATAACTTTTACATAAATTTACATACATTACATTTTTATAACTGTTTCCTAAAACATTAGCATTATTCATATTCTTATCTTCGTTTTTGAGAAAACTGAAGATTTGGGGGTTTGAGGCCCATCCTGCCCTCGACCCTACCCCCAGGGTCACCCAGCAAGTAAACAGAACAAAAACACCAACTCTGGTTTTCTGCCTCCAAATTTCATAATTTTCCCATCAGACACCACACTGCCCCCTCTCTACCCCCAGTACCCCGCAGTGGGCGCTGCACGGGTCTGTGATGCTTCCGCTTTCCATTCCCTTGTCAGAGAAAACATTAGTGGAGAGCAGTAAACACACCTGAGTCCTCAGGCTCAGCGGAATGAATGTCAGGTGTCCCAGAGAAGCTCTCATGTCCTCCCTCTGTGCTGTCCCCCCGAACCACGGCCGCCGTGACGGTCACCCCAGGCCTGCAGATCCTCGTGAATCTCAGAATGAGTCCCCTGTCTGGCTACACCGTCCTTGCTGACGGGATCTCCTGAACTGAACTCTGTTCATTTGGTATAAACGACCAAGGTGAAATATTTAAACTGGTTCTGTGTGTGTGTGTGTGTGTGTGTGCGCGCGCGCACACGCGTGCGTGTGCGTGTGCGTGCAGACACACGCACGTGCACCCATTAAAATTCTACCTTGCCAGACAGCTGCTTTGATTGAGCCCATCACTGAGTTGGGGTCAGCTGGTCAATCCGTCACTGGTGAAGGAACACAGAACAGTTGTAAGGCTTGAGTGATGGGCCTGGCTCTGCGCCTTATTCATCAGATGGCCATTTACTTGTCCGCCTCAGTTTCTTCAGAGAAACATAGAATGATGGAGGAAAGAGGATTTTGTCCCTTGGGAACTGGGGCTACCTCCCCAGAGTTTATTATGTGTTGACCCCTTGCACACATTAGTTATCTGATCTTTGCAATAATATTGAAGGGCAGACATTTCTCCTATTTACAAACAGGGGAACTAAAGCTGAGAGAAGTTAAAAACCTTGCCCAGTGTCTTGCTGTTATGTGTCAGAGCAGAAATTGGAACTCAGGTCTGACACCAGGGCCAATGAATGTACCCCAGCTATCCAAGTGCCTCTCCAAGGATGTCCGTGAACTCAGGCTGCAGACACTGAGCACGCAGAGTGAAAACGCCGTGGTCGCCCAGTCCAGCCCCCTCGGTTTACCCACGGGGAATTTGCAAAGTGGTCGTATCATCACACGCGTTTTGGGCTGCCTAGAATGGTTTGCTTCCACTTACTTTTAGCTTCCTTTACCTTTGTCTTAGCTCAGGCTGCTGTAACCAAGCACCACAGACGGCGGCTCAGGAACAGCAGAATTTATGTCTCGTGCTGGGGCCGGCAGTCCGGGGTCAGGGAGCCAGCCTGGTCAGGTTCCGGTAGAGCCCCCTTCCGTCCTGCAGACGCCCGCCGGGCCTCGTAGCCTCCCGCGGGCGAGAGGGGCAGGAAGCGAGCTCTCCTGTGACTTGTATGTGGACACTAACCCCACGAAATGAAGTTTGAGGCGGCACAAACGTTCAGTTCATAATGACCTTCCTCCTCCGGATCATTTTCTAGCTAGCAGAAACCAGCTTTTTGTTATTAGACCTCGTAAGTGCTAATGTTCGGCACGAGTAGAAACTGTCTCCCCCCTGCCTGCTCTTGGGGTGCCGCTGCCTTCCAATCTGCCGGCAGCGCTGGTGCCGTCGCTCTGCTGGCGGCTCCCGGGACCAGGCCTCTGCACCCGAGATGGAAGGTCCGCCTTTCTGTCCCGGCTAATGGATTTATCCGCCGCCCCCGGAGGCCTGGCAGAGTACAGGGAAGACGGTGGTCTCAGGGTGCGGGTTCCCGCCAGACTCGGCTTCAGCATTAGGACAAGAAAATGGCTCATCCTGGACCTGCTCACCAATCAGGACCCCTCTTGCAGGTGGTCCCTCACCGCTGGAAACAAGGCGATCTCTCCTCTAGGACCTGTAGACACTACCCGAACTTCAAAGCAGCCGCTGGATCTTCCAGAAGTAGATCTCCAGCCCCTCGCGCCTCCCTGGAGGATGGGGGATGGGGATGAAAGTCCCATGCTTCTATTCATGGCTGGGTCTTTCTGGTGACTGGCCCCACCCTGAAGCCATCCAGGAGCCCACCGAGAGTCATCTCGTTAGAACGAGATGTACCTCTCCTCTAGGAAACTCCAGGGCATTTAGGAGCTCTGTCAGGAGCCTGGATCAAAGATCAAATCTATCTGTCTGTCTATCTATCTATCTGTCTATCTATCTATTTCTTATTATGCCACAATAGTAAAGCAAATATCAATAATATCAATGTAATCACAGCAAGGTTAAGAAATAGGACCTGCCAATATCTTAGAAGTCTTTCGTGTGTCTCTTCCTGCAGTATGGCCCAAGTTCCATTCCCTGCTTGAAGCATCCTCTCCTTGCTTACCTTTATAACTTTACCGCCTATGTATGTCTCCTGAAACAATTTTACCTGCATTTGATCTCATATAAATAAAATCATACTGAATATTTACCCCTGACTTCCTTTTTTCATTGAACACTGTTTATCAGTCCTGCTATACATAGTTATAATTCATTAATTGTCATTGAAGAATAGTATGCTCTTACATAAATATGTATAACTTCCCTATTTACTTTATTGGATATTGGGTTGTTTCCAGTTTTTATTGCAGTGTTTGTATGAACGTGTTTTACACGTCTCCTGGTATACAGGTGCAAGAGTTTGGACTTTTTACGTACGAATTTCCGGGTTTGAGTTATTTCTGGAAAAAATATGTGTTTTTGTAATTCAGAAGAATAGTGCAAACAGCAAAGACTCTCCTAGGTTTATTACATCTCTAATGTTCCCGGAGTATATCTATGTCTAGACTGCTGTGACGATCATGACATCTTAACAAACGTAACAGGAACTGGGAGCAAGTGTCAACAGTGAGTGACAGCACAAGAAATTGCCGTCTGGAAACAGACCCAAACTGGGACCTTTCATTTTAGAATGATGCAAGGAGAAAATAGCTGGGATCCGAGGCATCCGCCTTGTGACGGGTGTGGCCAGGAGATCGTGCGTGCCCAGCAATCCCTAGAATTCCAGACCTCCTCGCCCTCCGGCACTGACGGAGCTCTTCACCCAGATGTGGGCGGTCATCTCCCGTGCTGGACCAACACAGAACTGTCCCCCAAACCAACTCTCCCTCCCTTTTTTTTTTCTCCTTCTCATTGGTGCCATAATGACTTCCTTACTCAGGCTCAGAATTGAGTTATCTTTGCCTCTTGTCTCTCCCATCCTCTCAGCCCATCTGTCACTAAGTTCTTAGCTATTGTCTGCAGTGTCTCTCTAGGCCGTCCCTTTAGGGTCCCTTCACCTTGCCACTAGCCCCCACCACCACCCGCCTCCCACCTTTTCCCTTCTTCATTATCTGCCCACAAATACCACTGAAGCCTCCAAAAGCATGGAGTTCATCATTTCCTGCCCAACAGTGGTGATGTCTCTCCTGCCACCCCAAGTATCCAACCTAGCGACCTTCCATGGATGCTCAAGACCCTTCACATTATGGCCCCAATTTACTCCTGTTAAAATCGATTTCTAGGTTAAAGTTGTCCACTTACCTAGATTTTCCTGAGTATTACAAAGATCTTCAGAAAACTAAACTCACAGGTGATCCTTATGTTTGTGGGTTTGTCCTCACTTCGTCCAAGCTCCGGTGAACGCTCTTCTCTTCCTCACACGCTGAGCGCTCTGCCTTCTTGACACAATATCTTCTATTGAAATGCAGTTGTCTGGGGTTTCCCTTAAAGCTTAGAAACTTTTCACAAACCAAGGGAGCGTTCATTTGTGCCTTCATGCAGCCAGCCACCACCATAGGCACGGCATTGGGGAAAGAGTCAAACCAGAACTTGGTGGGTAGCAAGTGAACAGAATTTATTACAGAAAAAGGTGCAGTAAATTGAAAAATAATTGAATCTCAAAAATTTTAGAATTAAAAAATTAAAGAATGCTATCATATTGGGACACCTGGGTGGCTCAATCAGTTAAGCGTCTGCTTTTGGCTCAGGTGATGATCCCAGAGTCCTGGGATCGAATCCCGCCTGGGGCTCCTTGCTCAGCAGGGAGCCTGCTTCTCCCTCTGCCTGCCACTCCCCCTGCTTGTGCTCTCTCTCTCTGACAAATAAATAAAATCTTAAAAAAAAAATGCTATCATATTACTTATGGAAATGTAGGAGTCCTGACCTTAGCAACATATAGAAACTTAAAGTTCTCCAAAGAGACCTGAAAAGATTTGAGTCTAACACTCTTAATTTGTAAATTAAAAAAACCAGAGTCCGAGTGTTTTCCAGCGTGTCGCAACTTGTTTTGACTTGCGGCAGCACTAACCTCAACATTGTCTAAACTAATCTTGTTCCAACAGCCTTAGCAGACAGAGGAATGCATTACTGTGGACTGGACTAGAGTCGACCAGTAGTTGGAGTGAAGAATGTCAACGAACATGTGAAGTCCATTTTCCATGTAAATTGTAAATACATAAAAGGAGATGTCATTGGACATAATTGACATCAAACTCGAGAGTGTGACCCTGAGGATTAAACTAGGTACAGATGATATCGAAGACCATCCAAGTAAACAGTCAGCGACACGGTCAGGAAAGAGGTAAGAGCCGTGATTCTAAACGGGACAAGTGCTGGGAAAAGAGTTGACTCTTGAGAGCAGCTCGCGCATCCTGAAGGACGACTTGAACACAAGGTAAGGCTTTAAAAAAAAATTCTGTACCATGAATTTGAATGACAAGAGGAGAAATCAAAGGCTTAGCACTTGTTCTGGTCTTTTAAAGGAAACTGGACAAAAATAGCATGGATTTGAGGAAAACAGTAGTTGGTGATGAGAGGTAGTGTTTTCTCTGTGACCCAGAAACAAAATGTCAAAGTTTGCACTGGAAAATTACAACATTCCCAATATGCCCCAAAGCACACATGTCAAAATCCCAAATGAAGAGCACATCGCTTTGTCTCTCTGCCATCTGCGACATGGTTCAAGGTGGAGGTCAAAAATCCATCCATCCCGTCATGCACACAAGCTCAAGGGCCACAAGATGGCTTACCAGGCGGAGAGTTGAATGGCGTCTGTTGGCTTCAGCACACCAGGGCTCAGCTGAGCAGTTTCTGACCAAAATCTGTCACCAAATTTGTCACAGACGTTAGCCTTTCCCTTAAACGTCTGTGGAAGGCTGGTTATGTGAGCATATTAGTAAGTATTAGACAAAACACCGAATTCGTGGTCTGATGAGCTTAGAAAGTCCAGTCAAATGGGTTTCTTTGTTACATAACTTATTAAAACTTTCAATATATATTTGGAAAATCCAAGGAGAGAGAATGGTGTGCAATCTCTTCCAAACATATCCGACCCCAAACCCTGTTTCCCTTGAGCATCGAGCAGGACAGTGTTCCATAGAACATCCTGTAAAGAGCCTTGCTTAATGGAGGCCTTTCCTCCAAATGATTTTTGGAAATTTCAGTAAAGAAAATCTGTCACTGAGCCTATTCAAAATATTTTGCTGTTCTTGTCTAAATGATTTCCACCCAAGGCTGGTCTTTAGAGTGAAAGACATCCGTCTGGGTAAGTCTAAGAACTTGCCCCTCCTGCTGCGTAGTGACTCCAGTACCAGCGAAGAACGGGAGGAGGATCACATGAAGCTCTTCCCTTTCCATCCCGACAAGTCAGCCTGCAAGGACAAGGAGCCCAGGAAGGGGGACGACAGCAGTGGGCGCGTCCAACACATACGCAAGTCTCGAAAGCAGAGACACAGGCTGTATCCCATGTTTGCCAGCGGGTCCCTGAGGAGAGGAGAGTTGGCGTGCAGGGGGCCGCAGAGGCCCTGCAGGCTGGGCCCCGGGAAGCCCAGGGTCGCCCCCTAGAGGCAGAGGTGAAAGTGGATGAGAAAAGGAAGCCTGCCCGACCATCTTCCCGTTGCCACCCTCTGAAGCCCTCTCTTCCTCCTGTCAGTCCCCAGAACATTTGCCCAGGAAATGTTCCAGCCAAGTGATTTCCAGTTCTTCGCTACCAATAAAATGGAAGCTAGATGTAACCGAGTTGTCATGGTATAGAACACTAAAAATAAAGTTTGAGACTGAATTGCTATGCGATTTCCAGCGTGTGACTTGGACGAGGTTGAAAGAATCAATGACATTGCTCTATCAAAACTGCTTCCAACTCCATCTACTTCTTTATGTGAGTGAGGTTTCTTGGCACTTAAATCTATACAAATACAAACAGGGATTAAATTTCATGTTGCACTCTGGCTCATTCTATACAATAGTAATATTCATCCGTGGGTACTTAAAATAACTGAAAAACAGTTTTGCACATCTTATTTTCTGTAAAATATTATCTTAATGTTTATAAAAAATTTTTAAGTGTTGAGGAATGTTTTGTGGTAACTGGAAACAAAAACACTTATAATTTCAATATGTAAGTGCATACATATTCTTTTTGCAGAAAAGCATAATAGGATGAGAAATAATTTTTAAATGCAAACGTATGTTAGAATAAAACTTTGTGGGGGACTTGGACTAGAAACACTAGGTCAGAGAGAAAAAGAAGCAATGTGAAATTTCTGACTCTGAAAGAAGAAAGGGTTCTTGTATTTTACTTTATTATTTTATTTTGTTTAGATTTTGTTTATTTATTTGAGAGAGAGAGAGAGAGCAAGAGCAGGGGGAAGGGCAGAGGGAGAGGAAGAAGCAGACTCCCCGCTGAGCAGAGAGCCCCACCATGGGGCTCGATCCCAGGACCCTGAGATCATGACCTGAGCCGAAGGCAGAGGCTTTTACCCACTCAGCCACCTAGGCGCCCCATAATAATAAGAATCTTTGAAGCTTATCCTTTTTTCCCCCCAAGATTTATTTACTTATTTGAGAGAGAGAGAGAGAGAGAGAGAAGCATGGGGAAGGTGAAGGGAGAGGGAGGGAGAAACTTGGAGCCCAACACGGGGCTGGATCTCACGACCCCAGGACGGTGACCTGAGCTGAAACCAAGAGTCAGACGCTAACCGACCGCACCCCGGGGCCCCAAGCCCCCCCTTCTTAAACAGCATAACGTCTTACCTTTTCAGCCCTTGTGCTGGTTACCAATCGCTGTGTAGGCAATCACCCCAAACTGAATGGCATAAACAACAACAATTTTATGTTATGTCATATGTATGTAATATTTTGCTTCCAGTTCCGGGGTTGACTAGGCTTAGCCAAGTGTTGTCACTCGGGGCCTCGCAGGCGATGGCGGTCAGAGGGCGGGAGGGTCTGGAGGCCTCGCAAGGGTTTTCTCACGTGTCCGGTGGGTGACAGATGGGGTGTGAGCGGGGATGGCAGGTGTTGGTGACAATACCTACACGTGGTCTCTCTCTGCAGCTTGGGCTTCCTCACAAAATGGCAGCTACATACCAAGGGTGATGAGGGAGAGAGAGAGACACAGAGAGAGAGAGACGAGGAGACCATGCCAAGTTGTACGACCTTTTGTGAATCAGCCTTGGAATTCACAGAGCATCCCTTCCGTTGCATTCACAAAGTCCAGCCCAGGTTCAAGGGCAGGAGACAGACTCCACCCCTTGCTGTGGGAGTAAGCAAGATTCTAGAAGAGGGTGTGGGACCAGAAATATTTTTGCAGGCTTTTTGGAGAGCAGACTGCCACAGATCAGTATGGAGATCCGGAAGGCAAACACTCTCCTGTGGAACCATCACTGGGGAACGCGGATGGAAAACTGGCTCCGCTCCGTGGGCTTGCACCCCGGTACGGGAGAACTCCCGAGAGCACGCTGGAGCTGAAGGGACCCGTCGCTTTGCTCCCGACGGGCCCGACAGCCAGTTAGTGCAGTCGCTTGCCCGGGGGCCCCGGGGAGAACCACCTGCCGCCTGCCGCTCTCCGCGGGCTCGACCCCAGCTCTGGGTTCCGCGGGGCGCCCGCGGGGGTAGCCGGGGGCAGGAAACGGTCCTGGCCGAAGACCTGTGAAATCACGCAGAGCTGACCCCTCAGCACCGAAGCCCTCAATGTACTTTTGGTGGCCAGTCGTGTCCACTCGTCACCCCGGAATGATTTCCACTGAGTTGGAAAATGTCAGTGAAAATTTACACCCTTACTATAGTGAAAAAAAAAGATGTAAAAAATAGAAATGGCTTTCTTTTCAGACACTGTCACCATTTCTCTCTTGCATATGGCTTCCAGCAAGAGGTTTGTGTGGTTTTTTTTTTTTTTTTTTTTCCCTTTCCTTCTATTTCACTGATGATTTGGCTATGGAATCTCAGAGAACTTGGGCCTTTGCCTATAACTAAGAATGTAAAGGCCTTACACAGAAAATGTGGAAGTGTATAAAAAATCTTCAATATATACTATTTTCAGATTGCATATCAACATAACATTTAGGATTCAAGTCGCCTATCTTTATCTCTATAGACGCTATACCAGAGCCACCACCGTCCTATGTATAAATGTGTGGAAATGGCCCAAGAGCTGCTTTTGACGTTTCCAGGACTTCGATCCTTTTATCTCCTTAAGTACTTGAAGGGTGTCACTTTCCCTGGTGGATCCAAAGAACACTATCGATTGTGTGTAATCCTTCTAGTAATTGAAATATTTCCCCCGAGATGGGCTGCATACATATTCTAGCCGGGCGGGGCAGGCGGAGGGAAGGACTGCCTAGATTTATCCTTGTCATTCCATGTATTAGCAGAATAATCATTTCAAGTCCAAAACATGAAAGAGTATGGCTTTACATTGATGAATCTCATCTTTCAGATTTGCCACTATTATCCCCGCCATTGTGAAAGTGGAAATATTATTTGCCTCAGTCCAAGGTTCTATTTATGACTGGGTGTTTAGTGAACTCTGAGTAATGACTTACTTAATAATAACTTACTTAATAATAAGTAAGTTTAATCAACTCGGAGTAATGGGAAAAGGAAAATGATCGAAGGAGTTACGATGTTCTGTGCTGTGTGGTTACTTCATATGCTATTTACTTCTTGGGTTTAAAAAGCCAGGTTAATTGTAGTCTGGTTAATAAGTTTGAAATATATTGGCTATAACTATGGAAGACACATATAAGCCATTGACATCTAGACATCTCAGCAGCTGGAGAAAATGCCAGCATAATTCCTAAATTGAGAGTTTTAGTGACAAAGCAAGATATGCCTGGAGGAGTCACACAGCCAAAATTATCTCTGCCATTTCCACCAAATGTTTCCAAAGAGCTTCTAAAATGGTGCCTGCAGGAAGGACTTAGCCATATCCCACTTGTAGCTCCTGCCCAGGTCTAGAAATCTCTTTATTTTCTCCAGCAGCACAGGAATTGGGACACTCAGGCTGGCTCTGATCCCACCTCACCCCAGGGCCCAAAGTTTCTAGTGAAAAGAGCCTGAGTAGCCAACTTCCAAGATGGCGTCAGGAATCGCCCACTCCTGGTGCCCCCACTCTACATCCCACACCCTTGTGGTTCCTCCCACTGTACCGGAGTTGGCCTGTGACCCACCATGGTGGTATGTCACTTCTGACCTTCTCTCTCTGTCTCGCTCTGGGGGAAGCCAGCCGCCACGTCGTGGACAGCCCTATGGAGGAGCCCACGTGTCAAGGAACTTAAGACCCTTGGCCAACAGCTGATGA
>CM052885.1:4342622-4386087 GCA_028534135.1 Potos flavus | reverse complement strand
AAGAGCACACGGGATGAGAATTAGTAGGACACATTCCCTTGTCCCTGGATGATTTGCAACTGCTTCTTCATCAAATGGAGTTTGCAGAGATCATACTCCGGGCTACATTCGTGTTTCGGGATGATTCTCGGAGGTCATGGTCAGCCACAAATCCAGGGCTCGGCAAACTTGTTCAGAAATTTCTTTCCGAGTGAAGCCATCTTTAAACTGGATCGACTCAACTGGTATGGATTAAATTTAAATTTGAGATTTCTTTTTTGCTCCTTTAAATATTTTACTTTAAGGGATTAAAGTTTCTGCTAGCATTTTTGGAATATTTCTCCCCTCTGGTAGGCTTTGGCAAATTCTGGTAAAATTAGAACATTCAGGATGGCCTTTCCTTTTCCCTTGTTTGCAGTGCTTCTGTAGGATTTTTTGAGACATAGAAGTTTGAAGGAATGTGCGAGTTTTTGAGAACTTTCTTCTAGAACCGATGGAACTTATTTAGAAGACTGTATGTGCAAAATATGTCTCTCAGCCTTATCTCTAGATGGACGCTTACTTTAAACGAGGACCGTATTCTAGAAGGAAGGCATGATCATATATGTGGAAATACACATACAGTTCTCTGCTCATGACAGTGGGGAGGAGAGAGAAGACGAGGACGGGAAGACGTGTGTGGGCCTCGTAGAGATTGTCTTTGCTGCCTGTTGGTGAGACTCTGGTGTCCCTGGGCTCACAGAGTGGCGACTCTTCTCAGTGGGGGCAAAGGCAGCTGAGCCAGGTGAGGAAGGAGAGTTCAACTGCACTATAGGTCAAGGTCAACCTCGAGGGAGGGAACGAGAATGCCAGGCCACACGGCAGGAGGCCAGAGCCTCTGGAGAAAGGAACGTCTAACTTGCCAATCGTGAGCACTTCCGGAATATTTTAGAGCGATTCTTCGACTCGTGTCACCTTACCTGTAAATACTTGAGTTCGCATCTTATAAAGGCAGGGTCATTCTCCTGTGTAACATAATACCAGCTTCACATGAACAGAGCTAATTCTGTAATATCTCATGCCTAGCGTTCGTGCCAACGTCTCCGACGGCGTAAACCAGTTGCCTGTTTAGAGTTTAGGAAGCTGAACAAGACCCATTCCCTGCACTTCGCTGTTGTATTTCTTAGGTTGTCTTCGTCAAGGATAGCTCTTCCCTCGTTCTCGCCACGCGCCCTGCCTCAGTGCCACCGATGTGCTGACCAAGCCGGGCCCCTTGTCGCCAGGAAGCCCCCGTTCCGGACTCCTGCCCGCTTCCCATTTCGCTGGCTCTCCCCTGTTTTCCACAGACAGGAAGTTCGACCGAAAGGCTTTATGTTATTTTAAACTGGGTTATTAGAAAAAATGTTTTCCTAAAGAGATCTCATGAGTGATGCTGTGTCCTTCTGACGGGACGCGTCTCATGATCCTTTGTCTGGATTTGTAGTGACCGACTCAGAGGTTCAAGTCCATCTTTGACCCGGTGGTTGCGCTGAACACCCACGAGCCCTGCCTGCATCAGCGGCTACCTTGGTTATCACACATTTAGTTCTTACGTTCGTTGTGACGTGAGGGGCCGCGAATGGTGGTTCGCTAATTTTGTCTTTCTCTTGCGGTTTTCTGACATAGGGCTTATACTGGGAAGGTAGGACAAATGCTTTTTACATTTAATTGTATTTATCTTTTTATTTTTAGAGAGAGAGGGAGAGGGAGAGAGAATCTTAAGCAGGCTCCACACCCAGCCCATGAGCCCGATGCAGGGCTCGATCTAACAACCCTGAGATCATGACCTGGGCTGAAATCAAGAGTTGGGCTCTTAACCAACTGAGCCACTCAGGTCCCCCCAGGACAAACACTTTTTATTTCCCTTTAATTATGCATTTTTTAAATGAGTCAGTGCTCTAGAAGCCTTCCCTGGGACCCAGAGAGTTTTATTCTATTTTTGTCTCCTCTTTATTTTTGTTTTTACTTCCTGTCCTGGGCGGGGAATCAGCCATCTCTCCAAGAAACCCTGCTTACTTCTAGGGGAGATGGTCCTGGAGAGGCAAGCTGGGATAGGCCACTGCTTATCGCTGCCAAGTCACCATTGCTTCTAGGCATTTTCGGTGGAACATTAGAAAAATATTTTTTAAGACAAAAAGTGAGTTTAAATTGATATTTTCAGTTCAAATATAAGATTTTGGGCTTTTTCCTCTTTAACTTTTACTTGTAACTACTTTCTCTTACATGAAAATCTTGGTCCCTAATACCATGAAGTGTAATTACTTCTTCGCCTACCTTACAACGTATATTTATCAGTTTAAAAATAACAATACCCAGATTATTACTGACAATATGACAACTAAATGAATTTTACAATTTCTTTGCAACTCTTTTTGTCCTTAGAATATCTCCACCAGGCACGATGAGTAAAACGACCGTGTCCCACAGTCAGTTGGCAGGCTATGAGTATATCACCATCCTGAGATACAATTAGATCCATTTCTTCTATTATCTTTAAAATTTTATATATTGCGTTTTTCTTTAACTTAAAAAACATTTACATTATAATCAAAACTATATAACAAGATACATTTGGAGACGTCACATTTCTTCCCTGTTTTATCCCTCCTTCATCTTCCATCAATAACCATTTCAGTTGGTTTATCCTCCCACTTTCTTTCTCTGCAAATATAAACAGATGTGAATCTCTATGGTATATTATAATTTTCTTCTTCTTTTTAAAGAGAGAGAGAAAGTGCACAAGTGGGGGAGGATGAGCAGAGGGAGAGGGAGAGAGAGAATCTCAAGCAGGCTCCACACTCAGCACAGAGCCCGACACGGGACTCGATCTCACGACCCTGAATCACGATCTGAGCTGAAATAAGAGTTGGGTGCTTAGCCGACGGAGCCACCCGGGTGCCCCTATACCTTCCCTCTGACACAAAAGTTAGCCTGCTACATACACTGTTCTGCACTTGACATCAGACCCTGGAAAGCCCACATCAGCGTATGGAGAGAGCTTTTCCTCTTTGCCATGCAGCATCATGGATGTTCGACCGATTTTCCAACCAGCCCCCTACTGGTGGACATTTAAGTTGTTTCCAGTCATTTCCTATTAAAAGTAATGCCAAATCGATTAACTGGGAACATAGATTATTTCGTATTTTGCAAGTGTAACTTTGCGATAGATTCCCTGGGTGGGACAGCCGGGTGAATGAGTAAATGCACACATAGTTTCTCTAGCCCGTGGCCAATTCCTCTGCATAGGCGTCCTGCCATTTTATCACGAACGATGGACAAGATTGTTCCCCCCACAGTCTTGTCAACAGATTGTATGGATGCTTTTGGGCTGTTGTCCATCTCTCGGTGAGAACTGGTATTTGATGTCATTTCCATGTATACTGAACTTACTACGAATGAAACATACCACCTATTTTTGTGTGTAAAGGCCATTGTATTACTTTACCTGTGCATTCTTTCTCTTGTGTGGTTGGACTTGTCCTTTTCGGTTTTTAGGATGTACGTATGTGTGGCACATTAGCTTGACTAAAGGTTTGTGTGATACTTAGACATGTCTAATGTTCAAGTTCAAGTCACACACTCCCCTCTCTTGCACGACCTTCAGTAAAGTCTGCCTTACGTGTCACACTTTCCCATCCCAACCTCTGTATCCTACCTTGATTTCATCTCTGTGATGTCTTTATCTCTCTGTGCTGTATTTTGGGTTATTTCCTCAGATCCATCTCCCAGTTCGTTAATTCTCTCTCTGGTAGCTTAAAAATTTTTTCCCTGGTAAAATACACATAACATAAAATTTACCATCTGAATTATTTTTAAGTGTACGATTCCGTGGCATTAGGTACATTCATATTGTGGTGCAGCCATCACCACCATCCATCTCCAGAATCCTTTCATCTTGCAACACTGAAACTCTATACCCATTAAGCTCCCCCTTCTCCCCTTCCCCTGGCACCCACTCCTGTCCTTTCTGTCTCTGTGATTTTGACACTCATATAAATGGAATCACATGGTACTTGTCTTTCTGTGACCGGCTTATTTCACTTCACATCATGTCCTCAAGGTTCATCTTATAACAGATGTTGGAATTTCCTTTCTGATTAAGGCTAATATTTCATTGTATGTCTATACCTCATGGGGCTTATCCACTCAACTGTTGATGGACACACGGGTTGCTTCCGTGTTTTTTTTAGCTATTGTGAATAATGCTGCCATGAACATGGACGTAAAATATTTCTTTGAGACCCTGCCTCAGTTCTTTCAGATATAGACCCAGAAGTGGAATTGTTGGAACATATGGTAATTCTACTTTGTAATTTTTTTGAGGAGATGCCATACTGTTCCCCACAGCGGCTACATTATTTTACATTCTCTCTAAGAGCACGCAAGACTTCCAACTCCTACACAACCTCCCAATGCTTGTTAATTTCTGTTTTTTTGTTTCATTTTGTTTGGGGTTTTTGTTTTTGTTTTTTTGATAGTTGCCATCCTAATGAGTGTGAATTGTCGTTATGGTTTAGACTTGCGTATCCCTAGTGATTATTAGTGATGCTGATGTTCTTTTCATGTTTTATTGGCCATTCACAATATCTTCTTTGGAGAAATATTTATTCAAGTCCTTTTCCTTTGTCTATTTTTGAATTGGGTTGTTTGTTTTTTTTATTCTTGAGTTTTAGGAGCCCTCCGTGTATGCTGGCAATTAATCCCTTATCAGATCTACGATTTGCAAAGATTTTCTCACATTCCATAGGTTGCCTTTCCGCCCTGTTGATGGTGTCCAGTGAGGCATGGTTGTAAATTTTCATGAAGTCCAATTTTTATTTTTGTCTATTTTAATTTTTGTTGCCTGTGCCTTTCGTGGCATATCCAAGAAAGCAGTGCCAATTCCAATGTCGTGAAGTTTATGCCATATGTTTTCTTCTAAGACTTTTATAGTTTTAGCCATTATGTGTAGGTCTTGGATGGATTTTGAGTTAATTTTTTGTGTATGGTGTTAGAGAAGGGTCTGACTTTGTTCTTTTGCATATGGATCTCCAGTTTGTTGAAAAGACTGGCCCTTCTCTATTGAATGGTCTTGGCATCCTTGTTGAAAAGCATTTGACCACATATCTGAGGGTTTATTTCTGAGTTCTCTAGTCTATTCCATGGGTCAGTTTGTTAGCCCTATACCGTACCACACTGCTTTGACTGCCGTAGCTTTATAGTAAGTTTTGAAGCCAGGAACTATGAGTTCTCCAACTTTGTTCTTCTTTTTCGAGATAGCTTTTGCTCTTTGGGGTCCCTTAAGATTCCATATGAATTTTAGGATGAATTTTTCTATTTCTGCAAAAAGTGTCACTGGGATTTTCACAAGAATTGCACTGAATCTGTAGCTTGCTTTGGGTGGGATTGACATTTTAACAGCATTAAAATCTCTAATTCATGAGCATGGGATGTTTTTCCATTTATTTATGTCTTCTTTAATTTCTTTCTGCAACATTTCATAGTTTTCAGTGCGCAAGTCTTTCACTTCCTTGGTCAAACTAATTCCTAAGTATTTTATTAATTTTGATGGTATTGTAAATAGAATTGTTTTCTTATTTTTACCTTTTTTAAAGTAGGCTCCGCTCCCAACGTGGGGCTCGAACTCAGGACCTTGAGATCAAGAGTCCTGTGCTCTCCTGACTGAGCCACCCAGGCACCCCACCACTGGAATCGTTTTCTTAATTTCCTTTTCAGACGGTTCACTGTTAGCATCTAGAAATGCTCCAGTAGTTTTAAATCTGGGTTTTAACCTTCCGTTGAGTTTTCGATTTCAGTGACTGTATCTTGCAATTTTCTTACGGTTTTTTTTTTTAAGATTTTACTTATTTATTTGACAGAGAGAGAGAGATCACAAGTACGCAGAGAGGCAGGCAGAGAGAGATGGGGAGGCAGGCTCCCCGCTAAGCAGAGAACCCGATGCGGGGCTCGATCCCAGGACTCTGAGATCATGACCTGAGCCTAAGGCAGAGGCTTTAACCCGCTGAGCCACCCAGGTGCCCCATTTTCTTATGTTTTTAATTAGTTGATTTCTTCCCTCAAATCGTTTTAGTTACTCTTACCTTAGAGCCTACCGTTCTTTGGTTTCTAATCTTTCTCTTCGTCATATCTACCAATTCTTTCACTGTAAATTGGTTTTCAGTAGGTTATAAAATTTTTCATTGTAAACTACTTTCAGCAAGCCATTGAGTATGAGAATTTTGTGTGGTCGGTGTCTAGGGCTTCTGTCTCTCTAGGGAGAAGTTTTGCATTTGCTCCTACGAAACACCCCATGGGTATCACCAACCAGGAACGATTTTTATGTTAATTTATCAGCATTAGGATTTCTCAAATGAACAGGGCAGTATACATTTAAATCTCCATTCCCGAGGAGGGCAGACCTGTGGCTATGAATTCTCAAGGGAGATGTTTCTTTCCCCTCCTGAGCTTGGGGGGTCCACAAATCTCATCTCTGTCTCTTTATGAGGAAACAGACATTCAAAACCTGAGCAGAATCATCACCCAGAAAGACACTCCGGCCGGGAGGCCCCTTTCCAGGAGCAGAGGGCGTCAGAAACTGGAAGGGTGTGTGGTGAGCCAGGCTAAGAGGGATTTGGAGAGTTCTGGAGCTGCACACCCACAATGTGGAAGGCCCCGTAAATAATTATCCTTGAACAACAAACTCTTTATTGACAAGAATGCGCTTTCCTATTAACTTCCACATCTTTGTCCTCAGAAGCCCCTTCACCATTCGAGTAAAACCCTGGATAGGGTCTGTCCACTGACTGCTGTGTGCCCTTGGTCACTCCCTTCATACCCATGAGTCCAGTTTCTATAGAATGGAGAGGCCACATGTTTGCCTACCTTCGAGGATTTATCCAAGGCTTTGAGAACAAAAATTAAATGTAAACTGACCTGCGCATTTATTGTTTGAGGTCAGTGTGACCTTGATTCGCAAACCAGATAAGGACAGCACAAGAAAAGAAACCACGGACTATTTTATTCTCAAAAATTCCAGGTAAAATGTTGGCTAACTGAATCCGACAGTGTATATGAGAAGTAATCATACGTCATGCTCGAGTAGGATTTAGTACAGAAATGCAAGTCTCGTTCATGTCAGAAAAATCAGTGTAATACCCTAGAGAAAAGTAGTATCAATAAATAGAATTAAAATGTTTTACCAAAGTCGCTCCCAAACTGTGATTCAAAATCCGCCCCCCCCCAAAAACAAAAAACATCTAACGCTTAAAGGGTTCCTCCCAAAATTGATCAGGACTACCTATTAGAACAAAATCCTAGAGTCAGGTCACGCATAAGGACAAAGTCTGACTTATTCTCATCAAGATTTGGACTAAGACAAGGATGCCGGCTCTCACCCCATATTCCTTTAATGCAACAGTGGAGGTCCTGGTTAATGTTAGTAAGCAGTTCAAGAACAAGAAAATAAAATAAATGTAAGGAAAAGAGAAGGGAAAATTCTCTGGCTTTCATTTCACTTCACAACTCATTTTTCTCCACAATCCAGTCATAATCTCTTTGAGCCTGGGGGTGATGTCTGATACTTGTATTAAAATCCAAGACAGATTCTACCGAGGGCAGAATTGGTAGTAGACCCTAGTTTGCAAAAGGGGATCCTAAGTTAGGAAGTAGTGGAGACGACATAAGAGTCACACATGGAAACGACTGTGCACATATCAGAGTGGCAATCTTTCACGAACGTTCATTATCAAAAGGCTGTTTCTTCCCTGCGATTTCTCCCCCAAGGCTCAGGCTCATTGCCCTCCGGCTCCGGTCCCCGGGGACCCCCGCTCGCGAGCCGCCTTCCTCGCGCCGGCCAGCAGGTGGCGCCCGGCCTCCACCGGCCGGACTCCGAAGGGCGGCCGAGCTCCGCCGCGGAGTCTCCTCCGAGAGGTGCCGCTTTTCCTGGACGCCGCTGCGACTCTGGGTCGTCGTCCAGACGTGGCCAACGGTCCCCGGCTTCCAGGGACCGCGCAGGTGCTCGAAGGGGCCCCGCCCGCACGGCTTCCCCCGGGAAGCCCACGCGCCCCTGCAGAAGCCCCTCCGTCCGAGGCTGAGCCCCTCGCCCAGGCGAGCCGAGCACGCGCGGGGCCCCGAGGCTGGGGGCGACCAGGGGTCGGGGGGCTGCGGCCCCACCCCGTCGCCCCCGGAGGAAAGGGCGGGGTGAGGGCGGGGTGGGGGCGGGCGGGCGGCGACCGCTCCTCGCGCTTCCCGCCGCCGCCCCGCGCAGGGCGGCCCGACAGCAGGTGGCCGGACGTCAGGGGACGGGTGTGAAAGGCGGCCGGTCGCGGGATGACCGGCCCCGCCCAGGTGCGGCGGGCAGAGCGCCCTTCGCGGTGGTATGATTATCAACAACGACGACGGCCCGGCTCACGGCACGTGCTCGGCGGCGGCTGCCCCGCCCGGCCCCCCGACGCCCGCGCGGGAGGAGGAAGGAGGGTCTCGGGCGCCACCGCCGCGGGGGATGCGGAGCCCGGCGAGGTTGGGCCGCCCCTGCGCACCTGGCCCCGCGCTGCCCTTGACGGATTCCGGGTGAGGGCCGGAAACGCCACCGCCGCCAGGGCGGCCAAGACGGCGCCGCCCAAACACCTGCTGGGCTGGGCCTGCGAAAGCCTGCGAAAGCGGCCCCAGGTGAGACACCCATCCCACCCGCCCCCGTCCCCGCCTTGCTTCTCCGCTTCCCACCCACCTCGGACCAGCCCTCCAGAACCTCCCACCCCACCCTCACACACCTAAGGAAGTGTCTTCCGACTGGGGAACATGAGTATACAGAGGAATTTTAAGCACGTCTTCACGTTAACTGCGTGTTTTAAAGCGGGGTCCCGAAGCTGCCAGGTGAGGACTGCGGTGGAAATCGCGCGCAGGTTCTTTCTGTGACTTAGGCCTTTCTCCTCCCCCTCCCTTTTTTCCTTCCCTGGGCCGTCCAGGGGTGCAGTCAAGGGTGAAGGGCGATTTAACAGCCACCTGTCTGGGAACGTGGGCCCCGCCCCAGCCCTGTGTCCCGGAGGCGGGGTGCGCTACAGGTGGAAGAGGTACAGGGAACGCTGGGGAGGCCGGGAGGGCGCGGGGCCCCACTGCGGCCTGCTTGCCGCTGGCGGACGTCACAGCATGAACACCCGGGGGGCTTTTCTGCCCTTCCCCGAAACCTTTTAAACCATGTCCTGAACTCCTGTGAACTTTTCCCTACGGATTCACAAGCGGTTTCAAATCCTCCGAAAGTGTCTGAATACCTACTCAGACAAGCAGTCCTTCCAGGCTCCACATTTATTTTGATCTAAATCCTAGAAGTCACGGCCATTGAAACTCAGCCCCAAGGTGTAGAACTAATATTTCCCTGCAGGACTACGAGAAACTTGTGTTTACAGCCTTCCCAGCTGGCTCAGCTCTCCTGAAATGCTCGCGGCAGGCCTTTGCCCCCAAGTTGGCTCAGATCACACATCCCATAGGGAGTTTCTCCGCATACAAGTTCTAAGGCTTCCGGGGGTGGCGGGAGGGATGGAGAAGGGGTTAAATTAACTAGAGAGAGAAAGAGATCTTAAAAACCATTCAGAATTCAGGTATTGACTTCAGACATGTTTATTATAATCTTATACAGTCTACATAAATTTGAACTTGTATTTATTTGGGTTGTTCAGTTATAACATAGCATAGTAAAAATCAAAGCACTGGTCCTCTGAAATAAAGCAGGCAATCACCATTCAATAAACACACGATTTATTTTGTATAAAAGGGTTAAGTTTACAACTAAACTTTTATAAAAAGTTTAGCATGAATAAGTACATCATTACACTTTGTATGCAGAAATACACATCTCTGCCACTATACAAGAAAACTCTAATTAAAGAGTTCACAAGGTTTCACTCAATATATATATATATTTATATATAAATATATACACAGCATTCAGTAGGCTTGCGTCAAAAAGGTAATTTCTGACCAAAAGACTTCATTTAAGTAACTGAATACTGGATCCTTCTGGTATTCACGCTCCACCTTTGAAAAAAGGCAAAGTCTGCTTTAATTGGGAAATTCCTTGTGATTTTAACGTTTTCGCTCCCCATGGTGGGAATAGTATATAAAGAAAACCTTCCAACTGCAGAAAGGGCATTTAAAAGTCTTTTTCATAAATAACTAATATCACAGTCCAGGTCAGAGAACACCCTGGGGAAGATGATCATTCTTAGTTTTCCTTCCATTTTTTTTTTTTTTAAAGTCCATTCAACTTGTTGTTCTCCTTGTGAAATGGTTGAAAAATAAGAAGTTCAGCGCCTGAAAAGATCCTGTGGATTCGCTGTTGTTGTGCAAAGAAAAAGAAAAGTCATGAACACCTGCAAAAGATTGGGGGAGAGGCATGTTTTAGGAGAATGGAACCTAAGGGCAGAGGCGGGCAGACTGGCGCCGGGAGGAAGCCGCAGTTTGAACATTTAACCACCAAACACTCAAAGATTGGGCAAACCCTGGCGTCCAGATGCAACACACACTCTCGGCCTCGACAGTGAAAATTAAACATGAAAATAGCAGAGACTCAAGGGAAAAACTTCCCAACGCAATCTCCTATTTGGATCTCCAACAGCCGTGCTCACAGGCGCCAGTCTGCTTCTTGTAACAATTATTTGATTGAAAACAGCCCTTTAGTTAACAGATAGGGAAGTCGGAATCCCACATCACAGGGTCAGGCGCAGGGAAGCAATGCTCCGCCAGCCCAATCTCGGAGGGCTCCGGTTTTAGGGAAGGAGGATCTCTATGGAATTTGTGGTGATAAGATTAATTAGATGGAGGTTAGTACCTCATAGTACCAGAGCAATAGCGGAGAAGAGCCAGGCCATTGCATGTGTGGCAGAAGCCAGGACACATTTTCCTCAGCCGCCTTCCTAGTAAGTTACTGGGCATTTTTTTTTTTTTTTTTAAAGGAAAACGTGCTGTGATCTTGAGTAACCAGAGCCAGGAGCCCCTTCATACGTGGTTTACAAAGAAATTGGGCTATGTGTAATACCCCTAAGTACACATTCATTCACTAAACCCTCAATTTTGCAGATATACAAAGTACCTCCACACAAATGAAAAAACGCGCGCGTGCACACACACACACACACACACACACTCTCCAAGAGGCAGTTTACCAACGGGAGGCACGAGCAAACACTCACCATTTACTCAGCCACAGAGCGCTTTGCTGTCATTTGACATTAACTCAGAAGGGAATTCAGAAGCCTGCGAGAGAAAGGGGATAAAAGGCGGTGTTAGA
This sequence comes from Potos flavus, assembly GCA_028534135.1. Classification (NCBI taxonomy): domain Eukaryota; kingdom Metazoa; phylum Chordata; class Mammalia; order Carnivora; family Procyonidae; genus Potos; species Potos flavus. Next base: position 4,374,830 of record CM052885.1, on the reverse strand, counting down.
CAATCTTAAGGAGAAAGGGCTTTTTTTTTTTTTTTTTTTTTTTAGGAGCCCACAGAACAGCAACTTTCATTAAACACGTTTATGCTACGATTCAGAATCACAGACAGATGCATTAAAGGGTCAGAACTTATCAGCAATTTCACGCACGACTCAATCTATAGCAGATTTGGTCTTTTTTTTTTTTTTTTTTTTAAAGTTAATTAGCTCTTCTATCTGTAAGTCCCGGACTGCGGACTGCGGCCGTCTGGACAATGGGTCTGCTAGTGGCAGCGGGCGGGGGCACCGGGAGCAGGTCTTACCTGCAAGGACAGGATGCTGATGTCCGTGTTTAGGGTGGTCAGCGGCGTCCTGGACGCCTGGCTCTGCCCAGGTCGCTGGTGGTGCAGGCTGACAATAGTGGGGTGCGAGTCCAGGGCGATCTGCAGGTCCAAGATGTAGTCGATGACGTGCTGCAGGATTTCCATCTTGCTCACCTTCTTGTTCTGGGGGATGCTGGGCACCAGCTCCTTGAGCTTGGAGTAGCAGTCGTTCATGTTGTACAGCAGGCTCATCGGGTCGTCCACCGGGGTTTTGCTCCGGGAGATGCCCAGGCTGTGGTCCGAAAGGCTGTTTTTCCTAACGGACCTCACCGGACTGAAGGCTTTCATGCTGACCGCGCGCGGGTAAGGAGAGACCGGGAGGGAGCGGGCTGCCTAGGAGCTCAGGCCGCCGCCGCCTGCGGAGCTTCCTGCGCTCGGCACCGGGCTCGGCTCAGAATGAAGCCGGGAGCCTGGCGGGGCGGCTTTTATCCGCACTCGCCGGGGGCTCACGATCCGGCTTCCCTGCGCCCCCATTGGTGGAGGGCGGCGCGTCCATCAGGCCGTGCGGGCGCCCCCATTGGTGGGCGCGGGCGCGGGGCGAGCGCTCGGTCCTTCCGCGTTCGCAGCCAATCCCCGTGGGGTGGGCGGGGCGGGCGCGAGCCCAGCTGGGGTGGTAAATAGAGTACAGTAAGCGCGCGGCGGGAGGGGAGCGGAGAGGCCCGGGGAGGCCGGGGGGAGGAGGGAGAGCGGGGAGACCCCAGGAATCCAAATGTGCATCTTTATTTCAATGCCAGTGGTGAGCCAGTACCCTCGCCCGAGGGTGTCCCCCGACGAAGCCTTCCCCGCCCTGGAGGTTTCAGGAACCCTAAAACCAGCGGCGCGGGCAAGTTCTGCACAGCGGAGGGAAAGTCACCGTTCTCCGCGACCCACGGGATGTCATCAGATAGAAAGCATTTCTGAAGAAAGTAAAAACGCAGAAAAGTTTGCCATTGACAAGAGACGTGTATAGAGTTCGGTCTCTTAAGATAAGACTAAGCCAGGTCAAAACAAAACAAAACACAAAACACCCACGCGCGCCCTCAACGGCAGGTTCAGTGTGGGATCGTGCAGCCCGGAGCCACTCGGGAGGCGTTATTGGTAAACTCAGTAAAATGAGTGCTTATTGGAAACCGTGCTGATCGCTAAGGAGCTCGGAGAGGCAGGACACTTTCCAGGGTTCCTTTTCTAGAACGGGCAGGGCTACTGTAATGATCCTATTAATCGGAAATCATTAGGAACATTTGCATACCGAAGCCGTATTTACATACGTTGCCCTTGAGAGGCTGTCGGTCTGTGAACTTGCAGTGTGGGTGGCAAAGTAAGGTGATTAATTATGCACAAATCCTGATTTCTGGTGTCACATTCCAGCACTTAGAGTATTTTTAAAGTTTTGCAAAAGGCAGGTGGCCCCAGCCAGTGACCGACATCTTCACACTATTAAAAATAAAAATCCTGTCATGGATGACGTTAGAAATCATTTCAGCCCTAGTCCTGGAGGCAGGTTCACGTTTTGTTTTTTCCTTTGTTTTCCCTCTGTAAATCCTGAAGAAGCTATTCTTGCAGTCTAAAGTTTGCCGCCACTTACTTAAGTCCTTTTCAGTTAATTCACACAATTCTAGTTTAACTGAAGACTACAGTAGAGGAGCTGTGTTTTGAAAATCCTATTTCTCCAGAATACAATAAGCTAGAAATCCGGGGGGGGGGGGGGAGAATGTCATTGTTGTCAGCATCTTGTTTACTTGTTGTCTCAGTGGTCACCTTCTTTGCCTTTAGGAAAGAGGAAGGGGGCAGAAGAGGAGAAAAAGCAAAGCTTGATCATGGGCAACCTGTAGTTTGTCCTTCAATTAATGATTAATTTCTCAGCTGGTGGGCCAGTCTCTGACACCAGCTGCAACCGCGTGCCCGCCCCAGGGTTTCCCTTTAGGGAAGCAGTGGGTCCTGAAGCAGTGGGTCCTACTGAGGTGCGTGTCACTTTGAGAAAACTCAAGCCACTTCATTTTGGAGGGTGGAGGCGCATGGTTTCCCCACCAGCATAGGCATCGGAGGAGGGCCTGTCCTGCTGGGAAAGCTGCCGGCTACTCTCTTCCAGAGTGTTCGATTAACAACCTCTCTTCTGATATTAAGTCTGGAAATGATTGAATCCCGAGTCCCCCACAGTTCGAGCCTTTTGATGTACTTTGTGTGCATGTGTTTCTGTCACATACGTGCCACAGTGGAACAGATTTTGTTTTGACACTATTTTGGTTCATGATGTTATACTTTGACTATTTTACAATAATAGCCAATGTAAACAAACATCTTTGGGATTCTCAAATTATTACTTGTGATTCTTGGACATTGCAGCTCTGCGATACTGACGCATTCCTAGCTTTTTCCAAGGACACCGTATGTTAACATCCGTGCCAGCCTCATTATCCCAACAGCCAGGCTCCGGGCTGGTTCGTAATGAGCGTTGTACGGTATTACTTTGCACACTCGCAAAGTTGATGAAGGCAGTGTCTTCTCCCATGATCGTTTGATGCCGGGAAACTGCTAAATAGGGTGAAAGTTCTGTGGTTTCTTTCTCTAGCTGCCATGTCAGAGTCCGGTCGGCCTGATCGTGTTGGATTCGACGGGTATGCTACCGGGTTCGACGTTCATTTAAAGATCATTTTAAGGGGATTAGGAGGTCGTATAAGTTAATGATTAAAAAGAGGCCTGAGTTACTAGTGCATCTGTGTCTGCAAGCCCAAGACGAAATTACCTTTAAGATTATGCTTCCGTGGAGAAAATGGTGTTGGAGCGTTTTCGGGGTGGGGGCACAAGGCATTGAAAAATCTGCCCATTGGTGTCTCTGTGGCTTCGCGGTTGAGGCCTCTAAAGTTCAAATGGTCCCAGCTGCAGAAAGGGCCCTGGATTTGCTCGATCCGTGGGAAGGTGTGAAGGACTTCCGGTGGGGGTGGAGATCCCGTCCCCTAAGCTTACTCACCGGGGCGCTCCCCCCCCCCCGCCCCCCCCGTTGAAAGCCACGCGCCTACCCTGGAAGTTCCCCTGACCCGGTTCCTGGGCTCACTCACTCGGTCTCCTTCCCGGCCCGGCCGGCGGGTGTCGGCGCGTCCAGCCAGCCCCCCGCTGTAATCAGAAGCAGCTCCGGGCCGGGCGCGCCGGGCCTCCGGGCCGCCTGTGCAATCCCCGCGTGATGCAACGGGGGGCGGGAGGAGCCTGCGGGGGGCGGAGGGGGGGAGGCTCCAGGTCCTCCCCGCACATCTGGCGCAATCGGGAGCGCTCGCCTTTCTTCCCCCTGGTTTTGTTCTCACAGCTGTGTCCATTCCGGCCCGTGACCCCCCGAGTGATCCCTGACAGGTGATGAATTGGCAGCGGCGGCGGCGGCGGCGGCGCGCGGCCGCGGCGGGGCCGGAGCCGGAGCCCCGGAGCAGACTCTCTGGCGCCAGGCGCGTGACGCCGCCCATTCACGCCGCCCTGCAGCCTTGTCCTCGCGGCGCCGCTCAGGCGGCTGCCATGGCAACCGCGCCGTCACTCAGCGCGCGCGCCCAGCTGATCAATGCCTGCGAGGCCCGGCCGTCCCAGGCTCGCCCCGGCCGGGCCGCCCGGCCCGCGCGCACCTGCAGCCGCCGCACGTCTTAAGTTTCGAGCGATTTGGGGGAAGGAAAGAGGACCGAGAAGAACAGGAAAGGGGGGGAGGGGGGAGTCGGGAGAGAAGGAAAAAAGCCGAGAGAGGGAGAAGAAAGAAATCTTCCTTTTGCCGAAAGAGGCATAACGTGGCTTAGAGGTTGCCAAAGCAAGAGGTTTTGCTTGATTTTGTTTGTTTTTGCAACCGAGGCGTTCAGGGTGGGACTGGCGCGAGGGAGGAACGGATGGGGAGAAGGTGACTGTCTTAGCGGATGGCGAGATTTATTTATTCCTTTGGATCTTCGCGGGGATGACCTCGATGCTGGACTCCTAAAAATACCTTTGAAGGACCCCCACTCCGCCCCCACTGTCCCCCCCCCCCCCAGCCTGGCTCCGCAGAACCCTTGGAGGTTGCACTAAAAAACCATCCGCTTTTTCAAGAACAGCACCCACCAGCCCTCCGCCCCGGGGGAGGTGGAAGGATGTGCAACCGGGTCCGCGGCTCGGAGCCTCTGCGCGCCAGCCGACCCGCGTCTGCGGCCTCATTACCACTACAAAGCCGGGCTCCCTTAGCCCGGTTCCAGTGCTGCGTTTTCAACTGAGAGCATCAAGAGGCCAGAAACTTCCAAGCCAGCCCGCGGACGCAGACGCCTGCCCGGTCCCGGCTTTATCTCTAGGGAAAGTTCCATTTTAAGAACCAGATGCCAACATTCCGGGACAGTTTACGGCATCCGGATCCCTCAAGGGTGCTCATCTGCAGTTCAGAGTGTTAGCAGCAATTATTTATCGTCTGTCCTGGAGAGGAGCTCCTGAACAAGGATGTCCTCTGCTGGCCCTAAAACGGGGTGTGGGGGGTGGGGGACGACTGTTCTGATCCTGTTATCTGGTTTCGCAGAGTTTGTTGTGGTTTTCGAGGAAACAGCATCTGGATTACATAAGGATTCCAGTTTTTGCTTTACTTGTTTATTTAATACCTTGGCAAGAGGGAGCCCTTACCCTGAAACCAGATAACCGAATTTGGGTTTTAAAACAGCCTCAGATGAGGGGCAATGGGAGGGGAAGAAAATGAGTAAAGCCACAAAAAGCAAACAAGAGGATGTTTATTTTTCTCCCTTTGGGTATTTTCGAAGACCTGCCTAGCCTCTTCCACTTCTTGTCGCACGCAGCTAATGAATTGCATTAACAAAGCACTTCAGCTACCACGGCGGCTAAAGGGACATCCCAGCCCGCCAGGATCCCGGCCCTAATTCCTTCTAGGATCCGGCGCGCGGTCCTGTTTGCCCAGAGATCCCAACGGCACCGGGGGAAAACGCCGTGCTAAATCCAATTGCTTTCCAGTCTGATCTCCTTCTAGGGAGATCACTTTTCAGCTCCGTTCAAAAAAAAAAAAAAAAAAAGGCAGAGTTGGGGAGTTGGAAGTCGGCGAAGGGGCCTGTTTAGCGGCCGGCCCAGCAAATATTTAGTTACAATGCTGTGAAGTGTCCCGATTGGTGGCTGCGTTTGGCTTTCACAAAGGATCGTCCTGTGACTTTTGTTCTGGTCACCAAATTAAAAAAGAAAATTCACTTGAGCAAGAGATAAGGTCTTAGAAAACAATCCCGGGCTGCCCGCGAGCTGGCGGGCGCGGGGCTGGCGTCGCCGAGTCTGCGCCGCCGCGAGGCGCGCGTCGCGGGGTCCGACCCCCGCGGGGAGCTCGGGTCACCGCGGGGATCCCCGGCAGCCGCCCGCCGCGCGCCCTCCGCGCCCGAGCGCAGCGGCGTCCGTGGGAACCCGCAGCAGCCCTCTCCAGCCGGCGACAAGGGCGGGGTGGTCCGGAATCGCGCTCCATCTTCCTATTACAATGCGGCACCAAAAGCAACACCCGAGCCCCGGCTTGCGGGTCCCTAACAAGAAACACATTGTGCTCTCGCCACCCCCACCCCACCCCCTTTTTGGCCGAAGCCACGTTTGCGCGCCGGCCCGGACGCAGCGCGCCAAGTCCATGACTTCAGTGGGGAGGAACCCGCCCTCCCCGCACCACGTGCGCGCCGGACTCCCGCGGCCTCCCGGCTGCGCCCCGCGGTCCAGGCCCGCCGCGGGGACCGGGGCTGGGGCCCAGGCGCAGCCCCTTTGCGACCCGGGAGGCCGGTGCTGGCCATCGCCCGAGCCCCTGGTGGCACCCAGGCGGCGCCAGCTCGGGTAATTCTAATCACAGCCCTCTCAGGTTGGCTGGTGGAGAAACTTCTGTTTATAAAATAGGTCACCCTTCTCTCCCCCACACCCCACCCATGACCTTGACGCTTTCACTCCCAGATTCTGCCTTCCACACGCCACCCCCAAAGGTCAATTTACAGACCTCCTCCTTCTAGTCTAGAGTGAAATCTAGCAAAGGTTCTGCAAGCTTCCTCCCTCCCCCTATGCACACCTGTCGCCTGTCACCGCTACCACTGGCTGCTGGAGGGGCCAACCTAGCTAGGGCTATGTCCTCTGGGAGGTGAGTGCTGGGGACCCCGAGGGATGCGGGGACCTGTAGACCCCTGGAGGAGCAGCCCCTGGGTACTCGTGCTCAGCTCTTGGGGGTCCTGCCATCTTCCCAGGACCGCTGACCCAGTGGCGCCAGGGGCGTCATCTGTCTCAGTGCTGTCCTTGGCCATCTGTGAGGGACGCTGGAAGAAAGACGGGGTGAATTAAGTCGTACATTCTATTTAGCCATGGCTGTCTTTCCCAGAGTCTGAAGAACACCGACATTCCATTTCAAAGGAAAAAGGGCGACACAATGACTGTCTTTAAGGGGAGGTTAAACATTCACATTGGGTAGAAAAACTAATAATTTACAAGCCATTCACAGCTCACCTGTTTTGCTCTTCATCTTGATTCCATGAGTTAGGAAAAGCAGATATGGTCCAGGTTTTACAGATGGAGAAACTGAGGCACAGATGGATGACAGATCCCTCTGTGGGCCCACACTCCCTAGGACATCACCCTGTGACAATGCAGAAGGGTGTGACCTTGACCCCAGGGGGCTTATCGATTCATTTTTTTACCTTGAATTTAGTTCCAGTCCTGCAGGGCTGGATTGCCCACAGCTCGAACTTTGTAAAGAACTTTGTTCTCACCTTCCTCAGAAGTTAACTCTCAGTGAACTTGACCTTTTATTAACAAATGATCTGAGGACTTTTCAAGCCTTAGCGTATGAAAGAATCATCTTTACGTACAGAGTCCTGGAGCCCAAGACTCTAGAAGTTCTGACTCAGTGGGCTTGCTGAGCAGCCTAGGAAACAACCTCTAGAGCAAGCGTCCTAAGGAGATGCCGATGCAGGTGGTGAAGGGACCACATTCTGAGAAGCTTCTGGTAAACTGGCCTCTCAGATCAAGCCTGCAGTTGTCGAAGTTTGCCTACGAGGTGAGAATGAGCCACCTTGGACCTGCGGAGGACCGCCACATTTGTTTTTAGAAAACCCAAGAGGACAAGAAAGTCTGTTACATTTATCCACATTTTTATTTTTTTACTTTGTTCTTTCTTCCTTCTTGATATGCACTGGCATATCTTTCTTTCTTTTATCGGTTATTTTGTGTTTCAAGAGTGTCCTTTAGACATTCTTTCAGGGTAAGTCTGTTGGTGACACGTTCTCTTAGATTTCCTGCATCTGAGAAGGTCTTGCTTGCCCTTCGAGTCCTGAAGGATTTATTTGTTGTATCTCAACTTCCGCATTGAAAGTTCTTTTTTTGTTGTTGTTTTGTGTTTTGTTTTTTCAGCATTTGGCACGTCCTGCCACTTCTTTCTGGCTGCTATGGTTTCTGATGAGAAATCTGCTGTCATTCAAATTGCGTTTTCTTCTGTAAATACGGTGGCCTTTGTCTCCGCGTGTTTCCTTTGTCCTTAGTTTCCAGAAGTGTGCTTATGATGTATCTCGGCATGGATTTCTTTGTGCTTTTCCAGCTTGCGGTTCTTTCAGTTTCTTGAATCTGTAGGTTTAAATCTTTTGCCGAATTTGGAAAAATTTCAGCCATTATTTCTTGACATATCTTTTTTCAGCCACCTTCTTCTCTCCTGGGATCCTGGTGACATGATTGTTAGCTCTTTGGCTATAGTTCCTCTGAGGTCTATGAGACTATGCTTTTTAAATTTTTTAAATTTTTAATTTTTTCAAGTCTACTTTCCCTCTATTGTTCAGATCAGGAGGTTTCTATTGTTCTATTTTCAGGTGTATCGATTCTTCCGCCCGCTCCATTACACTTTTGAGCTCCTCCAATGAGTTTTTTGTTTTGCTTATTGTATTTTTCAGCTCTAAAATTTCAATTTGGTCCTTCTTTATATCTTCTATTTCTTTGCTGAGATTTTCTTTTTCACTTTTCTCCCCCACTTTTTGGGAGCATGTTCGTAATTGATCGTTGAAAGACCTTTCTGATGGCTCAGAGAAGCAGGGAGCTGACCTCAGCCCAACCCTTACCTGACTGCACCCATGCAAGAGACCCCAAGCGAGACTGCTCCCCGGAGCCCCAGCAATAAGATTAGGAGAGAAGAAAGTGTTGTCTGAAGCTACTAACCTTTGGGGTGGTTTGTTACATTGATAACTAAATGGCCACCAAAAGAGAAAAGGTGCCATGGGGGGGGCAGTGGGGATCAAAGTTTCTAAGTATAATTTTGCATATGTATTGTAGTTGTAATCACTTATAATTATTCAGGCTTCCCCCCCACAAAAAAGTTTTACAATAACAAATTACTTACAGTGCATAAAATAATAAAATAGCATATCCCACATCCAACAGGAGTGTTAATTTTAAAAGACATGAGTGATGTTTATTTGACACCTTGGTGTCCAATGTATACTCAGGTATACAGTGTGGGTCTTTTTTTATTTTTTATTTTCTAAATTAAAAAAAAAGATTGATTTTTTTATTTGCACAAGAGCACGCACGTGCATGTGTGAGTTGGGGAAGGGGCAGTGGGAGAGGGAGAGAGAAACTCTCAAGCAGACTCCCTGCTGAGTGCAGAGCCCAACACGGAGCTCGATCCCACGACCCTGAGATCATGACCTGAGCCAAAGTCAAGAGTCAGCTGCTTAGCCAACCAAGCCACTCAGGGGGGGTCTTTTCTTTAACCAATCAGAATACCTACCAACTTTTCCTTAAGGTATGGACTTTGTAACCATATGTGCTAACTCTATGTTCTGAACCCAAGCCGAGTAGGATAAGTGGTCGAACTGAGTCTAGGGTCCTGGGGAGGATGGGAGAGCTGAGTGGTGGCGGAGGGTGACGGGGAGTAGACGGCAGAGTAAGAATCCGTGCCTCCAGACATTCCAGAAACTGTATGGCAGGAGCATCTCAGTGCTATCACTGCTCATCACCAAGATTTTAAGGAGATTTTGACATTTTTTTCTCCATACAACATGAAGACTTTGAGTGTGGAGGGATCAGGCTTCCTAGTTAGGACGAGTCTGTCTGTCCCACTGTCTTGTTGATTTAGCTTCCAGGGACCCCTGGGATACTGGTTACCCTTCAGAAGACACCTTGGCACGAAGACTCCATAGCTTGTACCAAGAGGGGAGCTGGGGGGAGCCCTGCAGGCAGCGGCTGTTGGCAGCGGCCCAAAAGCTTCCGTCTTCCCCCTGTGACACTGTCCCATGTGGCCAAATCGGATCCTGAGGAAGGAGTCAGGAGTGGGTTGGTGCAATTACAAGTCATTAAGTCCTGCTGTGAAGTCGGGAGCCCATATTCCGGGGGAGGAGCCCTCGTGGAAATGCAAAGAGCAGAATGCTCGCTGGCTGTAAAGGGTTGAAGATCTTCTGGTTGCTGCTCCTGCTGTGTGTGTGTGTGTGTGTGTGTGTTAGTTAGGGGAGCACCTAGAGGGAGGTTGAGGGAGGGCTCAGGGCCCTGAGGGCTCCGGCCACTCGCCCCCTCCCTGAGTGTGAGCCCTTGGCCTCGAAGGGGTGGCTTTGTCCCAGCCCTTTATTTCTTTATGCTCCTCGAGTATCTGTCCCCCCGGCTGCAGTGTGTCTTCAGGTGGGTCGCCGGGAGCCCAGGGTTCCTGTCTCCTGCACCTGTGCGCGGACGCTTAAATCCAACGGCAGACTGGACATTTAAACTCTGAGCTGCACTCCACAAAATGTGCTCTGAGAACCAGCAGTGTGGGCTCACTGCGGAATGCAGAGTCTCAGGCTCCAGCACAGACCTGCTGAAGCAGAGCCGCTCCTGCCCCGCAAAGCCCGAGGCTCGGGGAGCTGAATTCTACCCGAAGCCGCGGCAAGAGCGAGCTAGCGCGAAGGCTCCCGTGTTCACCTTTAAAATGGCATCTTTGTGGGGCGCCTGCGTGGCTCAGTGGGTTAGGCGTCTGCCTTCGGCTCAGGTCGTGGTCCCAGGGTCCTGGGATCGAGCCCCACGTTGAGCTTCCCGCTCAGCGGGGAGTCTGCTTCTCCTTCTCCCTCTGCCCCCCCCCCCCGCTTGAGCTCTCTCTCAAATAAATAAATAAAATCTTAAAAAAAATTATTTAATAAAATAAAATGGCATCTTTTCTGAGCAACAGCTTGCCTCTGAAGCACGTGGCAGACATAAGGCCCCTACCCTGTGACTGTCGCATGGCCCAGCAGGGCAGGGAGCGTCGTTCCCGTTTTGCAGCTGGAGTGACGGGGTGCAGAGGTGAGCCCACCGCCATGGGGCCAGGCGTCACCTGGGAGTCAGAGTGAGGCTCCGGGTGCTTTTCCCGTCGCTCTCAAACCGCAGTGGCCCAGGGAACTCCTCTGGAGGGAGAACAGGCGAGGGGCCTCGTGTAGGGAGCAAGTCTGGGTGTCGTGCGCGGCACTGAGGCTGTTAGAGGGGCTGTTAGGGCCCGTTCCCGACATGGATGCAGGGGTGGGGGCGAGACAGGGCTGAGCGCGCAGGGCCTGGAGCTGCGGGATGGAGCTCCCACCCCGGCCCCGGACCGCACCCCACGGTCGGCATCCTGGGGCACGCTCTCACTGCCCCGCGGGCCTGGAGTAAGCGCTGGTCTGGCCTGATCCCACCTACCCTTGGAGACCCCCAGAGAGGGGCCCCCCGGCTTTCCCTGTCACAGGCCGGGAAACTGCTGTGTAACCTGGGGCAGGAGATGGGGGGGCTGGGGGGGCCCCCACGCCTGTCTGACTTCAACGTCAGATCTTTGCACCCAGTTACCTCCTGGTAACTCCTTTGCACCCAGTTACCTTCTGCAAGTGGATCAAATCCACTTAATTATCTCTGGGAGACATGCTCGCTTGAAAAGAGGAGGGCGCCTGGGTGGCTCAGTTGGTTAAGCGACTGCCTTCAGCTCAGGTCATGATTCTGGAGTCCGGGGATCGAGTCCCACATCGGGCTCCCGGCTCCGTGGGGAGTCTGCTTCTCCCTCTGACCTTCTCTCCTCTCAGGCTCTCTCTCACTTTCTCTCTCTCTCTCAAATAAATAAGTAAAATCTTTAAAAAAAAGAAAAGAGGAAAACTTTACCACAGGTTTTTTATGATAGTTTGAAACATGACACTTGGAAGTAAAATATTCTTAACGATACCTTCTTCGCCGCGTCTTCAGCTTCTCTTATGGGCTTCTGTGCCCTGAGGACGGCCCTCGCGGAGAAGGTCATGCTGTGTTTGGGGATGAAGGAGGGACGCTGAAGCCAGAGTGTCCCCGAGCTCACCCCGTGGGCGGCAGCCTTCGGAGCGCGTGTGGGTGGCGCTGCGGGTGGCCTGTGACGCGGGGAGAGCGCCTGGCCCTTCTGATGTTCTTTCCCCATTTGAACTGCGACTGAGCAGCATCTCCCTCTAAATGATATTTTGAACGTTCAATGCATGTGCCACTGACTACTTGGAAGAGTCTGAATGCTCGGTAAATACGGGGCCAGAGAAGACACAACACATCCGTCCAAGCGGTAATTTCAGAGAAATAAGAATATGTTTTTTTGGTATACAGCCTTGTATTTATAAAGGATCACTGGGATAGCAGCAACCATGCCTCTTGACAGAGTTAAGGAATTTGTAAAAAAAAAAAAAGGAATTTGCATTTATTTTTTTTTTAAGTTTTGATGAGTTAAGATAACTGAACAAGAGAAAACATCCTTAACTAAACTTGCAGAACGTGGAGTGTAAAAACTCTAATCTGAAGTCCTTCTGGGACTGGAACGGCCAGACGTGACCATTAGAGGGCTTCTTTCGAAGTCATAATTTCCGAAGTCCCTCACAGACTTCCCTCGGTCCACAGGCACCCCCGCCTCTCTGCACACGGGAGCTCGGAGTGTCAGTTGTAAATTAATTTCCAAGGAAACGTACCCCCCCCCCCCCCGCGGCCCCTCTCTCGGGTGGAGGGACTCATGCGTCCAGAAATCCCCCAGGGGACGTTGCTGGTCCACAACGTTGGAGAATGTCTGGAAGAAACTGCAGATGTGTCTGCGACTGAGCTAAGGCAACACCAAGGCTGCGATAAACAAGCCCAGAAACGGGTAATCGCTTCCACATGCTAGAAGTTTCTCACTCCCAGGCCAGAGTGGGTGTTCCTGGTGGGCAGGCAGGGGCAGGCGGCTCTGCTCCGCCACCGCCACTGGGGGACGCAGGCTCTCCCCATCCTCGCGGCTCCACACCCCCCCGCCCCCCGGCTCATCCGCGCCCAGCTGGAAAATGGGAGAGAGCGTGGGGAAGCCCGTGGAGAGCCCCTTGGGTAGTGTTTATGGATCAGGCCTGGAGCGGGCTCACACCACTGCTGGTTAGCTGGGGTTTCTCACGCTAGGTCCTCCTGACCTCTCGGGCTGACCGCTCTTTGTTGTGGGGCTGTCCTGAGCGGGATGTTCCCTCCTCTGCTCCCTCCTCCAGGTGTGACAACCGAAGATGTCTGCAGACGTTGCTCAGTGTCCCCTGGGGAGCAAAATCGGCCTGGCTGAGAAGCACTGGGTTGGAACTCAGTCGCACGGCCACACCTAACCCCGGGGAGGCCGGGTAGTCCAAGTGTGGTTGAATGATCAGGGAGAAAATAACCTGGTTTGGAGCCTGCCGGCCTCTCTCCTTCGCAGTGACCTTTAGTGCAGGGAGGCCTTTCTTGTTGTGGACACACGGGCTGTCACAGAGCTGTGGCGCTGGGGGGGGCGGGGGAGGGCAGGTGATCAAGGAAAGTTCGAGAGAAGGTGCAGAGGAGGAGGAATGGCCACTTTGGCACATCCCCTTACAATTCACGAGCACTTTCTAGGGATCTGAGTGTGTCCCCAGGCTGTCCCAGAGTGGGAACGCTTGGCCCACATCCCTATCCCAGGAAGCGCCTTTGGTCGCTTTGTCTTACCTGAAGTCCCTTGAACTCTGCAGAAGGCAGAGCAGCCTGGGGGGAGAAGGGAGACGCGGAGTCTGGCGTCTGGGTGTCCTCCCTTGTGCTCCGGGAGCCCAGTAGAGAGGATCGCGCGTCAGCCCGCATCGCGTATTGTGCGTTCCCATAATTTACACCTGAAAGAAAGCAAGAGGAAACATGCAGGAAGGTGTTTTCTTGGTTCTTTTATTAACGTTTACATGAGTTAATGAACACGCAAACAGATCTGATGAAAACGTGTCGGTAATAAAACAACAAAGTTGGTTTTAAAGAAGGAAGTCGCTGGCCTGTGAGCAATCAGATGTGACCTCAGGCTGGAAAGGAGACAGTTTTCCGGGCTCGGGACCTCAGCCAGTGTGAGTGGAAACACAGAGGCAGGGAGCTCAGGGGCATCCATCCGTCCACCCATCCATCTGTCCGTCCAGTAAATGTTCTCCAAGCACCTAGTAGGCTCCAGACACTTTCCTAGGGACTTAGGGACCATCCGTGAGCAAAACCTGGGCGTGTACCGAATTCTAGCTACAACCTGAGGGAAAGAGCTTCAGCTTCAGAAGTTCCATTCTAACATGAGTAAGAAGCCGAGGCTCAGAGAGGTGAAGTAACAAGTCTGAGGCCACAGAGCCACTAAATGTGGGAATCAGGGAGCAAAGCCAGGGGTGATGGATGTGCTGTTTCTGCTTCTTTCAGCCAAACAGTGAGGAGAATGATTCTCGGTTAGAGGAGATTAACAGAACCCACAGGCCACACTTTCACGTCTGCTCAGGAATTGAGAGTCATGCTGGCAGCAATGGGACCTTGCCATTTTGTTCTTGAAAGCACTGCCAGGGAAGACCTGACTAGAATGATCTGGAAGCTTCTGGAAAACATGGATTTGTAGACTTTTCCTCCCCTAACTATTCCATAAGAATCTGAGGGTGGGATGAGGAATAAGGCCAGGACTTTCGTTTTTCTTTCTTTCTTTTTTTTTTTTTTTTACAAGATTCCTAGGCAATCCTGGGATTGGGCTTTAAGCTCCCCAGACCCCCAGCTTCTTAGCAGAGGTGGAAAATGTGACTCCAGAACCCACATTTTAGATATGATCCCCCGGGTGATTGTTCTAACCATATGGTGATGAGAAGTGGCCATCTGGTCATGTAAGGAAGGTCCTGGTGTTTGGGGACATGGAAGGTACTACAGGAAATAACCACTCATGCTCATGCGTGAGCATGTTCCATTGAAAAACACCATCGCTTTTCATTAAATCAATTCGTTCGTTCACTTTTGAATGCAAACCACATAGTACTAGAGAGATCAAATAACGAATTTTTAAAGAACCAAGTTGAGGGGCGCCTGGGTGGCACAGTCGTTGAGCGTCTGCCTTCAGCTCGGGTTCTGATCCCACAGTCCTGGGATCGAGCACCGTGTAGGGCTCCGTGCTTGGCGGGAAGCCTGCTTCTCCCTCTACCCTTCCCCCCTGCTCGTGTTCCCTCTCTCGCTGTGTCTCTCTCTCTGTAAATTAAATAAATAAATAATAATTAAAAAAAAAAACCCAAAAACCAAATTGAAGTGATCTTTGTGTTTGGATGGTGATCACATTCTGCTCTTCATTTTTTCTCTGATACCGTTTCTAGCCGCACGTGTCTGTAGTTCTTCCTGCTGCTGTTCTCTGCAGGCAAAGTGCTAGCAGATACAGTCTTCGCTGTTTCGTAAGAGCCGGGGTGTGTCAGCCGCTTGTGGGGGCCTGACCTGCCTCTTCTGGCCCTGCCAGCCGTGACCCCGACCCGCCCAGGGTTTCCGGGGGCTGGGCTCGGCCTCAGCAGCCCGACTTTTCAGGGGAGCCCACAACCAGGATACAGCAAACCTCCACCCTGATGAGGAAACTCATTGTAAATCCAACACACCAGGGAAAAAAAGGCCCAGATCTCCTCACACCCGGACCGGAGGCTGCGGAGGGCCCTTGTTTCCCTGAGGCTAAAGCGGGGAGCTGCAGCTGGAGGCGGCCTGGGGCCCGGAGAGCAGAGAGGCCGGGACAGGCAGCCTCTGTGTCCCCGGAGAGGGGCTGACGGAGGCCTGTCGTCCTTGGCTGGAAACCGCCAACCAGCCACAGGGACGCTTGGTGCAGCCGCCTCGGTGGGCATTTCAGCTTTATTTATTTGGGGGGGAAACGTACAGTTTATCTCCAATTTTTAAGCTCAGTGAACCTTTAGCTTCTGTCCTTTCTCTTTGTCAGTGGCACGACAGTGTGGCGATTTAAGAAGGACGTGGAGGCCGCGGACGTGGGGCCGTCTCTACAAGGGGACGTTAGTGCCTCAGACCCCGCGAGGAGGGTCACGCTGGCCTTGGTCAACCAGGAGCTCGCTGCCCGGTTCCCCCTCAGCCTTCCTGGGGTCACCGTGCTAAGCCTTCCGGGAGAGGACGGCCTCTCTGAAGCAGCTGCTTTGGGCCGGCCTCCTGGTCCCGGGACGGTCTCTGTATTTGGCCTTCACGTGACATAGAACTCACACTGGATTCCTCGCCTTTTAAAGTTGGCTGTTTTTTTTTTTTTTTTTTTCAGCTTAAGTGGCTTGTTGTGCTTCAGAAAGATTTTGCTTTTTAGGTCATAGAGTGGAGCTGGAAAACCGGAAAAGGGTTTTTTGGTTTTGTTTCGTTTGCATGTCTTGACTGTGTGCTGAATGTCTGCGGGGTCTGGGAGTAAGAGATGAGAGTAACGGATCTGTGTGGGGAGGGGTCCCCAGGGGCCGTCTGACCTGTCCTAAGGGGCGGCAAGGAAGATTCCATCTCGGGCTCAAGGTTCCCACCGAGGCCTTCACGCACTCATTCTCCCTCCTGTCAACTCGTCTGGGTCCCTGCATAGTACTCACATCCTTGGAATGTTCTCTTCTAACGAGTGTGGGGAGAGCAGGGCCTCACGTAGCCCTTGTACCCCGTACCCACTACGTATGCTCTGTGTGGCATGGAGCTCAAGGGTACACACACACAGATGGAGGGAAAAGTTGGCATCATGAAAATTCTCCACATCCAAGTCTCTGTTCAGTGATTCTCATTTTACCTTTTTAAAGATTTATTTATTTTTTTAGAGAAGAGGGGAGGTGGGAAAGGACAAGAGGGAGAGGCAGAGAAAGAATCTCAAGCAGACTCCTCGCTGATCACAGAGCCTGACACGGGGCTTGATCCCAGGACCCCAAGATCATGACCTGAGCTGAAACCAAGAGTTAGATGCTTAACCGACTGAGCCACCCAGGCGCCCCAGGGACTCTCATTTTAAAATAATAGATCAGTGGCTCCAGCTGCCCCCAAATCAGAGCGAAAGGGGCAATGAGGAGGGCTGAGTGTGTATTGGAAGATGTCTGGCAGAGCGAGGAATCCCGAGCAAAAAGAAAGGTTGGAGACTTCTAAGCTGGTACAGAAATAACAGGACCTCAGAGCCAAGCATGGACGTGTGTAACCGTTGGCGAGTGGATTTTGGCCATTAGGGAATGATAGATACCAAGTGTTATTTGATCCCGTAGAGATCAGGAGAAAACCAGTAATTGACTACTTTTCAAAAAACTGTGACACTCACATGGTCTGAGCTCCGTTCTGTTGTTTAATTTTTAACTGACAGTACCTCCCTTGTGTTTGCTTCTGGAGAGAAAATCGTATTTAGGGGTGACGTGTGGCTTTACCAGAAAGAGCATCAGTGATGGATGGGGACAGACAGCATGGGATTTCTCAAGGATGTTATGACTTTTCCTAAATAAGTGTTTTCTTTCCTGCTGAAGCCCTTTGGGAATTGTAAATAAATGTCAGCCCTGAGTTCTCTCCCATCTCTCCTGCTACGGACGGAACATCTGTGTCCTCCCAGATTCGGATGTCGACGCCCTAAGCTCCAATGCAATGGTATTGGGAGGTTGGGATCTGCTTAGGGTCGGACGAGGTCATGAGGGTGGGGCCCCAGATGGGATTAGTGTCCTGATAAGAAGAGACACCCGAGAGTGCTCCCCCCACCCCCGGCAAACCAGCCCGAGAGCTCCCACCAGGCACTGAGTCTGCTGCTGCCTTGATCTTGGACTTTCAGCCTCAAGAACAGTGAGAAAGAAATATTTGTCTTTTAAGCCACCCAGTCTATGCTATGTTGTTGTAGCAGCCTGAGCTAAGGACCGCCCAGCCCGTCTCAGTCCTGGATCCCTGGGGCCGCCCGCTCTCAGGACTGCTCCCTCTGGGAAGCCCCGGCCGCCCTGGCCCAGCCCCTCTGGTCCCTCGGACCTCCTCCACCCCCACCCTCTGGACGATGTCCCAACTCTGACTGTCCTGTAGGCCCAGCGGGTTCGACCCCGGCCCACTTTCCAGCCCCCGCTGTTACCACCTGCGCCCCCCACGGGTATGTGCCACTGCCCCCCGGACACCAAGTTCTCGTGGGTGCTGGGTGGGGCTTTGCTCCCACGGGACTCTCTGCATCGTCCCCCCTTTCATGGCTTGGCCTTTTTTGTCCTTCAGCCTCTGATATCATGTCCTCTAAGACCTTTCTGCAAATTCTCGGGCCTCACCCCAGGCCTGCTGCGTCGGTTCTGGGGAGAGGACCCAGAGGTCTGTTGTGAGCAGCCCTGCAGGGGGTTCCGAGGCCCACGGGGGCTTCTAGCCAGATGCCCTGGTTGGATTAGGAGGTGCTCTTAATGAGCACCTGGTCGAGGGAAGAAACACAGCCGGAAGTGCCAAGCGGAAGTCCAAGGCCCACGCGGAAGACGTTTCCCTGAGTACTTGTGGCGGCGGTTGTCTTATCAGGCCTGGACGTTCCGTGTGTCATGTGTACGGACTCCTAAAATGGGGTTGCCGAGAAAGAACCCGAAAGGGCACTCTGTGCTGTTTTTCAAGTCACAGTTGAGCTGCCAGGTCTGGAGCCGCTCAGCTGTGGGCAGAGACCCCCGCAGAGCTGGTGGGGGAGGGGCTCCCAGCAGGAGTGACCCCCACCCCCTTCCCCTGCGCCCCAGGCTGCCTGGGAGTGGGGTGCTGGGGTCACGAGTGCTTATGGCACCTCCAGACAGGCCCACCCCAATTGTTGGAGGCTGTCTGTGAATTTGGGGCACAAGTCTCCTTTTCTTCTTCAGTGTTTGCCCAACTCTTGGGCCAAGGGGAGATTTGTGATGTCAGTGTGTGCCAGCCCGTGCCTTGCTGAGAAGTCAAGAGCGGAGCGGGCCTGGGCCTCTCTCTCCTCCAGAGATCTCACAAGCGAGGCCACACGGGGGACACACACGTGTAACGCATGCACTTCCTTCTTCCCCCCTACAAACCCAGGCATCAGATTTCCAAGTGACGGTGTCAGGACTGGGGCGACCCCGTAATTTAGTCTCTAAAGCAGGACATACGTGAGAGCTACGGGGGGACCATTAACAGCCGAGGGCCACGGCCTGAGCAGGGGTGAGCCCCGACCGTCTTGGGCAGGTGTGCCGCGCGGCCATCTATGAACTGGGACGGGGGTGGTTATGAAGGATTTCCACCAACACGTGGCCACAAGCAAAGACACGACACCCAGTTGTTAGAAGACGTCCGTGTCTTGCCATCATCTATGGGCACCAGAGAGAGGGACTTCCTTGGCCTTTAAGGGCAAGGATGGCAGTTGGCCATGTGAGGACGCAGTGGGCTCTCGGTCACAATTCTGGGGAGCTTCTGGTGTCCTCCCGGCCAGTCAGTATTCTGTGTGCTACGCCAATGGGGCCAGAGTCGTTTTCTTCTCGCAAAACTGGGATCTGGCCATTCTCCTGCCCTGAGCCTCTGCACAGCTCCTCCCAGCTGATGGAAAGACGTAGGATTCCTTTGGAAGCCCCCATCCTGCTGTCACCCCCGGGTCTCTGTCACCGGGGTCCGCGACCCTGCACCTCTGCTCGAAGGTCCTGGAATGCCTCTTCCCCGCCGGTTCACAGGAGGCCTCTGAGCTGCTTCTCAAACCGCCTATTCTGAAAGGCCTTTCTGGTGGCCCTCGGGTGGGGGCCGCACCCTCTTTTGCGCCTACACCTCCGGGGGTCTCGTCCACCTGGCTAGACCACAGTGACACCTGGGAGAGACATGCATTTCTTACTCATCTCTCATGCCTCTCAGGGGCCATCACAGATAGATGGTTCCAGATTAGCTACTCGACTGGTTAATTTTTCTATTCCTATGTATCTCCAAGGGGGTGATCCTTCCACTCCCCCAGTGGCCTCCAGGGATAGGGAGGAGGGACATTAAGAAATCTCAGAGTCAGGAGGGATGCGAAGGTGGGGAGGGGAGTGGGGGGGTGGGGATGGACAGTGACCCACTGCTCACCGCTTCAGCCTGACTTCCAAGCAGCATCCTGCCTCTCAAGGCTCAGTCCCTCACAATGTCTCCAGGCCCCCCTGCAGGCCCTAAGTGTGCCCCCCAGAGCTCACCGGAGTTCCCACATATCCCCCAATCTCTGCCACTTCCCAGCTTGCAGGAAGATCTCCCACTTCAGACTGAGATCTGCAACACCTTTTGTGGCCTGAGCCTTCCGTCAGAACAGGCCATTTCCTGCATCGAGTCCCCACTCCCCCCTTGTAGGGTGTCCCCACGGACAAATGAACGAATTTATTTTATTCTCAGCAGAAATAACATGATAACAAAGAAAAGACAACATCACCAACTCACCGGTATCCATCATAAGAAATAGAAAGACCCACATGTATCTACTTCCTTCTCTGGAATGAAAAATGAGGTCAAATTGATTGACTTATTTAATTGACACAAATCTTTTACCTCCTTGGCCTTGAGAGATCCAGGGCCCAGCCACCAGGTGTGCTGGCCGTGTGGCACTTTTGGGCCATCGGAGGGCCTGAGTGGGGAGACACGTGTCCTCTCTGGATTCGTGGTATCCAGAAAGCAGGGAGAGAAAAGTGCAAAGGTTGCCTGGTATTTCGTTGCTTTAATCAATTGATTTTATAAGACTGTAGGAGGTGGAAGTTCGCTTGCTGCTGGGGCTCTCGACTCACTCATTTCCTGAGAGGACGGCACGCCAGGCAGGGAAGCAGGTCCAGGTGAGCGGCTGGGGGACACATGTCCTGTGGACACACCTGCTATGCTGCTGGAAATCTCTTCAAATTTTGAACGTTATCACTGTCATTTGAAAAGGGAGGGAGAAAACACATTTCCTCTTTTGTTAGTTTTAATGTCACTCCTTCCGAATTTATTCCCAGGGAAACTCTCCGTCGATGCTCTGAAATTTCTGATTTATCTCCTAATGGAAATCAGCATTTTCGGAGCTGGTCCATGATTGATCAACAAGTTGGGAATTTGCCCCGCGAGGGCAGCGCCCCTGACATTTTGCACTAAAATGAGGTTTGCCCCGAGTCGTCACGTTTGGCTCCTCTTCTCCCCTGTAAAACAACACTGCTCACAAATCCTGCTGGATATTTCTCGAGTCAGGTTCCCTCCTCGCCTTCTCCATGCTCCAGATACTTCTGTCCTCCTGCTCGGTTCACGAGCAGTTTATGATCCTTTTGAAGAACTGAGGCTGCTTAATTGGGGGAGAGGTCAGGAGTGATCGGGAAACACCATCAAGGATCACGAAAGGTGTCCGCCTGCCCGTCTCCTATTCTGCTTCCCTCCAGGGAAAGATGTGGGGAGGGTGGTACCGCCTCAGAGACCTCCCGGCCCATGCCCGCTGGTCCCGAAGCAGAGGGGCCGTGCCCGGCCATGGCCGGGAAATCAGATCCAAGCCTCCTTTCTGATGGGGATGCGAAAGACGTTACCTGTAGAGAACATCCGGACTCCTGTTTTCTGAACTAGCTGGTGGGAAGCGTCAGCACCAAGACGTGGTGAGAAGGTCGGCGTTCGGGGTGGATGGAGAGAGTCGAAAGCGGGAGCTACCCAGATTCCCTGCTCCGTGGCGTTTGTGGTCGAAGGAGGGGGTGAGCGAGGGCTGTGGCAGAGAGGACACAGCTGGACGCGTCGTCCTCCTGGAGGTAACTCAGTCCCCGAGCCGCGGAGCAGCCGAAAGTCACATTGTTGTCTGTTATTGTTAAGAAGAGACTCAGCGCCCATGTGGGATAGATGTGTCCATTCATTCATTCATTCGTTCAGTGTGAGCGTCCGTGCTGCGGCAACTCCTAGAAAGGAAGACTAGAGGAAGATGCAGATTCGCAGGGGAGGGGGTGAACAAAGGTGTAAGTCGGGATGCGGGGTGGTAAGTTCTGGGACAGAGGCCAGCTGGGGGCTGGGGAGCCCAGAGGAGGGCGGGCGGGGCTGGGAGCCGAGACCTCCCCAGAAGGTGGGCCTTACACGGTGGTGGGTGCGGTGGGCAGCGAGGACAGTGAGCAGGAGGAGAGGTGGAAGAGAACACGCCCCGTGCCAGGGGCCTGTTGTAAATACCTGATGTGCTCCTTGCTCCAGAGGGGAGCACTGTTATTTCCCCTGGGGTGGTTTGAGCTTTGGGAGGGGAATTCAAGCAGAGAAAAGCGGGGAGGGCGTTGAAGAGCCTGCCGCTCCCTCGGGCGTCCTGGGGGGCTCAGGAGTGTGGAGCTGGCCCCGTGGGCTCCGGTGCTCCTTGCACGTCGGCACTGACGGGGGTGCTCCGGGGCGATTTTGAAGCAGGTGAGGAACAAGGTAAGATTGGCTCTTCAGAGAGATCCCCGGAGCCTGGACGGAGAGGTTGCCTGGAAGGACTTGAAGAAGACGCATTGGCCAGGGAATGAGGAATGCGATGAGCCGGAGGTGGGAGGGCGGGCACATCGGGCACTCCATCAGCCCCAGCCCTTGTTCCAACAAGGACACCGAGGCTCCGAGTGGGCCTCGGAAATACAGCAGGTATATCGTAGGATGCTAGCGCAGCTTTCTTGACTCCGCGATGAATGGGCTCTCCATCACGCCACGGAAACTGAGTGTGACCTTTTGTCCTCCCAGTTCTGTGATTTTTGTCTAAATCTTTCCATCCAGCCCCACGGGCTACGATTGGATCTCTTTCAGGGTCAAGGAAGGGAGAAACCTTTTCCTCTGAGCTTTTCCCTTTATGTTCTGCTTCAGTAGGCATTTGTGGGCTTTGAATGGAGAGAGCCCAGGCTCCTGGCTCACACGTGTTAACCGACGGTCCAGAAAGCAAATTAGCTCATGTGTGTGGCCGGCCACGGCGGCTGCTGCAGGGGCCCGAGAGAACTCTCCGGTAAATAGCAGACAGGTGCGTCCCCGTCTTCCCTCAGGGTAGAGCTCGAGGCGGTGCAGCTCTCGGCAAACCCCCGATTCTGTCCCGTGTGGGACCGTCAGGCCTGCAGAACTGAATCAGATTCACTTTTGACTGAATTGCGCATTTTAAATACTTAGTTGCTTCTGCTAAGTTTTGTTTAGAGTGAGTTGAAATGGGAACCTATGAGAGAAAAATGTAAAAATCTTCTTTAAACTCTAAAAATAAGTACACTTTTGGGCTAGGATCCAAGAGTAAGAAACTTCGTCTAAGATAATTCTCTGGAAAAGTGAAGAAGGAGTCCCGGTAGAGGAAGAAGGGTTTCACGGTAACTTGTCAGGAGTAAGTGCTGGGCACGCTTTCTGCCGTGTGCTCCTTTCCCAAAGGGATGGGCTTTGGTGGACCTGCCCGGTGGCTGCTTCTCGGATTTCTGTCTGTGCCTTTAGGGAAAAGGCTGAGGCACCAACAGAGCTGGGTGGCCTCCTCCTTTTCCTTTGACTACAATGCAATTAATGACCAGATTCACCCCCATGCACCTTCCTTTGATAAGGCCTGGTTTGCTTCTAGAACCTTCTACAGAAGCCCAGCCCTCTTGGTGATTGCAGTTTCCTGCCCAGCTTGGCAGCTTTCGGCAGGATGCACACACATCCGCCGGGTCCCAGGCCAGCTTGAAGCCTCCGGCGTGTGCGTTTCCTTGTTCCTCGGGGAACAGAAGAAGAGGGTGTTAAATAGTATTCCACGTGAAGGAAAGCTTCCAGCTCTTGAACGGAAGTATGCAGTTAAAAGTATTTTGATTTTACGAAAGGTGGGGGGGGGGGGTTGGGAGTTTGTAGACAGAAGAGTTTGCTGGAGACCAAGACAGGAAGGAATGAGTTTTTGGTTCCAGCTATCTTGTATTTTTTTTTTTCCTTTCTCTCATTTTCCCCAGAAATAAAATGAAGGGAATTCTTGGTGGAAGCAAGTGCACTGAGAGCCATGCCTGTGAACACTAACACAGTTGCATTTTCATAGTGAAAATTAGCCAGAAACAGGGGAGTCATCGGCAATACTGATCCCACCTTTACATAAAAATTGTTTTGCTCACCCTGGATTTTTGCATTACTTTTGGTTTCTTAAATACTGCATTAAAGTATGATTTCTCTTGACCACTGAGTTTTTGGATGTCCCCTTCGATTTTGCACTCAATGCCCCCCAAGCCCTCCCAACCTAGTCCTGGCCCGAGGCCGACCCACTGTGCCCTTAGCTGTCACTGCCACCTTAGCAGAGATGCACTGATGGAGGGAAAGGAAATAGCCTCACTCAGGCCTCCCCCGGCCCCTCTGCCTGGGCCCCCTTCTCCCTCCTTTGGCACCATTTCCCCATCCCTCAAGGGCCTGCTCAGATGTGTCCTTCACTGTGAAGCCTTTACAGTGGAGAATTTCTTCCCACCCGCGGAGAATCTTCCTCCCTGCCATACCCCCACAACGCGAATGCTCAGCCCCATTCTCCTCGAGTGAGAATTTTCCCCACATCCACGTTTGTCCTCCTCACCAGGTGGGGAGCTCGTTGAAGTCAGGCACCAGGCTTTATGTATTTATCTCTTGCATGGTTTTCCTAGTGCGTGGCTCGTGAGCATGCAATGAATGCTTAAAATGGAGTTATTAGTGGCCAACGTGGTTTTGCGAGGTAATACACCGTGAGTTTGAAAAAAGAAACTGGCCACGTGTGAGTCCTTTCCCCTGTTCCTGCGACCGGGGGGCCATTCCAGGGGGCGAGTGATGGGCAGCTTGCTGATCGGGCCAGGCTGGGAGAGGGCGTAATGCCAGGGAGTGCAGGAATTTGGAAAATCAGGACTGTCCTAACAGGAAGTCCTGTGGCTGCATGGCAAGGGTAGGGGACGGGCGTGGAGGAGGCATTCTGGAGGGCACAGACCACGTACGGCTCATTCAACAAATAGTTGCCCACCGACGATTGAGTTTGGTTGACAGACAGATAAGTGGGTTGCCAACCACAGGTAGAGTTGCGTTGGGAGGGGACTGTCAGGAAAGGCAGGGGACCTGCGGGAAGGGGACTCGGGAACGAGAACGCCCCGGACAAGGGAAGATACAGACGGAAAACAGAGAAATAATGATTATGTGACATTTTCCCAAGAAAGTACATCTTCAGGGTGATCTGTACATATGTTTTTTCCTTTAAACTCAGGTCAGAGGAGTGAGGAAGTTAAATGCTGTGGAAAGTCTATTGTTAACTCTAGCCAAAATAACTGGATAATATTTTTAGTTTTACTGCTCTGGGATATTTAAGGAAGATAAATAGGTTTTATAATGAGACTACAGGGCACAGACCGTTTGGCTATTATAAGCTGGACTTCTGGAGAAGTAGTGAGCAATGATTTAGGAAGGTCATAAAATGGGAAAGCAAATAACACAAACAAAAACACGGGTAAGTCAGCATCCAAGAAGGGATTCAGGCCTGCATCAAGAGGCCTCGGTTACGTAGGACTCTACGGCAAAGTGCTCCGGGATGATGCCGACCATAGCACCCGCCCTCTGCAGGGCCGGGTGCGCAGGGTCTGGAACTGGGGACGGCCCGACCGGGGCTGGAAGTCTATCGGGTGTGGTTCTCCCCACCCCCCCACAGCCAGCTCATGTCCCCTGCGTTTCTCCACGGGCGGTCTGCAGCGGCGTGGACCCCTGTGAGTTTCTTCCACTGGTGAAGGTGGTCGCGGGTGAGGCTCCTGCAGGAGGGCTGGATGCGGGTGTGAGCTCTCAGACCGGGGAAGGAGGGGGACGGAACTGGCACCTGAGCAGACGCCCGTCGCCAGGGCCCTCCAGCCCTCTCGATCTAGGTGATGCAGTTGCGCTGGGATGACTCAGAGGGCCCTGCCTGTGGATCACCTCAGGTGATCCTGCTGTGGGCGGTTCTGTGGCTCCTGCCGGGTGGGCTGGGGGCCTGGAAGGCCGTGGGGGGCATGCAGGGGAAGAGGGGCTTGCTGGCGTGATGAGGCAGGGCAGCTGGAGGTTCTGGGTTCTGGTGAAACCCTGCGCCGTTTGTGGCCTCCGAGGAGGCTGCCACCCACCCTGCGTGGCCTGCCACGTGGCTGCCGTGGGCACGGCCCTGGCAGGCAGAGTCTGGCTGGGGTGGGGCCTGGTGAGAAGACAGATCTCAGCTCCCGGTGGCTGCCGTCTGCAGAGGCTGTGGAAGGTACTGGACTCGGGCAAGGAGGGCGCTGTGTGGACGACCTTGTGGGGGCGCCTCCCTCCCCCCAACAAGGCTCATGCTTGCCAGGCTTGCACGAGGAGGGCAGCTCGGCCCCGGCCTGCTGACTGTCAGGGGGTATCCAGAAGGCCTTCGGCAGCCTGTGACCGGCATCGCTTGTTTGCCTCGGGCACAGCTCCGTTGTGAGGGAAAGCGAGTCCTGATCAAGTAATGACCAGGGGGAGAGTATCAGGGAAGCAGGGAATAAGGACATTCCTCCGGATCCACAGCTCCCTGTCACCCCGGGAAGAACCTCTGAGGCCTGGGACAGGTGGCCCCGGGCCCTCCCTCGGCCCTGACACTCTTGCCCTGAGGAGGAGGGGAACTGTCGTGGAGGGCACGCCATTAGCAGAAGCAGACCCACTTCTGATGTTCCTGAGGCCCAGGGCCAGGGGGTGGCAGAGGCCCTTGGCCTCCAGTCCCCCCACCCTTCATCCGCCCGCCGTGGGTCTGCGTAGTCATGAGGGCCTGGCAAGCGGCCCTCGAACCAAACTCCAGACCCACAGCCCACTATAGATCTTCTGGCCTTGGGGTCCTCCTGCCTGGGACACACCGAGCGAGGAGGTCCGCTGGGCCCCTTGCGGTGGGATTTCTGGGGTCCAAGTCCTCAGGACATGGGTTTGAAGTTGGGGCACGGGCCCCCACAGGCAGACCCCCTGGGCCTCGCAGACCGTGTATGGGGTTGCTGGGTCCGCTGTAACTACAGACTGGGCGGCTCGCATAACAGCGAGGAATTCTCGCACAGTTCTGGGGGCTGGAGGTCTGAGGTCCAGGTGCCTGTCTGGCTGTGAGTCTGCGGGGCACGACTTCGGGCGCCTGGCTGGGCTGCCCGGTGGAGGCTGAGTGGGGGGACGGATGGTTCAAGAAATCTGGTTTTAGGGGGCCGGTGTGGTTTCCCAGATGACCCCAGCTCATGAGTGGGGGACGAGCTGCGGGCCCGGTTCAGAGACATTTCTGAGGTGCGTCCTATGGATCTCATCCCCACATTCTGGGCAGAGGCCGAGGAATGATGTCACCACCAGAGGCCTCTGCCTCCTGCCTTCTTGCCTCCCGAGCCTGCGACCCCGGGAGGTCAGCAAGCAGACAGCTTTTCTCTTTCAAGGGTGGCCGAAGGAAAATTATCCGCCAGGGGTGCGTTTCCAGGTCTTGTGATGTCAGAACAGTTCGAACTTGGCCTAAAGGCTTTTGAAAAGTACTGAAGAGAGAACGGGGCGTCAGTGAGGGGCTGGGATCACGTCGGCCTCGTGTCTCTGTGAGCCTGGGTTCCTGCCTGCCTGTTTGCACAAGCCGCCCTCTGTCCATCTCATGCGTGGTCAAGAACATTCGATCCAAACCATCACTTGAATTTGGACACACGGAAAAAACAAAACAAAACCAACTGGAGCGCTCGGAGCCCGCATGGGCCCTCGGATAGGCCCCGGGAACATTCACTGAGGGCCCTCGGCTTGCCCCCTCCCAGTGCCGCCTCCGAGAGGGCCCGCGACTGTTTGCCACGAATGTGACATTTATTCTTCTTGGCTGTGCGTGGAGTCAGGTGAGGTTATTGCAAATAGAATATAGAAATATTCATTTTCTCTTCCAAAAAAGGCTCTTAAATGTCAAATCAAATTAAATGAAATCATTGTATCAGGCAGAACACATATAAGTTGCAGATGGTGTAGTCTTTCTATAAATTCCCCCAACCTTACCGCTTCCCCTTAGATTTTATTGACCTGGGCCAGTTTAAATAAAGTTCAAATATACTTATTAGTTGAGCAAATGTCATTTGCTGGAGTCTGAACAAAATGCATTCACTGACTTCTCCTTCCTCCCAGTCCCCCCACCAAGCACCCCCGCCGTCGGCATGACTTCCTTACCCGGTTAACTATAAGGCTCTCTGACAGCAACTTCCAGGGTCAGACTTTACCTCCGCAGCCCACCTT
The DNA here is from genome assembly GCA_028534135.1 of Potos flavus. Lineage (NCBI taxonomy): Eukaryota > Metazoa > Chordata > Mammalia > Carnivora > Procyonidae > Potos > Potos flavus. The sequence continues at coordinate 4,347,333 of CM052885.1, read as the reverse complement.
GAATACCCCAGAAACGATCAAACAGCAATTTCGGGGGGGACTCAGCATCCAGGCCTCAGCTCTGGGGGAGGCCGCTGGGAGCACCACGGCTGGGGGAAGGAGCAGGAGCAGGGAGCCGGCCTGGGAGGCTTGGCCGCGTGATAAGCATGCCCAGCTCCAAAAGGCGGGAGCCCCGTGCACAGATGTGATGTTATGAGATAATTTTCGGACCTCAATGGGGTGAAAAGGCGGTCTTTTCACAGAGTAGCTCCGTGGCTTCATTACCATGCCGATCCTGGGAGAAGGCCCCGATTTAACACAGCAGTTGGCTGAATGCATATGGAGCGGATGGACCCCTGAATGAATAGTGAATGGAAAACCGGCTGCAATCTGCCTTCAGCTTTGTTTCGGGGCTGACCAGTGTGAGGGACCCCAGAGCTCACGGCGCAGATGGGAGGAGGCGGCGGCCATCTGATGGGCTTCTGTCTTTCCCTTTCTATCCTATTGCTTGTGGGGCTTTTCTTCCATCTCCGTGGACATATTTCAACTGCCTGAGCGAATGTGCTTCCATTTCCTCGCGCCCCTAAAGCCCGCACAGCTTCCGGAGAAAGAGACAAGCAGCTCAATGGCAGGGGCGGCCATCAACATTTACATTTTTGTTTCGAAAAAACGTGACATTTTAAGATCGCCGGCTTTGGGAGTTTTGGGAGTCCTTGGTGAGGTCATTAAGAAATCAGGAAAAAGGCAATGAAAAGTTTGAACAAGCTCGGAAAGACTTCCGGAGTCCTCCTGGGTGCAGGGAACCCGTGCGAGGCCGGGAAGGGTTGGTGCTTTGACAGTGCGCAGCGTCCGAAGGGCAGGAGCTGTAAATCAAAGACTCTGGCATTATCTAGTTTCCTTTCTGGCTTTACAAGTTCGAACAGATGTCACAAGAGAGGACAAAATGGATTTTACCCACCAAGAGGGGCTTTTCTGGCCATCCGTAGTAGGAAGTGCCTTGAAATGCTAATGTACACAGTTTGTGTTGCCCGGGTTTGCATAGAGATGGTGGGAAACAGCTCTGAGCCCGACAAAACCTTTTGTTATTAATCAAGAAAATCTGGTCTTCTGAAGCAGCAAAGAGCTGGAAATTAGCGAGGCCAGCAATGAGGCCAGGGAGCAAAAATGCAGGAGAAGATCCCCAGCGCTGGGGCAAGGCGTGGAGTCTGGGGCCCTGGGGCCCCTCTGCATTTCCCGGTGCCCCCCACCTTCCTCGCTCCCCCAGAGCCTCCACATTGGAAGGGGGAGGGGTATTTCCCTCGTATCTTGTCCTTTCAAGTCGTGTGTTTTCTTTTTAAGCAATTTTGAGAAGCAGGCTGGAAAAGCGCGCTAATGAAGCAGTGCTAAGAAAAGAAAGCTAAACACCACAGAATCAAAGTGGAGCATTTTGCTTGGCTAATGGGCTTGATTATGAGATTTTACAGGCCCTTTTATAAGCTTGAATTTTATTTTGTGCCGGGGAACAGGAAATTTCTGTTTGGTTTTAAACATACATGATCATGCCACCAAATATTCCTAATTTAAAGCTGTGGGAGCAGGAGGTTTTATGTCTAAGAGAGGAAGGGTGGAAAGAGCCCTGGCAACTATAGTCGTAGCTCAACCTTCTCTCCTCTTCTGCCGAGGAGCGGCTGGGAGGCTCTCCCTCCCTCTCCCCCTGAGCCTTGGGGGCTCTCAGAGTCTGGCATCCACGGTCAGAGCCTGACGCCGGACGGGGTTCCCTTTGGGATCGGGTGTGCCAGCCTTGCCTCATCTCTGCAACCAGAACACATCGTTCAGTGCTGTAGGGGGCTAGTCTCTGCGTTGTGGGACACTCAGCAGCATCCCTGGCCTCCCCTCAAATGCCAAGAGCAGCCTTCTCCCATTGGGACGGCCGAAACGGACCTGTTGAGAACCACTGAACCAGAGAAGTCGCCGGCCCTGGGGCGATGGGAGCTGCCCAGAGTGCAGGCTAGTGTGGGCACAGGGCCTCTGAGGGAGCGCCTGCCGGTGTCGTGATGGTGCTAAGGAATTGGGAAAGGACGGGCAAGGCTGTCCAAACAGCAGCTGGCTGCATGCTCTCAGGGCTATCCCTGTGATGCCCTCATTTCCCGGCTATTGGGCTGAGGGGGGGAAGCAGGAGAAAAAAGAAACTGGAACAATCCACAGCCCGAAGAATCAGCTGCGTGTTGGATGCCCACGTGCCATGCTATGGGGTAAGGCTCGTGTATGCTTAGCCCCAGGGGTAGATTGGGCCCTGCTGATAGAGGAAGGCGGCTGCCCAGTTTAACCTCTCCTAAGATGTGTAATTGAGGCCCTGCCACTGTTTAAATTATGCTCCATTATCCTTGCGGGACACTTTGCTTTTTGGGAAAACAACTTGCTGAAAAGTTGCCGGTACATAGGATGATAAGCATTCACTTATGAAATACGTGTTTCGCACACATCGTATGTACTTTTCTACTAAAAACAAACCTGGAGAAAGTCTGCTAAAGGGATTTAATTGGGTCGTGGCCCAGCGTCTTCCTCCCCGTCCCGGGTTTGCCGTCACTACAGCAGGTGCCACTCTGGAGGCGGTGCGGGGAGGTCCCAAAGGCCTCCCACAGGTAGCACGGCCCTGTTGTGATCACATTACACGTGGCTTACTCGCTTGGATGGGAGCTCGGGGAGGGGGGGAACTGAGTTGATACGATGAAAGGGGGACTCGGGGCATTCACAGACAGTGGCCGATCTGCGTCGCTCTGAAGAGTTCTCCCCCGGATTGGTTATACTGATTAGATCAGTAGGTGGGGCCCCACCCGGGCCACGGGGAGGGGTGCTTCCTCAGCTGCGTGCGGATCCGGGGCTCGGGGATCCGGGGGTTCCCAGAGTCCGGGCGGTCCCAGCTGCCCCAGTGCACGGATTTACCGGCAGCCACTCTGCTCTGGCTTCCTCTGCCAAGGAAGCTGGGGCAGCACCGACCTAAGAAGCATCAGGGGAGGCGTGGGGCTTTGCAACCTGTGAGGTGGGAAGGGGAAGCCGCCGGGAAAACCAGGGACAGCTGAGGAGAGCGTGCTGCATGGCAGCCGGCCTCCGAGCAGCTTCTTCAAAACTGTCTTTGTGACGTCATCATGCCCCCCACACGTGACGTCATCACAGTCACATGATGTCATCATGCCCCACAGGACGTCGTCACGCCCCGCATGTGACGGCGCCACGCCCCCACATGACGTCGCCACGCCCCACGGCGCTGCCTGAAAGTCTATCAGGTAGGTGTTCGTTTGGGTTCCCAATAATTTCTTTTTAAAAATGCACAGGCGCGCCCAGGAGACCTTTCGAGCTGGCCTAGGGCCTCGATGCCTGCGTCTCACCGAGGAGGAAATGTCCCCGGAGGCAAAGCTCGCGGTGCCTGCTGTTCCTCGGCCGCCTGGGGCAGGCCATGGCCGGCGCACCTGCGGCTCCTCTTCCGCACTGACCCAACAGGGCCCGGGGCCCGGCCACAGGGAGCAAGGTTAGCACGAGGGAGAGCGGAGGCCTGCGGGTGGAGGGGCCCAGGCAGGGAGGGGTGAGCGTTAACCGAAGGCGGGTACCCGCCCTGCACCGCCTCCCATGTTCCCCGGGTCTGGAGGGGAGGGGGGACTCTGTCCCGCCCCTCTTCCCCCTGGAGCCACACCACCCCCTTCCTGGGACTTGGCAGGCACGATGACAGCATGAGTGAGAGAGGCCAGCAAGTCCAAGGACAAATCAAATTCTGTGGCTGAGCGGGACCCCCACGACTGCTACCCACGGCTTCTGAGGGACAAGGGTATTTTGCCTGTGAGTCATGCAACTTCCCAGTGATTTTTTGGAACACAGCCTGTAGCCTGTAGGTGGGTTGGGGCCAGAGGGAGAAAGGGTGCCTTTCCCAGCCTTGTTCCCACTGGGTCTTTCAGACTGCCAGCTGGTGCGCAGGCGCATGGGCCCTCCTCCAGCTCACATGTCCCCGCCCGGGGGCTAGAATCTAGTCCTGCTCAAAGCAGCTTAACCTCTTTTCAGGCATTGGTGTTTGGGAAGCAGAACATCCTCCTCAGCTGAGATTTCACCTATGGGGCTGCATATGGGGCAGAAAAAAGGCTCCATTATAAACACCTTCAGAGGCGGCAACAAAGGAAATGCTGATCGGGCAGCGGGGCCCCAGGCCGGCTCGAGGCCGGCTCCAGCGGGCAGGCAGGGCAGGCCCAGGAGGCCAGGGTTTTGTGTGGAGTTCAAAGCCCCAAGTGAAAGCTAATGAGAACCATTGTATTTGGGCAAAGGACAGGGCAGGGGCTCTTATCAGAAAGGAGTGTTAGATTACCCAGCTCCGGTTTTTGGAGAGTTTTAGAAGGCAGGCATTGGAGCCCCTGGAGGCTTCCGAGGGGTCTGTTTCCTGGGGACATTTTCTAGGGGACCCCTTCAGGGAGTGGCTCCTGGGGTCACAGGGAGGCGTGCCCTGCACCCACAGAAGGGGAGTGCGCAGACAGGGAGGGAAAGGGGGTTTGGGGTCAGGTTGCCCCATGATTGCTTGAGTCCTGGAAAGTCTATACTGAGGGTTAGTGGGGGCGCAGAGAAGCTGTAGTGTGTGGGGGTACCCGAGCTGATGATGCCTTTTCCGATAGACCCTAAGGCTCTATCCTATCAGTTCTTTGATTCTGAATTCAGGAATACGGGACAAAAAAGTCAGCTGCTCTGATTTAACACCGGTAGTGAAGAGCAGAAGGCA
>CM052885.1:4292061-4342122 GCA_028534135.1 Potos flavus | reverse complement strand
AGAAGGAAGAGAAGCAGCTGGTGGACCTGAAGTTATTCCTGCAAGATCGTCTTGTGGGTTTTGCCAGAAAAAGGTTGAGAAATCTGTGCCAGGAAGTATCTGGGCTCCACCTTCTTTCTTTCACCCTACCCTCCTGGTGGGGAGCTGGGGCGGGGAGGGAAGCAGTGTTATCTTAAAGATAAGAAAACTAAGCTCAGGAAGATATGGGACTAGTGTTGCAGGTAGAAACTGTGTCCCTCAAAAAGGTAAGTTCAAGTCCTAACCCCTTGTACCTGTGAACGTGACTTTCCTCGGGCCTAGAGTTTTTGCAAATTTAACCGAAGTAAGAGGAGTCATGGGGGTGGGTCTAATCCAACCATGGGTGTCTTTATAAGAAGAGGGGAAATTGGACACGTCCACAGGGAAGATCGGGAAAGCCCTGTATGATGACGGGGCAGAGACTGGAGGGATGGGCCTTCAAGCCAAAGATTCTTGGCGACCAGAGAAGATAAGAGGCAAGGAGGGATCCTGCTCTAGATCCTTCCGAGGAAGCATAGCCCTGCTGAGACCTTGATTTCGGATTTCTAGCCACGAGAACCGTGAGAAAGTAAATCTCTTGTTTTGGCCACCCAGTTTGTAGGAACTTGTCACGGAAGCCACGGGAAATGGGATACACCAAGTTTTCACGTTGCTTCTGCTGTGTCCTTGAACAATTCCGTGTGAGGTTCACGGGGGAGGCTCGAGAGGGGTGGGCTGCCGCCCGCATCCAGCTGGAGCCCAATGCTGCAAGGTCTTGGGAACCAGAGGAGGGATTGAAGTTTGGGGCCACCCGTAGTGGGGAGCTTGCAGAGCCTAGGACAGGCGAAAGCACAAGAGCGAGATGAGTGTTTAGAGTGTTTGTGCCCCATCAAGGGATCGATGAGGGTGAACGAGTGGCCTTTCCCTGTTACACCAGCCGGGCCCCCCAAGAAGGGAGAAAATTGAGAGTCCCTTTAGGACGTGGGGGTGTTGAGAGGGAGGCGGGGGGTGGGGGCGGGAAGGGAAGGACCGTGTTGGTGTCAGGGCTGTGGCTGCGGGCTGCTGTCTAGGAGGGGGCTGGGGTGCCCAGGGAGAACCAGGGCGTCAGGGTGAAAGGCAAGGATGGGAGACAGAAGGAACAGAGACAGCCCCGGGGCACGAGCGGTGCACAGGAGGCCACGGGAAGTGAAGCTGGCGCGGGAGTTGTTGACACACACATCATTCGTGATTCCTGATGAGAGATCACCCTGCAAAGGCATGAAGGATCGTGTCCGTGAGTGACTCAGAAGCCAAGTATGTTGGTCCTCTTGTAATGTGAGCGGCCAAGTTCTGCGGAGCGAGCCCAAGCCGTTAGCATCTCATGAATGTGCGTGGGAGGCTGACTGCGTTGGACCGAGAGTTAATCATTCCGCTGTTTGCGCCACTACAATGGGCCGGGGCCACCGGGGTCCTCGGGCTGACCCCACTCCTCGCCCGCCCCCGCTGCTACGTGGCCCACACGGGAAGACCACAGGAAGCTCGCACCGCGGCCCTGAGCAACAAGGCATTTTACTTTGGAAACTGCCGGGACGGGAAATTAGTGAGGCTGATGAGGATGATCAGTCTGGTGTGATTGGAGCCTGGTAAGGAGGAGGAGAAAGGTGAGGGGAAGGGAGGGGTCAGGGACATCCTGCCTCTGGGAGGTGGGAGTTACCTGACTCTCGTCTCCAGGGGGGAAGCCAAGGCTCAGGGAGGTTAAGTGGCCGCCAGACGCTTTGCTGCTAGAAACGGCGGCCGAGCCAGGAATGGGGCTCCCAGTGCCTCCCCCAGCCTCCTGAAGCTGCCGGAGAGGAGGCTTGCAGGCCCTGGCAAGAAACAGGGGGCCCAGATCCCGCGTCTGGCTCTGCCCCTCTCGGGTGGTCATCAGGGACGAAGCAGGGGCAGGGGAGCCGGCCCCGCATCTCCGAGACCCGCCCAGTGTGACCTTGGACGGCCTCGCGGGCTCTGTGAAGGGGAGGACGGTGCCTTCCTCTGGCAGGTGGGGCAGCCTGGGTGACGTTTCAGGATGCTGGCCCATCCCAGCACTGCCTGACTTTTGATTTCTGGAGTTTTGAAAGGATAAAGAATGTCTCTGTGTTCAGAGGATCTGGGCTCTGGGGCAGGAGCTGGTCCTGCTGAGGCTGAGCCTTGGTGCCCCCCAGCGCCCCAAGAGCCTCCCTTATTTGTGGCTACAGTACGTCCAGCTCCGTTCCGTTCCCACGTACCTTGCAGAGGGCGGCTCTGCTTCTTGCCCCACAGTGCCCCGCCCCTGCCACCCATCTCTCCAGGGTCTGCGGCCAGAGTCTGTCCCACCATCAATCCAACAGAGGCGCTGGCGTCTCGGAGGCCCCCCTCTGCTTCCCCAGGGCTCAGCACTCCCCCCCAGAATCTAGAGGGGTTCAGAGACCCTCCTCTAGGTCCCCCAGGATGTCCTCGCTGCCTGAGGCTTCCCTCCACCAGAGCCATGCAGGGCCTCCAGCCTCCTCTCCCTCATGGGGAGTCGTGGTCACTCCTCAAACCCATCCCTTCTAGCTCTTTCCCTTGTGTGATTCACAGAGCAGCAGATATGCTGCCTCCTGGATGAAACTTCTACAGAAGAACGCCGTCCCCTCTCTTTCTGTCTACTCCACGTGGGACCTCCGGTTCCTGGGAATGTCCTTCCCCGGGTCCTTAACCCCACGGCTGCCGGTGGGTATTGCTCAGTGATCACAAAGATGACACACGGGTGAGCCCCAGAGGCCACCCTGCTGGCCGGGAGTGGTGGGAGTCCCCTGAGTCACAGCATGTCCCAGGGGAATGCCTTTCTGGGACCGAGGTGGGCAGAATAATGAAGACACCCACACCCTAAGCTCCAGAGCCCGTGGACGTGGCCCAGATAGGGTTGAGTTGGGGATACTGGGATGAGGAGTTTACCTGATTACCCAGATGGGCCCAGTGTGTAGTCACAAGGGTCCCTACGCATGGCAGAGTCACTGTTGGGGTGAGGATGTGACTCCGGTGGCCGTCACTGACTTTGACCGTGGAAGGGGCCAGGGGCCAAGGAGCTTGGGGAGCCTCCAGAAACTGGGAAACCCAAGGAAACAGATTGTGCCTGGAAGCGCCTGAAAGAAGGAGGTCTGCAGACATCTTGCTTTTAGCCCAGTGAGACCCCTTTGTTACTTCTGGTCTCCGGAACCGTAAGGTAATACATTTGTGTTGTTTGACGCCGTCAGGTCTGTGATACTTTGTGAGAGCAGCCATCGAAAATGAATACACCGGGTGACATCTTTCCTCGTGACGTGTCTCAGGGAGTCGTTCTCCACGTGTCCGTGTCCGGGAAGCGAGGGCTCTGTGAGCCGGCAGGTCCTGGGGACTTGGTGCCTGTGCGCCCAGCGGCAGGACCCCGACACCTCTGCACAGAGCCAGCAGCGTTCTCGCAGCTGTCCATCTGGCGGGACCTAAGGGACGTGGCCCTTAGGGTTAGGACAATTCCTTCCAGGCTCTCGGGAGTATTCGGCGGGCTCTAGAAGCTGGACAGATGGACCTCCCAGCTCTGGGAGGGTTGCATCAGGGCTGGAGGAGGCAGGAGGGAGGTCCTGTGTCTGTCCTAAGCGTTTTCAGTCCAGCCAGGGACGGGCAGATGCAGAGAAGATCCCACACGAGGGCGTCCTGGGGGCAGGGGCGTGGGGCATGGGGCGCAGCCTGCGGGCAGAGGGCACGTAGGACAGGGAGGGGCCCCACGGAGGCTGAGGGGCAAGTGGGAGCAGAAGGCAGGTCTGCGCAGAGGCCGCTATGGGGGACGGCCTGAGGGAAGGGCCTAGAAGAGGAAGCTGAGAAGCTCTGGCTCCACAGGCAGGACCACAGTGGTGTGAGCCAGCTTCCCGGCTCTCTCTTCTCCCTGGACACTCAGGGAGTCTTCTGTCCCAGGTGGGACATGGGGCCGTGGCGGCCAGCAAGCCAGCCGTGAGCAGTGCTGACGTGTGGTCTCTGCTTTCTTCTCACCGTCCGGCAGACCTACCTGGAAGCCACGTGTGGACAAGGCTGGGTCCCAGGACGTGGATCGTGTGTGGCCCAGCCCCTTGCCCTGTGGACTCGTGGTATGAGTGAGGTGTGGCCTCGGTTTGTGATGCCTCGAGGTTCCTGGGTTCACTTCTTATCAGGGTCTGGCCACCTGCATTGGAGGATTACCCGGGGTTTAGAAAGAGCCCCGTGGTCTTGAGCAGGCGCCTCGTGTGTGGCTGGAGAACATGAGCACGATGGGTTGGTCCTGTGGGAGGCGGAGGGAACAGTCGTGGGGTTGGCAGGGTCAGATGGGGGCCTCGCGGGGTTGGTGGGGTTGGAGGGGGCGCAGACCAGCAAGGCAGAGCAGCGGCCATGGAGGGGCAAGGCTGCCTTGGGAGAACTTTTCACTCTTGGAAGCTTCTCCCAAGTCTCCCCTGATTCTGTTCTGGGTTTTGACCTGTTTTCTTGGGACCTCATTCCATGCATCTCACAGTGGGTCCCTGGGCGCCTGCAGCTTCTAGAACAATGAAAACGTCATTTTGGACGAAGTTGATCATTTTTAAGGCACAGTCAGGGACGAGGACTTCTAAAAGTAAATGGTTTTTGAAAATAAACTTTTAAGACTTTTTAGTGGAGAAATCAGTGAAATCCGTCCCAGCGTCTCCTAGAGAGCACATTCATCGGCACTTACTCTGTCATGAGTACAAATCTTGCTCCCTGGATCCTTAAAGGTGAGCATATCCCTCCTATTATAAGGCTATTAATACATGATAAGGACAGTCCAGCGCCCTTTAACATACATTCTAAATCGAAGTATAATGTTCAGAGACACTTAACTAATTATGTATGCTTTGCCTCCTGCCTTTGTATTCCCATAAAACGACCATTAGGGTAAGATAGATAAAATCAGAATTTTATGCTAGGTGTCTTTATTCTCACACAGCAAGCAGGTGGTAGGTGGGAATCCAGGCCTGCGTTGTCCCCGCCAGGCTGTCCCCTCTCTGCAGGTGGCAGGGAGGCCGAGGGCAGTGAATGGTTTACCCTGGGCCAGGGCAGGCTTTCTATCCAAATTTATCAAACGGCTCCCTGCCGGGCATTGGCTTTGCCCGTGGCCAGAAGGAGCATGTGGTCTGGTGGGTGGGCTGTCCCAGCACCTCCCAGTTTGTGCCCAGAGGGAGCGCGACTCGGATTCATGAAGACTATCAGCGGTTCGTGTGGAGGGAGGGAAAGGCAGTTTGTGACACATTTTTCATTTTAAAATTTGCTGCCATGACTTGTCAAGCAGAAATTAGAACCACGCTGGTTTCTGGATGTTCTCACACTTTAAAAAGTCTAGAGGTGATAGGCGACACTTCTCAGCCTCTTGGGGTGCGTGTTCATTAATTAGGCACAGAGAACATGACTGAGGCGCAGTGAAGGTGTTTATCTTGTCTCTCAGAAACACTTTGGGGAAAATAGCTTTCTCTCAAATCAGCCCCAGGGCTGTTTTTAAAAGAGGGCATGACTCTTGTCCCCCAAATGTCATTCCCAGGAGAGAGAAGTGTTTGTGGAGGGTTTACTCATCTCCCCTGAATGGCCAACTTGTCCACGGGACGAGTGCCCAGCCGCCCACCTCAGTCTCCCCTGCTTCTTGGATGTGCGCTCTGAGACCCCCCGTGAGGGGGGTGATGTTGAGTCAGTGGTAGAGATTTTAGATTGGGGCTCTTCGCGTGGCGCCCGCCCACTTCCTGGCTCCCAGTGGCCGATCGCTCGCTCCTGGGGCCCGGGTCTTGCACCTCGCCCTGGCCAGCCGGCTCTCTGGTCCCCTCCCTCTCCTGCTGACAGTGTCTGCACATTCCGCGTGGCGTGGGGGAGGCCATGGGGTTGTGAGAAGTTCAGCTCTCCAAACACGACTGAATGAGAGCTCAGTGAGTTCATTGTCACAAAACGAAAACAGGAAAACTGGGGGCAGATTCAGTCCTTTGCTGGACACAGTGTCATCAGAGGGGGGCCCACTGTGTCCAGGACACTGGGAACTCAGCCCCATGACTCTTAGACCTTGGGTCCTGGCCTGCCGCATGATCTCGGATGTCCTTTGAGGGAAAGCTCTTCCATGGGGCACAAGGTCCTCACATACTCAGCAGGACACCCGGGCCACAAAGGACAGGCCCTCGTGGTCCTCTGTCCCCGTCTTCTGTGTCCCCAACTGGTCCACTGATTCTCTCAATGGGTTCAATCCCAGTGTTGGAACATATTAGCTGAGTAACTCTAGGCAAGGGTCTTAACCTCTCTGAACCTCCATTCCCTCATCTGTCGAATGGATATGATGAGTCTCGCTCAGAAGACTCTTAGGAAGGTGCTAGGCATCTGACCCAGAGCCTGGCATTTGTAGGTGCTCACGAGAATGTCACTTTGTCACTTCTTCACCACTCTCCTGCTATCTTTAAGAAAACTGTTACTCCTCACCCACCCCCTTTCCTGCTTCTCTTGATTTCCTGTCTCGGGCCACGGTCCCGTGCTTGCCCGCTGTGAGACATCCCTCTGCCGCACCTCTGTGGGCTCCCCCGCTCCTGGCCGCTTGACACCACGGAGGCCAGAGGTGGGGTTCTGGAGGCCTGGGGGAGGGAACAGCAGTGGCTTCCCGAGTGACGCCCTCCAGGCGAAGTGGGGCAGGAAAAGTCCCCGGCCCCTTGACCTGCTCAGAGCTCACACAGGCTGCGGCAGACCGGCTCCCAAATCCGAGGCCTCTTCTTTTGTGGAAGAATGAAGAGAATAGTGTTTTATGTGGTGGTTCAGTGGTGGACACCTGTCCCCCCGGGAAGCTGAGAAGTTGAGTGTGTGGGAAGGTGGAGGCACCTGGCTAACCCGTCTAGCGGGGGAGGCAGAAGAGAGAAGTTTCTGACCACGTCATTTGGAAAGCAGGCCCGAGAGAGAGAGAGCGAGACAGAGAGAGAGAGAGAGAGAGAGAGAGAGAGAATCTGCTTGTCTGCGGCTCCCATCATAGCCGCATTTGCCCCTGCTCCTGGCACTTCTGTGGAGAGCTGCCTCAGCCCCCGGAACCCAGACGGCGGGAGCTGTGTGTGGTGTTGCACGGCCCGCCTAGTCTCCTGTCCCTGAATGGACGTGTTAATGGAGGGAGGGCTGACCGCCGCCTTTCCAAATCTCCTTCAGTGGTTCCTTCAGCGAAGGATTTCCTGGATAAATACCCAGGGTGCGAGATTCTACCCACGCAGGGGGAGTGTGGCTCTAGCATGGGCCCGGGGCACACCCACGTCTGACCACTTGTCGGCAGGTGGTTTCTAGAAAGTTGCTTAGACTCTTCCTTTTGCTGGTCTGTGAAGTCCTGGTGGCTCTGAGGGAGAAGGAGACGCTCCATGAGGTGGCGCACAGGAAGGTCTGGGCTCCCGGCCAGGAGCACCCTGCTGGGGGAGCAGGCTCTGGGTCCCCTGGCACCCAAGGCCTGGGTTCAACTCCGTGCTGGGTGCCGAGTGACCACTGGGAGGGCTCCTCCTTCTAAGGGCTGACCTGAGGCTCACAGGTGATCCCGCTGAGGAGACTCCCCCACCGAGGGGGCCCATTTCCAGGAGGCTCCCTGCTCTTCAGTCACAGAGACCAGTCCTTGACCTGGGCCTCAGGAGCCAGACTCTCAGCCTTGGAGAAGGTTTTATGGGGCAACTGGGGGTAAAACAAGTCCTTTCTCTGTTTGCGCACTCCCCTGGGGTCACTGCAAGCTTGACTTCGTTCCGATAGCACTTTATTGCACCACTCCCTGCTCAGAAAAATCCCTGCAATTTAGGGATTTCCTATTTATCTTTTAGTTTTATGGCTATTTGGTGAAATGGCTATGATTGTAGCCTGTGTGTATTTAACCTGTGTAGAGTTAAATTATATATTGAGATCTCATCACTCCTTTCTCACACACGCTCACACACTCTCTCATATACTCATATGTGTACCCTTTCATACTCATACACATTCTTATACACTCATACGTACAACCATTCACACCCATATACGCACAACCCTTCCACACACACATTTTCACATTCACTCTCATACACATTCTCACACGTATTCTCTCACACACAACCCTTTCACACTCACATTTTCACATACCCTTTCACACCCACACACTTTACACTCACACTCAAACTCTCACATACTCACATACACATCCTTTCAACTCACACACTCATATTCTCACACACACCCTTTCACACTCAGTCACACTCTTTCATACACATTTTAACACTCTCACACATTCTCTCTCACACACACATTCTCTCTCACACACTCATACATTCTCTCTCTCACACACATTCTCTTTTCTCTCACACACACATTGTCTCTCACACACATAACATCTCTCACATACACACTTGCACATTCTCTCCCACACATACATTCTCTCTCACACACACATTTTCTCTCTCTCACACACGTTCTCTCTTTCACACACACATTCACACACATTCTCGCACACACATACACTCATACACACACTTTCTCTCTCACACATGTTCTCTTTCTCTCACACGCATTCTGTCTCTCACACATCTCTTGCATACACACACATTCTCTCACACACATTCTCTCACACACACATTCTTTCTCTCTCATACACACATTCTCTCTCGCTCTCACACACACACACACACACACACACACACACACTCCTCATAGACTCCACTCTCCACAGTCTCCAGCCACCTCCTGTAACTCTGCTCTAAGCTATGAGCCACAGGCCACCATGACTCTTGCTTCTCCTAGAGCCCCTTGGGTCTGTTGACTGGTTTGTAGAGGGTGCTTTGTGGAAGGGTAGACTGGATGGAGTAAGGGTTGGTGCTCTAGCCATGTTCCTTATTTACACTTCAGTTAGACCAGCTTCACATTTCTGTTTTGTCTCCTGGGGCTCTTAATGAATTTTCTTTTGAAGAAATAATTCTAGTGCTAAAAGAGATTTGAAAATGACTGGCCCACCTCAGTCAGCACTAAGACACTTGGGGAGTATGTATGAAGCATCCCCAACTCCACAACCAATGGTGTAGGGAAGTTGGTGAAGTCACTTTGGGTGTGAGTCTGAGGAGGGCTGGAAACTGAGGCAGCTGTATTTGTGGGGGTGGGGGTTCTGGAAACAGTGCTTTGGGGGTGAAAGAACATTCCTCTTCAGAATGCTTTTTGGGAAAGTATAGGGCTGTTTTCTCTGCTGGAGGAGGCTCATCTGTGAGCCACCCATCCGTCCTTTATCCATCTGTCCACACACTTCTCCACCCACCCATCCACTGTCTATTCACTACCCATGCAGCCCTCCCTTTCTAAGGCTACCTCCAGTCCACCCACCACTCCTGGTGGCCGTGAGCTGTGACTGGGGAGAGTTGGCTGCATGGGCTTAGCTGCTTGACCTGGTTAACCACAGCACCCGAGGAGAGGTTGGTGCACGGACCACTGCAGTAGGACCTCCTGCTGGACCTGAAGAGGCCATTGGGATGAGACCCCATTGGAGGCTGGAGGAGGAAGTCTAATACCTCAGGCTGATCAGAGTGTAAGCTCAGGGGGGGAAATAGCAAAGATGCATTTTTTGCATCTCAGAGGGATGCAAAGATCCCTCTGAGGGATCTCCCCTCAGGAGTAGGTGATACAGAGAAATCTGGGCAGGTCAGGGAGGCAAGGCTTCAGGGACTAGACATGGCCAGGCTTGGACTATCATAAACAAGGCTTAGCTCTACCATGGCTGCCAGAAGATGCTAGAATCAGAACTAGGGGTCAAGGAGTAGACCAGATGTCTGTATTGAGGAGGCATCTGCAAACATGCTGGGCATGCTCTCCTTTCAAAGCCTTGTTCCAGCAATTCTCTCCATCTGGAATGGTCTTTGCACAGATTTCTCTCTGACTCTAGGCTTTGCTCTAACTTCATCTCTCAGTGAGGTCCATGTTGACTGATCCATTTAATGTACAACCTGCCTCCACCACTCCCTCCTCCCATTTCCCCTTCCTTGCTCCTCCGCAGAATCCACAGGACCTTTAACCTACTACATAACTTATTTATGTCTTAAGCTTATTGTTTATTATCTACCTCTCCCTACTAGAATGCAGAACCTCAACTAGTATCTGTTCAGTGAATAGGAGGGACTCTCTGGGCCAAAGCTTGGCTGTGGCAGGTAGGGGCCCTCCTCTCCACATGACCTCTCCCAGGGCAGGAGATAGTGTGCAACTGATGGAAATATACTAGGTCTGTCAAAAGGACATGAAACCAACCCATTCTATTTGTCTGGAACAAAAAAATATGGCCAATTTACCAAGAGAAGAGGAAAAATCGCCTCTGCCATGCATAAGTGAGGTACCCCTCTCCTTATGCCTGTGAGGTTGGTTCCATCATTATCCTCATTTTAAAGATGAGAACACCGATGATCTGGGAGGTTATGTAACTCACCCAGGGACACGCAGCTTGTAAACGAGGTCTCTGCTCAGGCTCTGCCAACTCCAGAAGTCTCCGCTACCTCTGCTCTACTATCTCTAGTTCAGTGTTGCTTCCCCTCCAGAGCGTCAGGGGACTTTGTGCTCCCAGGAGAGTGACATGGTGTTTCTCTGGGGTACATGTGACTCTTACCCCTATGCTTTAATGCCATCTGTGAGGGGCGGTGACAGGGAGGGGAAGCAAGGACAGCGAGCAGCTGGGGCTGGGAGCCCTCTGCGGGCTGGTGCGCGACAGCCAGCCCTCGGCCCCTCCAGCAGGTGCACACATCCGGGTTGAGCAGCTTGGAGTCACACCTTCGATTTTTAGGGCTTCTCCTGTCCTGATTCTGCAGAAGGGGCTTGCTTGCTGTGTTCTTGGAGGCTAATTCGATTTCAGGGCAGCTAGTTGAAAGTGGGTCCCCACCGGAGCAGCCCTTTGTAGCTGGGGATGCGGTGGCCGAGTTTGCCAGCAGATGGCCTGAAGGTCATCGCCTGGCTCTTCACGGTTTGCAGCATCGCCCGTGTGGCTGGGGCTCGAGGCCGGGGCGCTGCCCCGGTGCCCGGGCTGGCGGGTGCTCTGAAGGTCAGCCCTGCAGGCAGTCAGGCCCCTGCTCCTCAGTATTATTAGCCAGGAAGGCGTTGGGCGTTCCCCAGGGACCTGTCGCCGGCAGCACGGGAAGGTCTGATGACAGGAGGCCCGGTTCCAGCAGGTCCTCCCCAGGGCATTTCGCTGCTCCTGCAGCCAGGATGCTGTGTTTCTGCTGAAAACGGAGTTGACGTCATCAGTCTGAACTCATCTCTTTGCGGCCTGGCGACTCATGCGAAATGACCACGCACGATTGGCCCAAATCACCATCACCCAGCCCAGCTGCTCCTCTTTCCTGACCACAGGCGGATCAGGGCAGGCCCCTGGTTAGCCCAGCAGGCCCCGGCTCCCTCGGGCTGTGGTGGCCCGGAAGCCGCGTTCACCAAGGCCTGCTGTGTTCCAGGCTCTGGGACGCGGAGCTGGACCCGAGTCTCTGCCCTCCAGGTGCTCCCGGCCTAGAGGACGACCCAGGGAGATGAACACTTATTTCATGCAATTAAGAGTTGAACAAACGAACATTTTTGAACCAGATCTGCGCTTGTAGCTGAGAATGTAGTGGCAAGCAAGGTAGACACGGGCTCACATTCTCATGCACCGAATAGCCCAGATAGCAGCTCCAGGGTGGGGGAGGGGCAGGGAGAGATGGGGACGCGGGGGAGGGGCTCCTGCTGCTCACCTGGGGGAGTTGGCAGAGGGCTGTGGAAGAAGTAGCATCTCGGCTGAGGCCTGGGAGTTAGGACCTCGTCATTTAACAGTTGGGAGAGCGGAGGGCAAGGGAGGAACAGTGTTTCCAGTAGAGGGAACAGCATGTGTGAAGCCCCAAGACCAGACAGTTCGGCCTAACTGGAGATCAGTGGGCAAGGGAGGGAGGGGCGAGTGATGCAGGGGAGGAAATCGAGGGACAGACAGGTTGTAGGGAAGGGAGACGTGTAGAGGTGTGCAGAGGGAATGGAAAAGGCGAGTGTGACGTTTCTGGGTGGTGATCAGTGTGGCATCTGGGAGGTGTATTCAGGCTGGACGTTGGGGGCCGGGGGAGTGGACAGTAACTTGGGCTGTGGAGGGGGTGCTCACCTCCAGGGAGAGGGTGAAATGAGAGAGGAGGGCCAGGACCCAGCCACAGGATTGCCGCAGATGAAACTGGGCAGGTGCGCCGAGGGAGGACGACCCAGGGGCAAGCAGACCCCGAGAGGGGCTCTTCCTGCGAGGGTGGGGGGAGAGGGCTCCATGGAGGGGTGGTCTGCAGGGTGGAATTCACCAGACAGGTTAGGGGCAAAGAACTAGGGAGAGTCTCTGGGAGTTATGGGGGGTGGGGAGGGGCAGTGGGCGGAGGTGGGGTGGGAGGGGAGGAAGGGGAGTTGGGGGGGAGGGCCAGGCAACTCTCACAGGAGGCCGACCCGGAAGGGCAGAGAGCCCCAGAGCACGGGGAAGCTGTTCTCTAAGATGAGAAGCCAGCATGCTTGGAGGTTAATTGCAAAAGGCTGGTGGAAGCATGAGGAGTGGGAAGGGGGGAGGTCAAGAGCAGAGGGCTCCCAGGATTGGCTGTGGGGAGGAGGATGGAGGTGGACCTGTCGTGGAGCAGGGTGGGGACTGATGCTGGAGGGTGGCCCCCTTCCGCCAGCTTCTGTTTCCTCTGGAGGTGAAGCCAAATGCGGGAGGCAGAGGGAGGAGGCAGCTCTGAACTTTGAGGAGGGGTGAAGGAGGTTTGCCACAGCTCTCTGGGGGCTGGCGGCGGGGCTGGGCCAGCACAGAGTCCCAGGTCATCAGGCTGCTGCAGGGACATGGGCATCATGTGCCACTTGGATTCCTCTCGTGGAGGTAATGTAGGTAAAGGCAGAGGCAGGCTTGGATTCTGGTCCCAGCTGCACCTCTGACCTTGGGTGACCTTGGGCGGCTTGCTGTCTCCCCAGGCCTGGGTTTTCTTATCTGTGTAATGAGGAGGACAGACTAGAAAAGCAGTAAAGCCCCCTAGAGACCTGGGCTTAAATTTAAGGCCTCGGGTTTGAAGATTGTATTTATTTCACTCCTGATTAGCATAGGAGAGGAGGAAATGAGAAGTTAATATTGAGGCATGCCTGAAATGTGAACCTAAGAAGTGGGAATTTTATTACTACTTGGGGATTTTGCATTGGGTTCTTTTCCACAGAATTTAGGTTTGTAGGTTAATTATAAAAATGTTTCCGGGGGAAAAAAAACCCTCCTAATTTTTTATGGTTGATTTCTATAGTTGCTGAGTTCCCTTGTCTGTTTCTCTTCCATCTGTTGGATGTAGGCAGCTAGACTATTTCAAGGCTCTTTGCCATCAGCAGCTGACAGGGGCAAAGGTGCAGCAAGCAGGTGAAGGCGTTCAGTTTTGTTAGGAGTTGGCAGCTCTGATAAAATCATCCATTTCTTCACTGGTTCGTTCTTACGGTCATCAACAAACCTTTAGTGAAAAGACAGATGAATGAATGCATGTGGGCATTGAGAAAGAGGGTAGAGAGACCACTTAATAATTTCATTTCTCTCTGCTCTCTTGACCTCCGCCCATTATAATGAAACATGGAAATTGAAAACAAGCTATTTATAACATCCATGGAGGTGGGGGGAATGCAGAGAGAAAGCAAGTGGGTTATGAGTGCAGTTAGCTATGTACTGAAACTGACTTTGGAATTAACACCCGTCTCAAGGAATTTGAGAAATTAGAGTAGGGACATTGTTTTCTCTCCTGAAACAAGCCCCACTAAGTCACATGGCGACAGGTAATACACCCGAATGAAAGGAAGCATGTTAAAGAAAAAGAGAACATTCCTGTTCCTTCAGACTCCATTTTACAGGTTGAGAGAGCACCAGGGAACCTGGGAGCTCCTCTCGGGGCTGCCGTGTCCCCTGAGTGTTGACCGAAGTCATCAACCGTCTTCCTAGCCCCTCCCTTCTTTCCTTGATGAGAGAAGAAAATTCTTTAAGAGCATCTGCACTCTTCTGCAATCTGCGGAGACATGGCTCCATTTCCATCTCTTTGGGACACTTGTCCCCTCCTTCTGATTCCAGAGGTTTTTGAAGCAGATCAATTTCATCTTCCTGGGGTAACTTCTCCCGGAGCCTCCCGACCCACTCCCTGTGGACGGGCCGCCCTCTGGGCATCTGTACCGCGTGTCCTCCAGACAACTCCATCGTCCCCGGCGATTCCTCTGCTTCTCTTCGGAAGAATTAACCAAAGCATTATCTGCAAAGAAAAAAGCTCACAGAGCATGAGTACATACATATCTTGATGAATTATCACAAAGTAGTGCACATGCAGTTGTCAAGAAATAGAACTTTCCTAGTACTCTAGAAGCATCCCTTACATCTCTCCTAGTTACCGTCCCTCCCCTGCTCTCCAGAGGTGACCACTGTCCTGACTTCTAATAACACAGGTTATTTTTGCTATTTTTCACCTTCATAGAAATTGAATTATATTTTTGTAGAAGAAAATGTATTCTGCTGTTGTTGGATGGCATCTTTTATAAATGTCAGGTGGTTCACACTGGCACTTTTAGGTCATCTATCCTCTTACGGATTTTCTGCCTGTTGTATCTATCATTTACTGATTGAAAGTGTTGAGATCTCCAGCTGTAACAGTTGATGTATTTACTTCTTGCATTTCTGTAAGTTTTTGCTTCATGTATTTTGATGCTCTGTTATTAGGTGTATGCATGTTAGGGATTTTTATGTCTTCTTGGCAAATTGACCCCTTTATCATTATGTAAGTCCCTTCTTTATCCCTGATACTCTTCCCTATTATGAAGTCTGCTGCTTTGTTGGAAATTTACATAGCTATTCCAGCTTTCTTTTGATTAGTGTTAGCATGCTATGTCTGTGTCCCCAATCCACTTCTGTGAAGCAAGGATCCCTGTTAACTGCGTTCCCCCACCATTTCCCTGGTAGGCAATACAGGGAGGCTAGAGGGTGCTGTATTGGGGGAAGTGCCCCTTCCCCAGCTGGGAGAGTCCTGGCAGTTTTTTTCCTTGAAGAATTGGCATTTGTCATGGAGAATGCTTGGGGCATATTACACGTGACTACCTTCCTTCCTCCTGGCCAGAACCATGGCACGGATCTTTCTTGATTCTTCATTGTGAGAACTTTGTGGGGTTCCTGGAAGTAAAGTCCTCCCCCCCCCCCCCGCAACATGAAAGCCCACCAATCCGGTAGCCCCAGGAGTTTCTCTCTTTTAGGCTGGTCCACACTCAACCTCTAGCAATTTGTCAAAATGATCACTTAACTGTCCCTACCAGTTTATGACTCCAATTTGTGACTTTGGCTCTGTACGTAAGATCTTGGCTGTGATTCTGGATATACCTTGTCTCTCCTGATTCAGGGCTGGTGATTTGTCCCGCAACACCAGTCTCTGATGAGTCCAAGAAAAGTCACTGTTTTCCGTTTTCTAGATCTTTCCTGTTGTAAGAATGGTGGGTGACAACTTCCAAGTTATTTACATGTTGGAGCTAAGCTTGGAAGCCTGAAGTTTACTCTTTGATTATGTCTTGAGTTGGGTTTCATGTCTATTTTCATAGCTCTTTTCTTTTGGTGGAACAAATCTTCTAATAACTACTTGAGGTATGTGGGAGGTAAATACTTTGGCACCTTGAATGACTAACACTGTCTTCGTTGTACCCTCCCAGTTGGTTGGTAGTTTGGTTTGGTACAGAATCTGGTTTTGAAATTGTTTCCTCCCAGGTTTTTGAAGACCTTGTTGCATTGTCATCTAGCATCTGAGTTACTCTTAAGAATCAAAATCATTCTGATTCCTGATCCTTTGTATGAGACCTATTTTTATCTCCCTGACAGCTTGTAAGATTTTCTTTTTGTCCTCAATGTTCTTAAATGTCATGCTGACTGTCTTGGGGTGAGTCTGTTTTCATTTATCATGCCAGGCATTCAGTGGGTCCTAGGCTAGAAACTCATGTCTCTCGGGTCTCAGAAGTATTCTTAAATTATATCTTTTTTTTTTTTTTTAGATTTATTTATTGATTTGACAGACACAGCGAGAGAGGGAACACAAGAAGGTGGAGTGGTAGAGGGAGAAGCAGGCTTTCCGCTGAGCAGGGAGCCCAATGCAGGGCTCGATCCCAGGACCCTGGGATCATGACCTGAGCCGAAGACAGATGCTTAATGACTGAGCCACCCAGGTGCCCCTTAAATTATATCTTGATGATTTTCTTTTTTCTTTTTCCCTTGATTTCTCTCTCCCTTGATTTGTTTCTCTCTCTGGAACTCTCTTTCCAAATGTCGGACTTGTTGGACTAAGCCTTTAGGTTTTGCTCTATTTCCTCTATTTTATCTTCCAATCTTTCTAATGAGAGGAGTTGGTTTGTGGAAGGTGCGGATGGAGCAATGACAAGGCCCCTCAGACGTGGAAGAGTGGGGCGTGGGAAAGAACGGAAGGGGCAGGGGCTCTTCTCGTGCTGTGGTGATCTGATGCGGAACCCGGAGATGTGTGCGAACTCCAGTTTGAATCTGGTTGTTAGGGCTTACATTATGCCCTCCCAGGAAGTTGTGTTGAAGTCCTAACGCCCAGCACCTCAAATCGTGACCTTTAGAAACACGGTCCTTGTAGGATGTCATTAGTTAAGATAAGGTCATATTGGAATCGAGAGAGTCCATAAGCCAGGACCACTGGTGTGTTCATAAGAAGGCCATGTGAAGACAGAGATGCGGGGAGAAAGCCACATGAAGATGGAGATATCTATGAGCTATGGGATGCTAGGATTGCTGTCCGTCACCGGAAGCTAAGATTGAGGCATGGGGCCATTTATCCCTCAAAGCCCTCAGAGGGAACCAGCCTCGTCCATACTTTGATTTCAGACTTCCAGCTTCCAGGACTGTGCTGTTTTATGGTACCTTGCTATGGCAGTCCTAGCAAGCTAATACATTGCCCTCTTATATTATCAAGAAGGCATGCTTGTCAAGGTAGAGGAGAGATGGTAGTTTTTAGTCCTTTCAGTAGAGCTTGTTATCTTGGTTTAGCCTTTTCTTCAGAGAGTTGGAGCATGTGGCTTGCTTTGGTACTCCTGCCCAGACCTGACAAATGTCAAGGGCCAGCTGCCTTCGTAGCACCCCCCAATTCTGGTTTGGGATCCAGCTTTATCCTACTCGTCCAGCCAGTTACCACCCACCCCACGCCTCCGGGTCCCAGCATTTTCCCACTGTGCTTTCCCCAACTGCTTTTGCTCTTTGAGGGTCTCTACCAGCACCGTCCAATAGAATTTTCTTCGGTGATGGACTCGTTCTTTATCTCTGCTCTTCAGTATGAGGGCCACCAGCCACATGCAACTATTGAGTACTTGAGATGAAGCTAGTGCCAACGACAGACCAAATTTTCGAATTTATTTAATAAAAATGCAACATAACACATGTGACTTGGCTACCATATTGGATAGCACAGATCTATACTGTAGAACAACACGAAGTTTCTGTTTTCAAGGTAATTAGGAAGGTAATGGAAGTAAAAGAATGTCTTCCATCTGCTATCTTTACCGTAATGTCCCTTGCAAGCCTTAAATTTTATTTCAAAGAGATCTTAGAGCTAAACTGGCAATAGTGAATTAAAAAAAAAGTTCTGGCCCCACGTAGCCGGTGAGCCCTGTGATAGGGTTCTGCGTGCACGAGGCAGCTTTGTGGTGGTCCTTCCAGTCACAGGTGAGAGCCTGGGCGGGTAGGAAGGGGAGAGGCTGCCTGTGGACACAGAGCAGACGTGGGGCCCCAGCCCCCAGCCCTGTTCTCCTTGCCGCGGCCCCCCTTTCCTCCTTGCTCACGGGTCATTGGCCAGCTGGCTTCATCTGCGGTGGTTCAGCCTCCTGTCAGCTCAGGTATGCTCGAAGCTTCTAGAGACTTCACCAGGTAACCCTTTGTGACTCCCAAATATTCAAGTTGGCCTCCCAGACCCTGCGGCCACTGGGTTGCTGGAAAACAGATGGGGTTGGTAAAAATATGTATGTGTGTGTTCTCACAAAACCTGAGAAAATCACACCTCCACTTTGACAAAAAAATCTGTTTGTGCTGCTCCAGTAATCACTTCCTAACTGGTGGGAAAGCAGGCCATATGTCTGCGAAGTGGCTAGCAGAGGGGATGTCTCCATCCGCGGCACCTTGCAAAATACCTTTTTCCAGCTGATCGGCTCCGAAATCAAAAGACACCAGGCCACACGCTTCTGCTTCCAAATAGTAATCTCTGTGCAAACTGCTCTTGCAGACAGAGGGAAGAGGGGCTCGGAAGCAGGCCCCCATGGGTCGTGACGTGTGTGTGCTTGGGGAGGAAGCGGCCAACAGGAGTTTTAAGTTTAGAAGAAGTTCCGTGTTGGGCGAGGGGAGATGCTGACCCCCAGAGAGGGTAAAGCAGGAAGGTTGCATTGGCAGAAAGTGGGGTTTGATTTATTGGGGAACCTGCAGCGCCTCCTGGGGACCATGGCATCTAACTCTGGCAAGTTCTTTAGGTTAAGCTCAGTTCCCACCGTTTGTGGCATTCTGTTACGCTCCCACGATGACAGGTGGGGGATGAGCAGTCGGCAAGCCTCCCTCTGCCCTCATTCCTGGCCCTCAGGCCTTGTCGAGGCTGTGGCTCAAGGATTCAACTCTGGAGGCGGGCATTGTCCTCAGGAGGCTAGCGCACACGGTAGCAAAGCAGTAACGCCTAGGAGTTGTCTCCTCTGAGCCCCTTCCCCAAGACTCAACTAGAGCTCTTATTCTAGAACAATGGGCATCTTTCCCACAGCGCTGTTCGGAAAACAAGCCTGGCCTTCCACGGTTGGCTTTGGGACCTCAGGTCGATCCCAAACCTTATGCTTTGATTTTCTCACCTGAGACTCCAAAAGGTAGTGTGAGAAGAAATCAAGTTAAGAGATGCAAAAATACTTAAAAAAAGAAAAGATTTTATTTATTTGAGAAAAAGAGGGAGAGTGAGAGAGAGCACGAGCAGTGGGTGGGGAGAGGGAGAAGCAGGCTCCCTGCTCAGCAGGGAGCCGGATGTGGGACTTGATCCCAGGACCCCGGGATCATGACCTGAGCAGACGCTTAACGGACTGGGGCACCCAGGCGCCCTGCAGAAATACTTTTAGAAATTGGGGCGCCTGGGTGGCTCAGTCCATTGAGCGTCCAACTCTTGATTTCAGCTCAGGTTGTGATCTCAGGCCCGGGGAGTCTGCTTGAGATTTTTTTCCCTCAGCCCCTCCCCCCACTGCTCACATGCTCTTTCTCTCTCAAAATAAATAAAACTTTAAAAAAGACTTTTCAAAAGTTACTGATTTTTGTGCCCATTTCAGTCTTATTTTAAAAAAATTTACATGTTCTGTAAATAAACAGCTAACCGGTCATTATGTGAACTGCTTCTCTTTTTTAGAAAAAAACATTGACGTCCTGCATGCTCTGAATTGACTGATTATTTAGAAGATCTGGGAAGTGAGGCTTACTTCTTGGAGTCCTCTTTATCCAGCAGGAGGGGTGTATCAAGGAGTGCTAGGGCCTGAAGGCTTGTGTCCCCCTCCCCCCATTTCCTACCCCCGTGGGATGGTACTGGGGTCTTTGGGAGCTGATTAGATTGTGAGGGTGGGGCCCCCATGAATGGGGTTCGTACCTGTATAAAAAGAGACCCAATGAGGCGACCTCTGCCCGCAGCCCGTGAGGACAGGGCAGGGAGGTGGCACGTGTAAGCCAGGAAGAGGGCCTGCACCGGACCCGGCTATGCCGGTGCCCTGCTGCCGCAGCTCCAGCACCGCGGCAGACGGAGGTTCGTCAGGCCTTCTTATCCTCGGCGTCCTGCCGCAGCGGCCTGGGCCAAGGTCAAGAGCACGGCCTGTGACCGTCAAAGCCGTACCGTGGTCCTCACCAGTCCGGCCCACTGCATGCGACATAAATACGCACTTCGTCGGACACCCTCTGCTCCCGCCATCCCAGGAGTGCCGTGGAGACTTCGAGTCCGCCCTCCTGACCACATCCCGCGCGCGATGCCGTTGCTCACGCGGGGAACACAGGGGATTTGGTCGAAGAATGCTCACGGTGGTGGCAGCGGCGGCTAGGCGAAACGAGGCCACGGAGAGACGCCATTATTCCAGACCTGCAAGCGGCGCTGGCCCGCAGTGACAGGCCTGGACCCCGGGGCCCTGCCTCAGAGGTTCCTTCCCAATCTCTTCCAGCCGGAGGCCGTCTCCTCGGAAGCCCCTCGGTGCCTTATCTGCGGGTCTCGGGGGCACTCGTTCCCGTCTGTCTGCCTCCAGTGAGTTATTTCTGAACCTGCCTTATCTCCCCACCCCCACCGCTAGCGCCTCAAGGGCGGGGACTTGAAAGCACCCGCCGTCTCCCTGCACGAGGGTTATCCCTCGGCCGAATCCAGCCCCGCACCGCCCGGCTCTGTTCCTGCAGTTCTGGCACCTGCTGTGCCCGGGGGAGGGGGCAGTGTCCGCGGCCGCCGCCACCTGGGACACCGAGAGCTCCCTGGGCGGTGCTGGGGGTCTGTGGGTGCCCTTCCCCGTGCCGGCCATGCTCTGTCCTGCTTCGTGTTCAGTGTCGTCCCATCAGGAACGCCTCTCTGGCTCCCTCTTGTCCCGGCTGATGGCCGTTCTCCATCCTCTCCTTTCCTTGAGCTCTCAGCGTTCCCCGCCCGCTGCCCGCCCCACACGCCCAGATGCTCTCTTTCCTGCTGCAGGACTTCAGCTACCGCTGGAGCCGACACCCCTCCAGCCTGCAGCCATGGTTCTAGCCTTTTCCCTGACGTTGTTTCACACACACGTCGCCGTCGCCGGTGGTCATTTGCTTCTTGCCGGAAGCTCCTGAACGCTCGTGTCTAAGATAGAAGCAGAGACTTAGCGTCTAGTATCTCCTGCCCGAGTTGGCAGCACCACCTTCCCCTGGCTGCCCGCGCGCTCATTCTGGACTCGCCTCTGTCCTCAGCCCGTCCAGTGACTGATGCTCTGATCTCCCCCACCCCCCCGCATGGTCAGGTGGGCTCTGCTGTGTAACAAAGATCCCCGAAATCTCAGTGGCTTGCTGTAGTAAACGTGTGTTTCTTGCCCTCGCGCCATCTGACGTGGCTGGGCCTGACTCCCAGCAGCTGTCCTCCAGGTAGCCCATGGGGGTGGGGGGGTTCTAGCTGCAGCTGTGCCACCCGGAGCCCACGCCCTCTCAGATTGTAGCAGAAGGGCGAGAGCGGACCAGAGGGTCCTGCAAGAAGCCTACAAGAGGCTTATGTCCCCTCTGCCCCATCCCACTGACCAGAACGCAGTCCTAGGGCCCCCAGGCCGCCTGCCTTGTGTGCTCTGGGGGAGGAGATGAGCTGCTGCCCCCGTCTTCGCCTCTGCCAAGCCCCCCGTCCTTCTGCCTCGGCTGCCACCCTCATGGCCACGGCCCTCGTCTCAGCCCCTGCCATCTCTACCTGGGCCTGTGGCCAGTGCCCTGTCATCTTCTGATTTGAGCAGCGACCGGGGGGCCTCTGGTGGCCGCCGCTCTCGGCCCCTCCGCTCTCATTTCCCAGCACCCTCCTCGACTCCAGAGGCCACATGCCCCTTGCGGTTCCCCAAACAGCGTGATATTTTCTCGAGTCCCCCACCTTCCCCTTACGTTGGTCTCTCTTCCAAAACACAGCCCCGATCTGCCTGCCAGAGCCAGCTCGCCGCGGCCGAGAGAGAGGCCCCCTTCTCCGGGCTTCCGGAGCCCTTTGTCAGAACACGTGCTGCATTTCCTTGTACCTGCTTCTCCGAGAGGCTGACCTGACCCGCCGACTGAAGGTGAGCGGGGCTTCTGCGTGCCGACCACGTGCTCAGAAGAGCTTTACGTGTTTAACTCGCTGGGTCCCCACAGCTGCCCTGTGAGGCGGGCACTACTGTGAGTTATCTTTAAAAACGTAATGGAGAAACCGAGGCACAGAGGGGT
Source organism: Potos flavus (assembly GCA_028534135.1). Classification (NCBI taxonomy): domain Eukaryota; kingdom Metazoa; phylum Chordata; class Mammalia; order Carnivora; family Procyonidae; genus Potos; species Potos flavus. The sequence goes on along the minus strand of CM052885.1, from coordinate 4,320,233 downwards.
TAGGGAAGTTCCCCAAACTCACACAGCCTGCAAGTGTTGGAGGCAGGTTGGCCTCCAGCCCGTGTGTGTGGCCTCTGCCACCAACAGCAGTCTTCTTCATGTCTGTCTCTTTGTCCACAGAACACTGGTCATTGAAGTTCTGTCCGAAGCCCATGTGGGAGAATTCCATTTTCTGGTTTTCTTCAACCTTCTCTGCCTGCCTCCATATTCCCTTCAGAAATCTCCCCAGTCTTCACTTTTTGTTCCCTTTCTGAGCTTAAGAGGTAAGAAACACTCATGAGACTGTCACTCCTCTATTTCGTTCAGACGAATGAACGATCTGGTGCTAACAGTGGGCACTCTTGCCCTTAGACAGTCGCTCCGGGGGTGTCCTCGCCGCCTGGAACATTCTGAATGGCTTCTTTGGGAAGCGGCTGCAGAGACAGCTTACCAATCACCCGGAAGAGCCATTTCCATGACCGTATCATCTCCATCTGCCCCATACGAGCAACGTCCCAGGGATTCTCCCGAATAGATGTTACTGATGAAACGTGCTTCCCCAGCATAGCCTTCATTTCAGTAAGCGCGAAAGTGATGGACTTTAACATCCCCATTCCCTACATGGCTGCCTTGTCACGGGGAAGCAGAGAAGGGCACTGTATTCGTGTCCCGGGGCTGCCATCACAAAGACGAGCCCGAAGTCCGAGATCGAGGTCTTGGGAGGGCTGGCTCTCCTGAGGCCTCGCTCCTCGGCGTGTAGATGGCCACCTTCTCTCTGTGTCTTTACTGTCCTCCCTCTGTCTGTGTCCTCATCTTTTAAGGACACTGGTCACATTGGATTAGGGCCCACCCACATGACCCCATTTTACCTTCGTTGCCTCTTGGAGAGGCCTGTCTCCAAATACAGGACAGTCAGAGGTACTGGGGGTCGGGACTCAACCTGTGAGTTTTGGGGTGACCCGGCGCAGCCCACAACAGGCACCGACTGAAGCCCCGACCACTCTCCGCTCTGCGTCCAGCACCTCCGTGACCTTGGCCCAGCCCCCGCACCGCAGGTTTCAGTTTCCTTATCGCCAGCATAGGGGGCAGATGGGATCACCCTGGGTCGTTAGAGCTCCAAGGCTCCACAAGAACCAGTAACAGAATCGTGCTGGGAGGACACACTGCTTCTGGGCCACGGGCAGCACAAGGATCTGGCGGTCAAGGCCACCACCAATCGCTGGTGCGCTCTGGCTTCTCGGTATTTGACAACAAACTTTATCATCTCTGTCAGCAAGCTAAGCATTTCTCCTGGGATCTGAGAGAGCAGCAAGAGCTACGTCTCAGCTGGAAGCATCCTCAGTGAAACGTTGTTTCGTCTTGCCGGTCCACTGAGTCCTGACGCGGGACCTCCTGGTCATGCACTGGAGGAGGGAAGGAGGATGTCCAGGGCCTTCTAAGCAGAACAAGGGCACTTTCTATTCAGAGTAACTCTAGAGACATGCTCCGCTAGAGAAGCCGAAGCAAACCAACCAGGGCATGAAAAACAGTCCCAGGGGCAGCCCAAGCCCCCTCGTGGGCGCCGAGGCAGACCCGCTCAATCACGGTCGGCTTCGGCCAGCTTGGAGCCCGCCCCTAACTTCCCAGGTCCCCGGAGTCGGCCGGGGTGCGCGATGCTTCCAGAACAAGCCCTTTATTGAGCGCTGATGTGGCAGAGTCCCGTGGTGTCCACCAGCCCCGGGCCTGCCTCCTCGGCCTCGTCTGCGGGGGGCTGAGGGAAGAGCAGCAGGAACGGGGGCTCTCTGAGCGGGACTGGGTTCTCCTACCTTGAGTGGGACCTTCGTCCCTCTCTTTGCTGGAAGAAGCTGGTCTTCAAACCTAGACTCCTCATATTTATGCAAGTAACCCAACTTTCCAGATTGTGTTTCCTTCGCCCCGCCATTGCAACCCAGAGATGCAGGAGAGTCGTCGTGAGGGACAAGTGAGACCCTTGAACGAGCAGAGCCCGTGCCTGGGACGCGGGAGTTATCTGTTGATTGGTTTTGTGCGCGCGTCTGTTGAGTTGGGGGGAGACTGGAGGGGTCTGGACAACGGGGTGCAGTTTCCCATGGGGAATGCTGTGTAGCTACTCCTGAGCTCAGCACGGTCACTGTCACAATGCACATGGACACAGCACTTGGGGGGGGGGAACACACACTCCATGATGCGTGTTCTCCCTCCAACCTCCTCCATCACACTGTGAGCTCAGTGCCGCTCCTCTCCCTTTACTCCCTCTCCCTTTCCTTGAGGGATCCTGACAGAGGTGAACGCCAGCCCTGACCAGGGTCACGCAGGTGGCAAGAGGACGCGGGCAAGAGCCTGGCCCGCCCCCGTCGTGCTGCTCTTGAGTGTCTGCTGCCTGGGGCCCAGGCTCCTTGCATGTTCCTAGTGCTCACGATGCCTGCGGCCCTGGGCCCGCTCCTCGGATGCTGGAGCCCTTCCGCGGCCGACGCGGAAGCCCCCAGGACCTCAGTTTACCTGAGCGCACCAGTGTGTGATCCTCACGGACCCGCAGCGCGGGGGTCTCAAGCTACAGCAAAAACATGGCTTTATTGACGTTCTTCTTCACCGCACGAATGAGACCATGTTTGCATAATCTGCCTAAAAGAAACTGGTTAAAAACGGAGCCTCCTTGTTACCTAAGCAGGCCAAATTATTTGATGTCCTGGCATATTTTCAAAATGTGCAGAGATCCACTATCCTTCTCCTACTGTTGCGACCCCGAGGTGGAAAATTCCGGTTTATGTGGAGTTGAGCAAGGCACCGGGCTCGAGAGGTCTGTGTGGACTTCTCGGGCTGCAGCAGGCACGCAGGTCTGAGGGCCTCGGACAGGCCCTCGTGGGGGAGGGGCGGGAGCGTCTTTCTCCGCAGACCTCTCTCTCTCTCTGTCTCTCTCTGTCTCTCGAGCGCATACCAAAGTTATCATATCCGTAGGGATTCTGCGTGTGGCTTTGTCACAAGGAGAGGCAATCCGGGGGATTCGTCCCTTGATCTTCCCTTCCCAGGACGAAGGGCAGGTGAACAGAAGCTCCAGCACACGTGTCACCTCGCAGGGCCCAGTTTAGGGCTCCTGCTGGGGTGGCGACACACCTGGGGGACGCGGCAGAGTTAGCGGGACGATGACCCCATCATCATGAGAGAAGGGGGCGCACTCGGCTCCTGTAATGTTGGCTCCAAGAGCTGGTGGTACGCAGCCCAAGCCTGCGGGCCGAGAACGTTCCCTGAAATTGTTCGGGGGGTGTGGGGGGGGGGTCCTGCAACTTACAGGGGGCAGGGAAGGAGAAGGAGGCTAGCGGTAAGCACAGTCGAGTAGGAGAACACCGGCTTTGGATTCAGACGTATCCAGATTGGATTCTCACTCCGAGTCTACCTGGAAGACTGTAGATAAGTTACTCAGTGTCTCAGTGCTTCCCGATGTTGAATGAAGGTGGTAACACTGGCCTCAAAGGGAAGGAGACAGGATTTGATGACACGGTCTCTGAACAGTGCCTGGCTCACTGCAGGTGCCCCGTAATGGTGTTTCCCGCAGGCTGCGGAGGGGATCGGGTCTGCGCTGCCACTCGCTGGCTGGTGACCCTGGGCAGGCTGATGATCTCGCTCAGCCTCGGCCTCTTTGCCTGGATGATGAGGATAGCAGGACCAGCCTCACGGGGGTTTCGCGAGGCTGACATGCGGTCGTGGATGTAGAAAGATCAGCACGAAGCCTGAGATGCGCCCTGTGTCTGAAGGCGATTTCCAGGAGCTCCGAGGCTGGGAAGCAGGATGAGGCTTTGGGAAGCCTGCGGGGAGATGGGGAGGACCAGGGAGGACCTAAGAGGTGACTATGGAGACGAGCAGCCTTCAGCGAAATTCGATCCCTAGCTGGCTCTGGCTTCCACCCATGCGGCCCCTCCTTCCCGCAAATGTCACTGCTGCCTTCTCTGTGCCAGGCCCTGTGCTCCGTGTCGGAGAGCCAGTGACTTTGTCTCGGGCTGGTGCAGACAGTTTAACCCGATCCAGGGGACGGTAGGGTGGGCTCCTGGTTCCCGTCCACGCTTCTGGCTCTGTGCTTAGACAGCTTAGCCACTTCCTCTCCTGACCCCAGCACACATCCCGAACCTCGGCCCCTGCCACTCACTTACCTTCCTGCTGTTCCAGACCCCGTGGTGACTCTTCTTGGGCCCCTTCTTGCCATGCCTTGGGTTCCAGTGTCCCTATCGGCCACCGAGGGCCAGGCCAGCTTGACCCCGTGCCCTAGGCCTTGCAGCTCAGTCTTTGGAGGCCTTTCCTGCAAGCTCCCATCCTAACGGCCTCTACCAATCACCTCCTCTGCTGTCCATCTCAGGGCTGGTCTACTCGAGGATGCTTTGGGAGGGCGTGATTACTCTCAGTCAATCATGACACTGACTCTAGGTGTCTTTTGCAAGGACCCAGGAATGGCAGAGCTTTCTGGCTGGTGTCCTCGGGGCTCCCGGCAGCACCCCCAGCTTCGTGTGCCCCAGCACTTGGAGTCACAGGGCTAATAGTTGGAGGACCGGGATGGAAGGCCTGTCTTCCTGGCTTTGCTGTCCGGGTGCTCCCTGCCCTGGGCTGCTGACACCCCCCCGCACCCCCCTCCCGAGCGCCTCCCGCTGCAACTCTCCACCCGCTGCCCAGGCCCGAGCCCCCAGACCCATGAGGCATCTCCTGTGAGCACACCGAGATGAAGTGGGGCCTGGTCCGCAGCCCACCGTGCCTCAGTTTCCCTCCAGAGTTGTATGACTCTGTGGCAGGACCCGCGTGCAATGAGTGGTTCTTGGCTGGCCGTCAGATGAGTTTACGAATGACGGCATTTTTTTTCTTTACAAGAAATGGAGGAAAAGACTGTGTTGCTAAATCAACGAAGCCGCTTATGTTGTTCATTTGGCCAGGCAACTCCTCATCGACTCGTGATGGGTTTTGGCTCTGCCGAACCCATCTTCGCTGCCGTCGAGACAATTTAGCATTGAAAGTGTTCAGCACATCCAAGGCCAGGTTGGGGACCTCACATCAGCAGGCAGAGAGGGCGGAGGAGATTACGACAGCAGGGACCTCGGGAGCCTCCCATCCCAGCCCTTTTACAGCGAGTGCACGGAGCGCGGGCCCCGGGAGAAGAGACGTGCCCGTCGATGCTGTCCGGGAGGACAGGAACTCCAGCCAGAGCGCCCGGCCCACTGGCGGACACCTCGCCGATGTCCTTCATGAATGATTCTTATGCAAGATGCAGTCAGCGGTGGCCCCTTCTCAGGACACGGGGAAGGGCTCGTGGGAGAGGATCCTCCCTTAGCATCTGCGAAGCCGGGGGAGGAACGTGGGGAACCTCGGCCCCGGGCAGCCTTGCTAACCTGGACATCTGCAACGGGGAATTTCCCTCTCAAACAAACAAACAAAACCAAGGACGACGGGCTTTGCGCTTTATGGGGCATCTTTAGGGCGTCGTTCATCACGGTGCCGGGGAGGAGGTGGTAATCAGTGTTTTGTTTGCGGGCAACACGGAATCCCGGCGTCTGGCCCGGGAGATGTAGGCTGAAAATTGGCATCGCTCATCCTTCCTCCCTGGTTTCATCCGCTCTCGGCGTCCCTGAGCCGATGGCTGAGCTGGTTGGCGTGTTCGTACCGCAAGGACTTTCACGGGAGCGAGGGGAGACTCATACCCGCTGCTTCAGAGCAGAAGGCTCGCTGCTCTGTGGGAAGTCACGGCAAGTCACTTTCAGCCCAGCCCAAGAGTCCCATCCATTGGCCAGTTAGCACCGGCCAGGAGCGGGGAAGGCCGCCCTTGGGGTGCGGGTGGGCTCCCTCCACACCGGCTGTCGCCACAGGGGCGGGAGGACCATCTGCCGGTGGGGAGGGGGCGCTTCAGGGCCACAGCTGCCATCAGAGGTGGCAGGCTGGACCCGATCGGTGACTGGTGCGTCCCCTCTGTCTCAGATGCTGGCTGTCCCCGCCGTCCTCTCTGGCGTTGGGTTAGCGAAGCCGATGTCACTCCTGGAGTCAGTTCTGGGTTACACCAAAGAGAAGGTAAGGACCCTGTGCTTTGGGGGAAAGTCTGTCTGGTTCACGGTGAGGTTTGTGGCAGCCTGCGTACACAGCGCTGTCCCCTAAACGCGACGCTGGGCCAGGACGGCTTTGAGAGGAGGTTTCAGAGCACGAACTGAACCGAGAGCTAAGGCAGAGCCTCAGGCAGTCACAGCTCAGGTCAGCTGCTGAGGACAACCCTCCTGTCCATACCTTTTCTTGGACCATAGGCAGTGATCTTTGGCTCAAAGCGGGAGACAGAGGACTGCGTGTGGGCAGAGTCCTGGCTGGGGGGTCAGGAGCAGCGCTCGCAGCAGCTGCACTGTCCTCCCAAGAATTATTCCAGTCAAGAGTGTAGGTTTGGGGCACCTGGGTGGCTCAGTCATTAAGCGTCTGCCTTCGGCTCAGGTCATGATCTCAGAGTCCTGGGATGGAGCCCCACATCGGGCCCCTTGCTCGGCAGGAAGCCTACTTTCCTCTCCCAGTCTCCCTGCTCCTGCTCCTGCTCTCACTGTGTCTCTCTCACTATCAAATAAATAAATAAAATCTTTAAAAAAAAAAAGAGTATAGATTTATGATTTAAAAAAAATTCAGATTTGGAAATTCTCACTTGACTCTACATCCCCGTCTTTGATTCGTTTAGAGTATTTAAACCTAGTGTTTGTCCCCATTTTCCTTAAGCCGATGTGATTTTTTTCCCCCCCAAATCACCAACAGATCTGAAATCTCTGTGCAAGCATTGTCTTGTGTTAATAACTCAAGGAGAGGGCATTCTGCTCACTATCTGCTGAGGTCATCTCAGTGCTTTCCTTGTGGCCGTCAGTGAGAAATTCACAAGTACGAGGGTATAGAGTCTTTGCTGTCTGGGGTTAAAAATGACCTGTAAATAATGATTCATTCCAGTTTACTCATATATATACAAAAATAGTTGAGATGTAATTCACACACCATAGATCCGCTCCTTTAGAGAATCTAACACAGTGGTGTTTAGTGTATTGATAAAATTGTGCAGTCATCATTACTATCTAATTCCAGAACATTTCCGACATCCTCAAAAGAAATCTCATACCTGTAAGCAGTTACCCTTCATTCCTTCCTCACCAGGCCCTGGCATCCTGGCAACAAATCTAGTTTCTGTCTATGGATTTGCTCTATTTCCTATAATAAAATCTCCTCGTCCTTATCCATGCTTTCCACTGTCCGCCTTTTTGGTTCGAGGATCCTAGTGGGTGTGAAGCGGTGTCTCACTGTGACTCTTTTTTACATCTTTTAAAAAATTTAAAACAATGTTTTTTAATTTAAATTGCATTCAGTTAACATGTCGTGTATTATTCATTTCAGGGGTAGAATTTAGTGATTCATTGGTTGCATATAACACCCAGTGCTCATTCCATCACGTGCCTCCTTAATGCCCATCCCCCGGTTACCCCATTATTGTGACTCTGATTTGCATCTCCCTGACTAATGTTGTTGAGCATGTTTTCATGCTCTTAGTGAATATTTGTATGTCTTCTTTGGAGACACATCTGTTCAGACCCTCTGTCCACTTTTGAATTTTAAGAGTTCTTCCATGTATTCCGATGCATGATCTGCAAATATCTTCTCCCGTTCCGTGGGTTCTCTGTTCATTTTCTTGTTGGTGTCTTTTGTCACACAAGTTTTTAATCTTGATGAAGTACAATTCACTTTTTTTTTTGCTTGTTTGTGCTCTCGCTGTCACATGTGAGAAACCATTGCCCCATCCAAGGTCACGAAGATTTATAGCTATGTTTTCTTCTAAAAGCTTTATAGTTTTAGCTCTTAACTCTTAGATATTTTTATGCTTAAATTATTAGGCTCAGCTGTGGGAACTCTTCTTCCGTCTTAAAATATTTTTTATTCTATTAAAGAAAAAAGTTAAGACATTAAAATTAAAGACAAAATATATAATTTTACAAAAGGGGAGTCAGACTTTACGATCGATTTTGTAATTTGATTTAGCCATCTAATATATCTGAAACATTTATCTACATCACAGTTGTGATTAGAGGCACAATGTTCCATAATTTGGGTACATACAGTTTTTTATTTTGAGAGAGAGAGAGAAAGAGAGAGAGCGCATGCATGAGTGGGGGGGGGGCAGAAGGACAGGGAGAGGGAGAATCTCAAGCAGACTCCCTGCTGAGCACAGGGCCCAACATGAGGCTGGATCTCATGACCCCGAGATCATGACCAGAGCCGAAGGCAGATGCTTAACCCACTGAGCCACCCAGGTGCCCCTATAGTGAACGGATTTGTGCGTATAGCATTTTGGTTCTTCCAAACTGTTTCCTTAGGGCGGGTTCCCAGCAGATTCATTTCTGGGTCAAATGGTTAGAATGTTGTGAGGTGTACGTATGGCCCTGTTGCTTCTGGAAAAGGCTGTGACAGCTTGCACTGCCTTCAGGAGTGTGTGAAGACCCAGTCACTAGGCAAGCACACCTCTACTCCCACAAATGTTTTCTAAATGTTTCAGCAAAGAGTGCAGGTAAATGGTTCTTGAGTCGGGGGAGGGTAAAGTTACCTTCTATTTTATTGCTGTGTTTAATTTTTAGAATTAAATTGAAGAATGACTGTTCTCCACGTGGACTGCGTATTTCTCATCATCCCTTTCTTCTCAGAGAATGAAGCTTCAAAAATTTTCTCTAGTAAAACAGAATAATGAGGCTATCCCGTATCAGAAGGGTAATGCTCACGGTCTCTGAACGGTGAAATGTTTCAAGTGCACGGAGAGAGATGACATAGTTTCCAAGTTCAATTTCTTTTCTCCAGGCAGTGTTCTTCCAGAGATGAAGATTCTCCCCATTTTATGGTTCTGTAACCATAAACTTGCCACCAGCCCACACCCTCCCGACCCCCTGAAGGCCATAAATGGAGAACTGTCACTGAGAATGTGGGTCTCTGGGGATTTCTGAGTCTGTCGCTCGCGTGTCCAGTTTCTCAGTTACTGTGGTAAATTCCTTCAGCTGGGTTCTCGTCCCTGAGGAAAGTGGGTTTACCCAGTCCATGATGTGCCCACCTCGGCCGTGGTAGGGGGTCTCAACCCCCAAGACCTTGATGAGAATCCACTGCTGTCCTGAGAGCTCTTGGTGTCTAGAATGTTCTGCCAGTCATTTCCAATTAAGCTGGCCTTGGGGGCAGGTTTGGCCCAGGAGGGTGTTTGTGCTCTGAACCTCAGAAGCAGGAAACATGCTCTCCCGTGGTCACTGTGGGACCCTCCTGCCCAGTGAGGGCGGTTTGGCCTTGGAGGAGAAGGAGGAGGCCTGCTCCTGGGGCAACTTTGCGAGAAAGTAGGTGGTGTTCTTGGAAAGTTAGTAACAGCGAGGGGCAGCGTCTGCGGTCCGTGGAAGCCGGTGAGAAGAACCAGCACGTGTTTGGTTCCTGACACTGCTTCCTTTGGTTGTTGAAACGGCCCCGATCCTCGGCCTCTGGGGTCCCGGCCCCAGGAGTTTGGATTCTGATCAGGTCCTGCAGACCCGATCGAGGAAGAAAGCTTTTCACCCGGAAACACGGAAGTTAGGCCTGCCCCTGTGGTCGGTCCCCGTGAGAATGGCATCTGTCCGGGAGGCAGCGAGTTTTGGGTCTGAGGTGCTGCGTGTGCTCCTCCTGTCTCTCATCCCGCCTTCCACCTGGGCACCTGTGTCTGTCTGAGCCCAGGCCCTCCCTGCCGCCCCGGGTGGACTTGAACTCCGGCTTCTCCAACGTGGTCTGCCTCGGGGAGCCCTCGTGGCCCAGTGCCAGACTCTCTGAACCTGGCCCTCCCCCACTGCGGGGGCGGGGAATGGGGTCCTTTCTGGCTCTTCCCCCGGAGTGGAAAAGAGCAGGGTGTGTTTTCCTACCAACCAGCTCACCTGTGTGCACGTGAGGCCGCCGTGAATTCTCCTTACTGGCAGCAGAGGTGGGAGCAGTGGCCCGAAGACTGAGCTGGGCTCCTGGGAAGGCCGCCGGGAGGAGGCAGACACAACATTGCCGGGAGAGTCGACTCGTTCCTAGAGTCGTACCCTTGTATCTTGCAGATGGCACCGTGGCCCTGGCTGTCTCCCAAATCAGAGACCGCTGAGGCCTCACATCCTGCCGGTGACCTTGTCCTGGACGTGTCTCTCTCAGGACACCTCTGCCCGCCCCTCGCATTCCTGCTCCCGCCCCCCAGGTTCAGGCCTCCATCGGATATTGTAAAGAGGTTCCCTGCTTAACGAAGGATGTACATTAGTGCTTTTTCTCGTTAACCGAAAGAAATCAGAAGAGCAGCGCGAGGGGTCCGGCAGAGCACCTTCCCCGGGACCCACACTCCTCGTCTCTGTGCCCAGCCCCCAGAGCTTCGAACTGTGTCTGTGAGCTTCCGCGATTTATTTATTTGGTGCATCTGTTTGCAAGATGTGTTCTAAGGTATCAGAAAAGCCTAAGAGAGGTGGTTTTTGGGGTCTGGGGACACTCAACACATTTTCTGTATAAATTAACGGTAATCTCTTCTTTGCTTTATGCCATTTTGGCTTCTGAGCGTTTTCATAGGAATGCTGTGTTTCCGGATAGCGGGGCACAGCTGTGTCTGCACCGTGTTCTGTGTATCGGCACCGTGTTCTGTGTATCGGCGCCGTGTTCCGTGTATCGGCGCCGTGTTCCGTGTATCGGCGCCGTGTTCCGTGTATCGGCGCCGTGTTCCGTGTATCGGTGTGCCGTGTTCCGTGTATCGGCGCCGTGTTCCGTGTATCGGCGCCGTGTTCCGTGTATCGGTGTGCCGTGTTCCGTGTATCGGCGCGTGTTCCGTGTATCGGCGCGTGTTCCGTGTATCGGCGCCGTGTTCCGTGTATCGGCGCCGTGTTCCGTGTATCGGCGCCGTGTTCCGTGTATCGGCGTGTGTTCCGTGTATCGGTGTGCCGTGTTCCGTGTATCGGTGTGCCGTGTTCCGTGTATCGGGGCCGTGTTCCGTGTATCGGCGTGTGTTCCGTGTATCGGTGTGCCGTGGAGCCACGGGGTGTTGTACGTCCCACGGTGTGCTGCACGCTGCGCTGCCTCGCCTCGGGGTCACTCCTCCCTCTTAGGCTCTGTCGGGAGCAGCCCCGGGTCCTTTCTGGAACCGGGCACCAGCGATTGCACAGCACGTGACGGTCACGGAGTGCCCGGTGGACCCGAGCCCATTCTCTTGACCACTGTCCGAGGGAAGTCTGGTTAGTTTCCCAGGTGGGCCGCCTGGCAGACCGACTAGAACAGGGTCCCGCAGCTCCGGTGAGGCGGGCTGCGGTCTGACCCCTTCTTCCGACGCCAGAGCCAGAGGACTCCGTGCCCCTGGGAGTCACTGATAGGTCTGCATCCGTGCCCCTGATTAGGGAATCCGATTTGTCCCTTCGCCGCTCACTGATCTGCTCACTGTGCTTGGTCTTTATGGGCCTGTGGTCGGCTGCTGGGACTTTCCTCCAACCTTGCTTCTCCATGTGGTTTCTCTCAATTGATTTTAGCTTTCGCTTTGCTGTCCTCAGGCTGGGGGATCCCTGAGGACCAGGCCTTGATGACCTGCCAACGTGCGAGGGCACAGGGCTCAAGTAGGGGAACTTCCTCTGTGCCCCATCCCGCTGTGCGCGATGGTTCCCCGGCTTGGAGACGGGCACCCCGGCCCCGCCACCTGCGGCCTCCCTCCCACGCATCCCACACACAACGGCTGCAGCCTCCCTTGCCCTCAAGCGCTCATCACACAGTCTTCACGTGCGTGTGATTGTTTGGTCTTCCACACGCGTGCTTAAACACTTGCTGCACACGTGCTCACACGGGAGAGCCACTCATGGCAAACATGCACACGTGGCCACACACCACGTGATGCCCCAGGGCTCCTGTGCACGTGGGCCACACTGTCACACACGCTGGCTTATCCTTTGGTGGCAAATTGGCCCAGGACGCGAGGGGTCCCCTAGCCTGCTCCACGAACAGCCTCTGCCACCCGAGTCCGGAATCAGCCCTGGCGCTCTTGCCTCCATGGCCCATGATTCCCAAGTGCCAGCCGTGTCCCAAGACAGTCGGGTAGTTTTCCTAGGAGGCTGATGACCACGTGCCCAAGACACCCTTGTCTCCTGGGTGAGGGAGAGAAGGAGAGAAGGAAGGAGGAGAGCGGGGGACAGAAAGCAGGATTGCGGGCCGCCCTTGGGCGATGCCGATGGCAGGGCCTGAGGTTCCCTTGAGCAAAATTAACACCTGGTCTTGAATTTGGGCGAATGCCCCCACGCCTTCACGCCTCCTCTGGCCAATCAGGAGCATTTAATTTCCTTTTCCTTATCGAATACCGCAATTTCTGGATATGTGACTGCATGGAGTCTGACGAAAGTGTTAGCGTGTGTGTGTCTCTGAGTGTGTGTCTGCCTGTGTGCATGTGTCTGCGCGTGTGTTTGGCCTCGTGTCAGCATTATTTGGGAGAGTCTAGAGTGTCGGGCGCCTCATGAAAAGGTTCTTGGGGAACACTCTGGAATACTTCTGAGTTCTGGAGTCGTGGTGCGGAAGGGCTACCCCTTGAGGCTCGTGCTTCGCCGTTCTGACTTGGTCTGTGATGATCTGGAATTGGCCACGGGGCCTAGGATATGGTTGAGGGCCACCGTTCTACCCCTTCCCTGGTTTGCACCCCCCTCCCGCTTCTCCCCTCCCTGTACTCTGAGGAGTCTGGGGGCTCCAGTGGGAGCCCCTGTTGAGCTAGGGGGTGAGTCATGCTGAAGACTTGGCCTGGAGCGGAGACGAAGGGCCAGTCCGCAGGGAGGAGGCCGGAGCGGGTCTGCAAGTGGGGCATGGAGCCAGTTATCGGGGTGGCCGCCCCCCCACGGGGGACTGTTCAAGGAGCCAGGAGGACACGGTGGGCTCTGTGCAGCCCCGGGGCGGAGCAGGAAGGAGCGGTAAGCAGGTAAGTGGTTTCGGGTAGCGTCCTCACTGCCACACTGCTGTCTACACCGCAGCGCGGGGCCAGAGGGAGCCTCTCCCAGGGAAACTCCAGCCCAGAAGCAGCACAGGGAGAGGCTGTGGGATCAGCTGCCCCCCCCCCCCCCTTTCCTGGGCTCTGTGCTGCTGCTGGCTACAGCGTGCTGGAGAAAAGGGGACTTGGAAACTGCTTGTCCTGGAAAGGGTGAGAATTAGCCTCTAGTCCTCTTGAACTGGCTTGCCGGCCGAATGACCGATCCAGAGCAGACACGGGTGAGGAGAGAAGGGACACGTGCAGGGGGAAATTTCAGATGTGGGCGGTGAACTTTTCTCAGCTAGGACCATGCTTCACCAACTCAAGTCTGTAATCTAGCGGGAGCCCGTAGGGCACAGTGTCTCGGAGGGCGGGTGCTGACCACATTGTAAGGGACTCTGGTGACCGGTTCTGGAGCTTCTGGTGGGGCTCGAGTGTGACCAGCAGGCAGAGCAGGGACCCTTTTTCAGTCCCGGGTCCTCTGATGACAGTTCACGACTCCATGACTCACACCCTTCATGCTTTCCGCTCATTTTCATCTTAGTCCCCGCCATGTCCTTCCCAGGCAAACACATTTGTTACGAAGAGAAAAAACAAACTACTTGTTATTTACTATTTAATGTTTTATCTTTTGTGTGTGAAAACTCGGTGTGCATATGGACAAGAATCATTTGAATAAAGAGAAGCATTAATTTTTATTAAGGTATGGGCCGCGGGGCGACGTTAGTCTTGGATTCTCATTTTATTCTTTTATTGTATTGTTTTTGCGATAAGATAACATCATGAAAAAGAAAGATTTATTTTTATGGGGTGTTTTTTCAAGGATTTTTCACTGGGTGGAGAAACAGTCTTCATCAGGTACGGCTAATGCAGAAAGGAAGAAGCCCACGTTAGAGCTTGGACTAAATGACATCTTTTGAAACCTAAATGAGGGGGAAAAGCCATCGTGAGAGGTCTCAGTGTTTTTGGTGGGTAGACCCACTTTCGCCTCATCTCTGACCGTTGTTCGCAGGACAGAGGCTTCTTTCTGTGAAAAAACATGGCTTCTGAGGCCTCATGACCCTTCTGACCTCCTGGCTCAGCTGAGGTGTTCTGTGAGGACGAGGAAGGGAAGGGCGATTCAGGGAGAGCCGCGGGTGGGCTCTCTGCCTTTCTATAGAGGAGGTGCCGGCCCAGCTTGGCACCCCACTCCATCGGGCCTCGTCTGAGCTCCTGGTTAGGGACCAGCTCGCGTGGGGCCGCCCAGTGAGCACAGCCTACCAGACGCGTGTCCTCGGAGCTGACAGGAAACAGAAGCGTGGACACATTCTGTGCATATCCTAAAGTCATATCCACATCATTATTTGTTGAGGAGGAAAGGGAAATTTATTATCTCCTCCAAGTGCGCAGCTGTGGCCTTTTTTGGTCAAGTGTGCCATGACCTGGGGCCAAGCTTTCCCTGGGGTGGGCTGGGAGGGCGGGCGGAAGTGGGCACTGAGGAGGAAAGGAGAGAGACACGGAGGCTGCGCTCCTTTCTCGAGGTGGTGCCTCACTCAGGATTCCCCGTGGGCTAGAACCAGTCTTGGAACTGGTGGGAGCGAACTTTACTGAGGGATGGATGTGTGTGTGTGTGTGTGTGTGTGTGTGTGTGTGTATTGGTGCTTGCACACGTGTGTGAGACCCAGAGCCTGTGGCTTCCTCCTCTAGGGGCTTTTGGTCTCTTCTTACAACGGGGGCAGCCACCGATGGCTCAAAAAAGAGATTAAAAACACGGAGGCAATAAATGATGGTTCATTAGTTTGCGAGCACTGCTGTAACTGAATGCTACAGACTGGGGGCTTAAACACAGAAATGTATTGTCTCACACTCCTGGAAGGCTGGAGGTCCACGGTCAAGGTGTCACCAGGGTTGGTCTCTCCGGTGGCCTTTCTCCCTGTCGTGCGGACAGCCACCTTCTCTCTGTGTCCTCACGTGATCTGCACGGGTCTGCATCCTAATCTCCTCTTGTTGTAAGGACACCAGTCACATGGATGAGGGTCCACTCTGATGACCTCATTTTACCTAAATTGCCTCTTGCAAGGTTCTCTCTCCAAATATGGTCCCATTCTGAGGTAGTGGGGGTTAGGAATTTGACACAGTTCAGCCCAGAACAGTGATTCTAAACCTCTACCTTAGAATCGTGGATCTGGAACATCCAGCGTGGTTCCCGGTGCAGGTGAGATGCTGCATGTGTTTTTTTCCAGTGCTGTCCACCCTGGGCCTTCTGCTGTGTCTTGGGATAAATTCTCAACGTGGGGCAAGTCTCTACGGACCACACGCCCGGACCACAGGCCCTGCAGTGGTTTGGGATTTCTCCAAACCACTGGCCTTCCAGTAATTCTCATAGAATTCTCATAGAATTATTGCTTCTTTTCTCCTTCAGCAGGGCCTGGGTGATGGACCATCAGCCGAGGGTGGATTTTTACTGGGCCTTTAGAGCCCTGTGCCTATTTTGGACACCTGCACAAGTGAGGAGGGACCAGGGATCAGCGAGAAGGCTGTGGAAGGGAAGCTGAGTGGTTGCCGAAGGCTGAAGTCCTTCAGAGGCAGAGCCCAGAAGACAGCGCAGGTCTCTTATCACAGCCCCCGGATCCAGCAGTGCCCGTCCCTTCTGAGAACTGTCAGTCCCACCTTGCTGGCACCTGATAAGCAGGGAGGCTGCTCAGGCATGTGGACGAAGAGAGGCTGTCGCTCAGGATTCAGCCAAGAGCCCTCGTCTCCAGGCTCTGTTCCTCTCACAGTCTGCTCCCCACCCGTCCCCTTCCATTGACTCTCGGCATCTAATGACGGTCTTTTTCGTATGTGTCTGTGTGTCTGTCTGCTGACTCGCTGTCTGCCGCAGGGCCTCCATGTAGTTGGGAAATCTGCGCATCGCAGCACTTGCCCAGCTGAGCACGATGGCCCCGGACTCCGTACGTATTGTCTACTAGACTGTAACCCCCTGAATGTGCGAAAGGAGCTGGGATTCCGTTTTCTGCGGGTGATTCCTAGCACGTGGCTAGGCATAGAGGAAGCTTTCTACGTGCTCGTTGAATACATGAATGAACGAATTTCAGCATGGAGTTGTGGATGTGGAAGACAAGCACAGACCTCTCTGTAATGTCTCTGACTGCATCTCCTTGAAGACTGTTAGGGATGAGGCGCCCACTCACCAAGTAACAATTTCTCTATGGGAAATATGGGTGCTTAAACAATTTTTTTTAAGATTTATTTACCCATTGAGAGAGAGAGAGAGAGAGAGAGCACGCAAAGGGGAGGGGCAGAGGGACAAGAGACTCTTAAGCAGACTCTGAGCTAAGCTGGAGCCTGATGCGGGGCTCGAGCTCATGACCCTGGGACCACGACCCCAGCCGAAACCAAGAGTTGGATGCCTAACCGACTGCATCACCACTCAGGTGCCCCTTAAAACAATTTTTTATAGCTGCTGGACTCTGGCTCCTTCTCTTTTACCCCATGCTCGTAGTTCTGGGCAGGACTTTGGAGGTGTCTCCTCCAGAGTTTTCCAGAAGAAAGAAAGAAAGTGCCTTCCAGGTGGGACAGTGGGGTGGAGCAGTCAAAGATCATTCGAAAAACCCAGTGCACTATTCTATATTTTGAAATTTGGAAAATGAGAGAAAACCCTATTATTTTAATGATAAAAACTATGAACAATAAAGGGATGATAAATTATGAACGGAGGAACATGGTGGCAGGGAGGAGGTGGTGATCAGGCATAAGGTGGAAACAGATTTCTCAAACTTTACCAGGTTATATTGTTTTGAGTTTCAAACCACATGAATGTTATCATCCAGGTGGAGTGAAGATTAAAATGTTAAAAGAAGAAGCAGGACAGACAAAACAAAAGGAGACAAATCCTATACTGTCGGGATGAGAAGACACAAGGATTCCCAAGGCCATCTCCCACCCAATTCCTTTTGCTCGCCAAAAGGGGATGCCTTTTGATGAAGGTTAGTGGACACCTAGGTGGCTGGCCCCTTCTCTCTTTTGGGGAAGAACAGGAAGCCCAGAGAGGTGGTGTTCAGGCCAGTTCCCAGGCAAGTTAACAACATTTCTTCTCCTTTCAGATGTCCTGTGGGAGGAGGGATTTAGTAGAAAATGTTTCAGTACAAGCAAAGATGGATGAGCAAGGTCATTCCCTTACAGCAAGATTCATAATGTGATAAACAAGAAGCTTGGTAGGTAAATTATGATACATCCTATAACAGAATATTATACTGCCCTTGAAATGAGCAAGGCACATTTTGTATGGCAAATATGACACAGTGTGTTATTTGATTTAAACAAAAAGGCAAAACTTGTGATGATGATATACATCTATTCTTTGCAAAGAGGTATTAGTATGTGCTTGTGTAGATGAAAAATTTCTGGATGGATGTACAGAAAACTGTAGACAGTGGTCACATCTAGAGAGTGTGGGGCTCTGTGAAATGGGGGGGGGGAGTTCCCTGGAGATTGTATGATCTTTTGTAGAGACCAAATTTGTTCACTATGGGCACATGAGATTTTCCTTTTAAAAAGGGAGCCCCGGGGGCCTGCGTGGCTCAGTCAGTTAAGTGTCTGATTTCAGCTCACGTCATGATCTCAGGGTCCTGGGATCGAGTCCCTGCTTTGTGGGGAGTCTGCTTCTCCCTCTCCCCCTTTCTCTGCTCTCTCTCTTTCATGCTCTCTCTCAAATAAATACTTTTAAAAAAAAGGCAGCCCCTTCTGCCAACAAAAATCTAACCTCTCATAGGCCCTTGTGAAAATCAGATTGGATAACTCAATTCTCAATTCTATAAACTTTTATATGTACTGATAATGTTCCAGCCACTGGCTAATGTATGTAAAAATTGTTTCACAGACTGTTAACCACCATAAAAACTGAGAGCAAACGATTTATTTCAGATAGTATGGCTAATTAACCAAATATTTATAAGAACCAGCTTCCATTTATAAGAAGGAACCTTCCAGAACATCAAGACTCATTGCAAATAAGCAGTCATGGTTATTTTATTAAGTGCTAGATTTTAACAATACAGAATTACAATGTACATGCATAACAACTCCCTCCGAAACCGTCCAGAAAGCCAGAAAGCAGCGCGAAGAAACTTTAGGAGCTGGGAGAGAGGGTGCCTGCCGCAAGGCCTGCGATGGGAGGGAGGCGAGGGAGAGAGAAGGCTATGAGGCCACCATCTGAAGAGCACGGGGCAGGTACCCTTTCTCGGGGGAGCCATCCTACCACTTTCACTCTTTGACTCATCCCCACTGTGACCTCTCGGCGTGCAGATGATTAAAGATGTTATAAGTGGTCTGTATGCCGCTAGATAACGTGTCTCTGGGCACTGGCCACCTCCGACGGCAGTCCGGGGGTAGCGGTGCCTTACATCTCCCCGAGCTCTCCCCGTGTACTGATGCTATTGGGCGAGTCTCCTTAGCTTGGATTTGTACTGGAGCCAACTGGTCTGACGGCTTAATGTGAGAGCTTCTTCTTGGGTTGTAGGAAACGGGCTACAGTGTGCATCCTCCTGATCCTACGAGGCTGTGACTAGTGCCTCTTCCAACCTCATCTCCCGGAGCAGTGTGAGTCAGCAGACCCAATGAGCCAGCTCTCCCATGACTGTTCCAAGAAGGTAGGAAACGATGCGACTTCTTAGCGTCCAGAAGGCACTACACGGCCCTTTGGGATTTTGCACCGCTGTCCTTCCCTTCCCTGTAGGAACCAGTGCTCGAGGCCCAGATCTCTACTGAGATCCATCACACCAGCCAATGCTGTCTGTAGGGAGACGGGCCTGGAGGTGCGTGGCCCGGGCTCAAGTCCCAGCTCTTGGGACTCGAGTTATTAGCACTAATAACTATGGTGGTCCATGTGGCCTCTCTGTGCCTTAGTTTTCCATCTGCGAAAGGGGAATATCAACGGTGGATCGCCCAGTGGCTAGGCAGACAGAGGGCTCACCCCTGCACCCCGCACCCATGAAGCGGTCGTTAGATGGAAGAGAGGATAAAGGGGGCCTGGAGGCTAGTGGGAGGCCTGCGCATCTTTCGGCCTCTCTCCTTCTAGAGTCCTATTTTGAACTGCAAGATCATTCTGGCTGAGCTGTTTTGGAGGCTTTTGACCTGAGGGCCTGTGGGACTCTATGGGGGCCCTGGGAAAGCCAGCGGGGTCAGTGTGGGTCCCGAGCAGAGGAGGGTGGGGCGGCTGGCTCAAGGTCAGAGGCTCTGGGGGGAGGGGCACGAGGCCGCGGGCAGGTCCACCTGGCTTCTGATGGGCTCTGCCATTGACTAGCTGCCTTCTGGGTTCTGGTTTCCAAATCTGTAAAATGTGGCTGACCTTACACCAAGTTGGCTCAAGGATTAGAGAGTTAGGCATTTAGTGCAGTGTGCCCAGCTGGTTTTTATCGGGGTCGGTCATGCTACTGGAACTGGGAGAGAGGGCGGAGCTCAGGACTAAAGCCTGGCTTAGGGGAGGGAACCAGAGGTCCAGAGGGCTTCCCCGATTGCGCCCGGGCCCTGCAGCCCCCAGGCTTGCTGCAAAGCCCTGCCACAGTTCAGTGGCACCCAGCAGTGGGACCTGCAAGGGAGCGCTGCCCTCTTTGGTGCCATTTGTCACAGCAGTCCATCTTGAGTGAGACAAGGAGCTGGGACCGAGGGGACATGCTGGATCTGGGCGTACAGGGGGCTTATGCCGTGGGGCTGCCGCTGGTTATATCCCGCCTGGCATCCTTCTCAAGGGCAGAGTTTTTAGGGGAAGGCCAGGTTCCCCAGCCCCCACAAGGGGGAAGGGCCCACCCCCCAGGAAGGCCGGTGGGGGAGGGGAAGCAGAAGTCGGACAGCTCACTTCCTCCCCTCCCTGGTGCGCACTCAGCACCCGTACTCCTTCGGGTTTTGATTGGGTTTGGCCCAGAGTAAAGCCAGCAGCCCCAGAGGGTGAATGTGCCCTTCCAGCTGGGCTGGGCAGATGTCTGGGGCTGTCTGGGGTTCACACCTGGGCCCCCAGCCCTGGGAGGAGACAGTGCTTCCGGTGCCTTGGGGTGGCCAGGGAGAGGAGGGAACCTGGAACTCAAGTGCCTCCCTCCTTTAGAATCCTGCGATTCACATAGCACGTCATAAGCCCACCGTCCGCTCTCAAATCTTATTGTTCTCACTTTAAAGCAAATTTGGGTAAACTTGACAAGTTTTTCAATCTTCCAAATTCCGGTCTTTGGGTTTAATTGCAAACCTACCCCAAATCTGGGGTGGGTTTAAGATTTGTGGCGTGCTGGCTTGAGCTCTTCTATGCCCTGTCTGGGTTTGAAATGAGCTGATCGGGTTCCAGAAAGGTGACCTGACCCAGGACCACCCTCGCTGCCCTTGTGGGGTCCGGCCCCTGGCTGGCACCACCCACTTCTGTCTGGAAGTGACTGACTGCTCCCCCTGCCCCTACCACGCCCAGGTCTGTCTCTGCCCTCCGAGCAGCCCCCCCCCCACCCCCCATTGCTGCAACCCCCTCTCTACCTCTGGGGCAAATGTGAGTTCAACTTTAGGAAGAGGCAGGCAAAGCTGAGCCCAACATCCATTTGGGAGATGAGCCATTTCTCCCAGCCTTGCCTCTGGTCCCTGGGCTCTGAGAGCTGTCAGCCCCTTCCTTGGAGCCCAGCATCGTCTCCGGCTCTGCCAGCAGCTGAGGGCTAGGCTCCTGTTGTGAGCCCAGGGCTGTGAGGAGGAAGGGGTGTGGGAATACCATATGATCTCGCTCAGATGTGGAATTTAAGAAACAAAACAAACAAGCAAAGGGGAAAAGGGAGAGAGACAAACCAAGAAGCAGACTCTTAATTACAGAGAACAGTCTGACGGTTACCAGAGGGGAGGTGGGTGGAGGTTTGGGTGACTTAGGGGATGGGGATGAAGGGGGGTAATGAGCACTAGGTGATGCGTGGAAGTGTTGAGTCATGAGATTGTACACCTGAAACTAACATAACACTGGAGAAAAATAAGTTATGCTTACAAAAAAGTGAAATCTAATTCTTCCCACAAAAAAAGAAAAAAAAAGAGAGGGAAAAAAAGAGAAGGGGCATGGGGAGCAGATATTGTGAGGAGAAGCTTCTAGAAATGTGTGGTACGATCTCTGGGGGACCAAGTTCTACACTCAGTAGCCAGGAATGTAATCACTTACAGGGCACCTTCGACACAGTGACCTTTCCTTCCGTTTCGAGCAGGATGGCTTCTCAAATGTCAACATCTTCCATTGTCACCTCACACTGTGCCTGTCAGGTGACTTACGGCCAGCTTAGAAGTGGAAATTTCAGACATTTCTGTGTGGTTTGTATAACACTAATAAAAAAGGATCCTAAAACAAAATGCAAAAGGCCCCAGAAAACCCAAACTTTCACAGATCCCCAAACCCAGCTGTGCTTCTCCTTCCCCAGAAAAGTGTTGGAGTTTCAAGCTTTTGCTACTGAGGTGTGGCCATGGCCGTCGGCACGTTTCAGGCGCTCTGGCTGTGGCGGGAGCTCGTGGCCACAGTGAGCGGGTCATTCTGATTCCAAATGCACCGGGAATTTGCAGCTCGTATCGCCCAGGGTCCCCTGGAGAAACAGAATCAATAGCCAATAGGACGTGCATGCATGTATATATCGTCAATTTTCTTACCCATAAAATGAGTAAAAATACTTTTTAATTTGTAGGGTGCTTGTAAAGATTAAATTAAATGATGGATGATGTATACTTAGTAGGCTAGCCAACACTGGCTGAGTGCTCACCAGCAGCCCTGGACACTGTTCTCAGTACCCTACGGACTCATTTAATCCCCTCCAACAACCCTATCAGGCAGGTAATACTATTATCCTCCTTTATTTTTATTTTTTACCAACAGTTTTATTGAGATATGATTCGCAGCCTATAATCCACTGCTTGTTGGTATGTGCCATCATTAGTAACTTTGTAAAATTGTGATAAAACATATATAAGATAAAAATGTCCATTTAACCCATTTTAAGCATACAATTCAACAACGTTAATTACATTTATAGTGTTGTGCAGCGGCCACGATTCTTTCCCAAACTTTTCGTCCCCCCCCCCAACAGAAACTGTATAACTGTTAAGCATATTACCCCATTTCATAGATGGGAAAACCGAGGCACAAAAGGTGTGGAAACTCGTCTGAAGTTACACAACAAACCCACGGCGGAGCCAGGGTTTGACACAGCTGATTTGGGTCCAGAGCTTGTGTTCTTCATCTCCACCCTGCCTTGGGTATCCAATAGCGGCTAATGTGTGCAGAGAGCCCATAGGTGCTCATGCTTTTCTGCAGTCCTTACAGGAGGTCTGCGAGATAGTGATTACTGCCCCTACTTTACAGTGGGAGAAACTGAGGCACGGGGAGTTTGCCTAAGCACAACCATAGTGTAAGGCAGGCAGAGTTGGAACATGGGTCCTCCTGACCTCGAGGTTCACACTCTTCCCACCTTTCAGCACACGCGTTTACAGTGCCTCCCGGTTTTCCTGCCCCTCTGCCTGGCACCCAGGGCACATGAGGGGCACCAAAGGCCAGCTGAGCTGCCCATCAAAACTGCAGTGGGGAGGAGAGCCTGGCGGTTCCCAGGGGCACACAAAGAGTCCTGCAGATAGAGGACAACTCGTGTCAGGGCAGAGGAAATTTCATCCCAAAGGCAGGGCCCGGGTTCCTCTCCTAAGTCATGACAGTCCACAGGCGAAGGCGTAGGGTGAAGCTGGAATTGCTGGCAGGGTAAGGGGTGCAAGTTCTCTCTGGTTCCATTGCACAGATAGTCCTTAAGGACCTCCCAGTGACCGGCGGTAAGGAGGCCATACAGTCGGATCAGCGGGGTTAGAGGTTTGCACAAATTGCGAGGGTGGAGGTGGGCTGGTGAAAAGAAATATTATATCTGGGCCCAGGAATAATGAAAGGCTTCATCTAAAAAAGTCTTGAGCAATGAAACGGACTTAAAAAGAGGTGATTTTGACAGTTCCAGGAGATATCTGGAGGCAGGAGTGGGAAGGTGCACGGAGGGGCGGGACCGCGCGCCCGGGAGTCCGGACCGTAACCGGGAGGAGGACCTGGGCGGGGCTGCGCGGGGTGCGTGCGGTGGGCGGGGCCTCTCGGAGCTCCGCCCCGGGCCCGCCCGGGGGCAGCAGCCTCCTCCCAGGCGCGGTGGCTCTTGGGGCCTCCGCGGAACCTGCCCGTGCGCCCGCGCGGGAGACGGGACGACCAGGGTTTCTGACCCAGCGGGAAGTGCTGGCGCAGGTGGTCTCGAATGCGTGTTCCTCTTTGCCTCCGATGTCTGGAAGGGGAATTCAGCAACAAGGACTCCTGTCTGGAGCTCTGACCCCAACTTCCTCAATCCAGGCGCTAGAGAGGCGCCCGCAGCTGAGTCCCCCTCCCGCGGGCCACGCACCCTCTCTCCCTTTCCCTGCTCTGCACCTCAGCCCGCGCTCCGGCCAGGGCGGACGTCCCTCTGTGCCCGCGCGTGTCCCTGTCCCGACCTGGGCTGGCCATCTCCCTGCGTTGGGTCGGATAATCACGAGTCTCTCTCCCCTCTGAGACCGCTTCTGTTTTAAGATTGCGCATCGCGAGGCATCCAGTAAGTGTTATGGAATGAATGCGTGAGCGCGTGATGCCCCTGTGCCTCCCCCAGCCAGCCAGAGCGCCCCCTCCTCTCAAAGCCCCCTCTCCCCATGACCGCGACCAGGTGGCCGCACAAGCCTCAGTCCCACTGGGGCCCCCCGTAGACCCTGGGGCGCAAGGTGGCCACCTCTCAGGTGTGCTTCCTGGTAACCTCAGACATTCCTGTCCCCATGCTGGGTGAGGCCTCAGGTGGAGGAAGAATCAGGAACACTGCTGAGGAAAGACTCTTCCTACAGATCTGGGCGGGGCTGGGGGGTGGGATGGGGTGGCTGAGTTGGTGGCTTGCTCTAGGAGGCCCTGGCCCCACCTTCTCCGTGTTCCTGGCCTGGGTAACCTGCTCCCTGCCCTCTGGATGGGAGCAGGTGGTCGCTGCTGGAAACTGTGATTGGGACAGTGCCCTGTCTCTCGGGGTTGTGGAAAACAGCTTCTTTGACTTCTTCTTTGACTTTCCTGGAAAATGGCCCCAATTTTCTGGAAGAGGGAAGGAGGATCTGGTTCTTGGAACATTCCCGTTTCTTCTTCTTGCAGGTGCCACTCACTCAGTTGCACGTGAAGGCTGGGGCATCTGTGACCAAAACTGGCCGAGGCCTGGGGTTGAGTGGTCCCCAGACAGGGATCCTAGCTCCGGTGGGGCTGCTCCTTGCAGTGGCTCGGGGCAGGCTTGGCTGTTCTCTCCTGCCTGTCCTCTGCCTCCTTAACCCTTGCCCCCGTTCAGAGGCAGGTCAAGAAGGCCTGTGAGGGCCCCGGGGTCTTCCTGAAGAACTTTCTTATGCTGTAAATGGCATCCTGCATCCTGGGGCTGCTCTGTCCCAGGACCCAGCTCCCTTTGCCACCTCTCTTTTTTCTGCCACTGTGCCTTTTCTCTGGGTGGCCTCTCTGGCCAAGCCCTCCTGAGCAGGGAAGGACTAAGAGGTCAAGGGCAGGAGGAAGCTGGGGCCTTGCCACCTCTGGGCAATGATTCTCTGGGCTCTGGGACCACGTGTAACTAAGGAGGATGAGTGCCAGTGGATTCGGGGTCAGAAAAGGCAGGCGCTCTGGCCCTTTTCCGGAGGTGGTGGGACCCTCTCTCTGTCTTTCCCTCCAGCAGTGCCCCTGGCCGTGGTGTTCTTCAGGCTTCCCACCAGGGTGTCCTCATTCTAGAGGGCCATCTGCGGGTCTCATGGAACCCTGCCTGGGTCGGCAGGTCTCTTGGGGACCACGGTACCCTTCTTCCGAGCCCTTTGTGCAAATAGTGCCCTTAGCAGGCTGTGTCCACCAAGGAGCTGCCGAGGTACTCGGGCTCTGTCCTGAATCCCTGGCAAGCATCGGGCCCTTGTTTCTGCATCAGGCTGCACTTGGGCTGGGCTGACCTTGTCACATGGCTGCATGACCCTCACGGGCTGCAATCGCGTTTTCTGACCTTGAATCTTGCACCGAGCACTGCGCACACGTACCGGACACTCAGCAAACGGGTGTCCCTTCCTTTGGCTGCTGCCTGCCGGCCCTGTCGCCAGCCTGGGCTCTGGGTGGTGACTGAGCTCCCATTAGCCTGCCTGTCTGTTTTAAGGAATCCTCAGTCTGCCCAGCTCGCTCCCCCTGCTTGAGGAGCTAAGTTCCCCAAGTGTCTCGCACACTCCTCTCACCTCCTCTCCTTCCCCTCCCGGCTCTCCCATCACAAAGGGCTGCCCCAGCTCCTCACATGTACACAGAGGTGCTGCAGTTTCCAGAAGAATCCTGGGGCGCGGGGAACCCACCCAGCAGGCAGTCTGCCCCACCCCCCTGCTGCCCACTTCCTGGCCTCCCTGGGCCCTTCTCTTCACATGCACAGCTCCTGGGAACCCCTGCCCTTCCCTGTCCAAGGGGGAAGGCCTCACTCACCCCCACCTCAGTGACCCCGGGACAGCTCTGTTCCCCCTGCCTCAGCAGCTCTCCCCACCTCCAGTAGGGTCAGCAGATTTTCTCCTTTGCCTGTTGGGCCCCCAGCTCCGGGCCACGTGATCCCGAGCCCTGTCACAGCCACCCGACTCTTGGTTCGCCAGCAACCTGTGACCTTGTTCTTTAAGGCCTTAAGTTTTCTCATTTGCCCCAGAGTTACCTAAAGGGCTGAAGGGTGGTGGGCAGCCCCCCACCCCCACCCCCGAGGGTCAGGGCACGATCTGGTCACTGAAGGTTCCTCAAGGGAGCATCATGAAAAAGTTCTGATTTTCACAAGGTCACAGAACAAAAGGAACCCCTAATTGCCTCACACCGTATCCCACTAATCTAGTGGATGATTAGATTCTGTCTTAGGAAAAATATTTGACCTCTAGGGGTGCAGTTAGAGTGTGCGTTGGGGGGGAAGCATGATGGGGGCCTTTTGTCACGGGATGTGCCCGATCTCATGCCTGCCCTTCCCCCACCTTCCCCCACCAGTTCCCTCAAAGCTGAGACTCACCAAAAATGGCAACTGGTTTTTCTCTTCGAGTCTGTCGAGAAGGGGCAGGGTTTTGCCTTCCAGGCATGGAAGCTCGAGCCAGCGTCATCATGTGTTGGTTAAATAAGTACAATTTGTTGAGCACTCTGTGCCATGCACCCTGCTAGATGGTCTGGGGGGACACAAGTGAAAGGGGCAGAGACACAGACAGCCCTCACCCTCTTTGACGTCAGTTCAAATCCCAATTCTGCCATTTACTGCGTAACCCGGGGCAGATCACTGAGTCCTCCCGCTGCTGCTCTGTGAGCCGTCAGATGAGGTTGGGCGTTTGTGCTTTGCTGCTCTTGCCTGGCATATAGTAGGTGCTCAACAAATGGCCGCCGTTCTTCTTCCAGGCTGCGGGGGGCCTCTTTCTTCTCACGTGGAAATTGCCCAGGAAGCTCCTGAGCTTTGGCTCTGGACTCAGCCGGCTGTCCCGAGTTTTTGAGTCCCTTGGGAGGATTCTGGGGCAGTTGGCCGATCGGCTCCAGGTCCTTGCCACGCCGTGCAGTGACCCGGGGTTGGAGCTCTCGCTATGTCCTGTTCTAATTTCTGTTTCTCTCTATGCTGTGTAATTGGGCCGCTCTTTCAGTCAGCTAGAGCTGTTAATGACCTTGAGAAAGGATCCCAGCCCTGCATATAGAATGCTGCTCTTTTGAAGTCACCCACTTTCTTCGTGGGTCTCAACGTGTGTGTGTTTTCCCTCCTGGGCACGCCTTCCCTTCCACTTTGATGCCGCCTCGGTAACAACAGGGTTTGGAATTACTAATTCCCAGTGTGCAGTGAGGTGCAGTTTTATTACACAGAAAGGGGGAAAATATAATTGCTGTCTCGAGTCATCATTTTCAGAAGGCTGCGAGCATAACCTCTCATTAATATTTCCTCTGCAGCCAAGGTGGGTAACTGGGATAGGCCTAAAAATATTGTTGTCCTCTCTGCATGGAGAGATCGCGAGCTGGGGAACATGGGGCCAGTGTGTGCTTTACAGTTGTTTGCAATTATTTCTAAAATTAAAGATATTTAACCCATTAACCGGTAAGAAAGTGGAGGAGGGGCTTATGGAGACACAGCTCTTTACTGAGTGGCATAAAGGTGCAAATCCCAGGCAGAACCCATCTCAGCCCCTCCACTCGGGGAGCCACGTCACCCGCCCCTGCAATGGATTTGGGGCATGGGGTCTGGGGGGTGCCAGGGGCTCCCTGGTGAAAGCCGAGCTCCCGGGTCACAGGGACGGACATTCACAGGTCACTGGGTTGAAGGACGCAATGGGAACTGCTGTGGTCTTTGATGTTCTCTGGAGTGAAGGCCCTTGCAGTGTTCAGAGTGTCTCTAGGGAGAAGGCCCAAGGCCGATTCCCGGACTGGGAACCCGGACTGCTCTTGGGGCAGGGAGGCAGGCCTCTGGGGAGCTGGGGAGCAGAATCTTCGGTGACTAACAGCAATCCTTCCCAGGCCTGGGGGGTCCAGCTGGTTGGGGACCCAGCTGGCTCCTGGGGGTGGGGGTGGCTAAAGGCTCTGCTTTTCATGTCCTCACACGATTTCACAGACACGAGCCCATCTGACCATGGGAACAGCCCCCTGAGACCTGTGGGAATGTGGCCGGTCGACTTTTATCTCATGGGAGCCTCTGAAGCTGGGGCTTCTGGCTCAAGTTATTGATTCCCGAGGTCACCTGGCCCTAGGTGAGCCGGGATTGGTCAGTGGCCTGGCTGGGTGCAGGCAACCGTGGATCCCGGCAGGGGTGTGGGCTGCTCAGCCTCTGGTGACCTGGCTCTTGGCCGCCAGGCCTCCCTTCCTGTTCTTATCTGCAGGTGTTCTGACCCCTAACCCAGGGTGCACCCACGTGAAGGGGATCATCGCCAAACTGTAGAAGCACCCCTGGGATTTTTATGGCTATCCCTGCTCAACCCCGGACTTGCTCTGTTTGTGTTCTTGGGCTTACTGCATTTTCTGGGAAAAATAAATAAGCAAAAAACATTGGCCAGTAGGTTTATGGCCACATAGCATTAGTGACAAAGGGGATTGGTTGTCTTAGTTATTAATCATCTGGAGATTTCTAGACGTGCTCCCATTTGTGCCCAAGGGGTGCGTCTTGGCAGGGGTTCTCTCTTTGGGAGAAAGGCCACGGGGTCGGTCAGCCCCGAGACTGGACTGGGGGTCGTGGGGGAGGCTGGAGGG
>CM052885.1:4275975-4291561 GCA_028534135.1 Potos flavus | reverse complement strand
GCTTCTGGCAATTTGCCTGATGGCGTAGTGCTGGTGTCAGAAAGTTCCAGGCTGCTTGCTGAGCTGGGGTCCCACCCTCTTTGGAAGTCGTGCCCTCTGAATCCACCAGGTGACCAGGGACCCCGAGTGCAGGGACAGCGTGCTTGGTGAGAGGACTGGCACAGGCTTGGGGGGCTGGGAGGCCAAGGGGCACGCAGTTTAGGGGAGCAGGTTGGAAGAGACAGCCAGGGGATCCTGTCTGCCTGAGCCCAGCTGTGAGGGGACCTGGAGATGGTTTCTTAGCCTCGAAGCCCCTTAGTCAGCATCTGGCCTTGATTCGCCTTTTGAAAAAGCGCTCAAACCTCTTGTTCCTGGGGGAGTAGTTGTCAGGGCCGCTCCTGTTCAGAGAGGCGCCTCTCGGAAAGGGTTCCAGGAGGTAGGACAAGGTTTGCAGCTCGGGTCTGAGCAGCCTCCGGAATTGGAACACCTGACGGGCACGAGTCTGTTCTGGGGAAGTGGTAAGTAGGTAAGTCCAACGAACACTGCTCTACTTTTTCTGGGGCCTGGGGAGCACGGGGGCTCAGGCTGTGGGGAGCTGGACCCAGGTCGGGGCACTGCAGCCCAGCTTACCAGAATGGGGCAGTGGGGGGCTTCCTCGGAGCCCCCCGTGTGCCTGCTGCCCGCGGGGACACACAGGTCTCTGTGAGATCCTGGCCCTCTGTCCTGCACCATCGCGGTCTGTGTCTCTGCAGGGCTCTCTCCACCCGCCTCTGGTTTCAAATGAAAATTTCTGTCCAGGGTTGGAAGGCCTCCGGGCCACCTTCTTCCTGTGTGTGTGTGTGGGGGGGGGGGGGGCGCTGGTCTTGGCTCGGCCTGCCACCAGACTTCCTCGTCCTCTTCGGCCACCTGGGGCGGGCAGCAGCCCTTAGAGACTGGTGCCCGCTGGCCGGCCGCACCCCCAGCCGCCCAGCTGCAGAGGCCTCCTTCAGCCTCATCAGGCCCCTGACTGCTGTGCACGTGCCTGTCTGTCCGTCTGACACAGCTGGGCCAGGCCTGCTGATGCAGGAACTTGTCTCCGGTCACTCGCGCGGTTGCTCCGCTTGTCCTATAACTTACTGTAGTTCAAGGCCACGGACCTTGTCTTCTGGGGTTTCCCCGGAGGGCCGCGGCTCGTGCTCTGTGCTAGAGGGTGGCCGCTGCCTGGGGACACATTCGGGCCGGTTTCTCCCAGCTGGGGTGGCTGAGGTTCCTGTTCCCAGAGGCTCAGGGAAGGTGCCAGAGCCTCGGAGTCGGGCCCGGCTCCGAGTCCCGGTTCTTCCAGTTCGGTGTGACCTGGGGCAGCTCACATCACCTGTGTGAGCACCGCTTCCCGCATGATGCCCGAGTCTTTGCTGTAGGCTGCCTGCGTAGTTGGCGCCGGAAGGAGCCAGACCCTTGGGGTTCCCGCGGGGTGGCCTCCCCGGCACAGCTCACGTGCAGCCCGGACAAGTGGCCTTGGGGTCTCCCTTAAATGCAGCAGAAGCCTGTGGGGAACAGAGCATTGCTGCTTCCTCCCTGGAACCGAGAGCGCACTCCCCCCAGCGGCTGGGATTTGGGTCAGGGCCCCCCCTGATGGGTTCCCGGTTACCCGAAGGGCTGCGTTTAAATCAGCTCCCGCACTGAATTTCCAGGCTGGGGTGCAAGGTGGCTTTGGAACCCAGGCTGGCCGCCCCGATGGCTACACGCGGGTTTCCTCTGGGGTATGAAGCTTCAAACACAATCCCTTCAGCTGTCTTGGGAAATGCAAAAACACCAGGTGCAGGCCTGTCGGTTAGAGTTTCCATTTACATTACCTGGGGCTTTGCTGTCCAGCCTCCCCCCCCCAGCTAGGACTTCACCGTTCCCCGGTCACAAGCACCCAAGGAATGCGCCAGTCAGCAAGGCCGGGCTGCTTCCCCCAGGCGGATGGCCCGCCACATGGGCTGTTCGCCCTAAATGCAGGGCGACACAGCGGCTTTGGAGGCAAGGGTCCTTGGTCCAGATCCCCCTCGTTACCTGGGTGGCCTTGGGAAAGCCTCTGAGCGTGGAGACGGTCGTGCTTCCTTGGAGGTGGGGTGAGGACGAGGTGAGCCGAGGCACGCGGCGTGTCCGGCACAGGGCGTGTCTGGCACAGGGCTTGGGAAGTGATAGCTGAGAGTGAGAAGGCAGCCCCCACGGCTGGCCTCCTACCTCCCAGCGCCGCAGGGTGCTTGCAAGTATCACCCCCTGTGGACGGCACAGCAGTCTTATGACATAGAAAGCATGATACCCCATTTTCCTGAGGGGGAAACTGAGGCATGGAGGTGTGAAATAAGGTGCCCAAGGTCACTGAGCTGGTAAGAGGCAGAAGCCCGCATCTGTACTGAGGCAGTCGGACACCAGGGCCTGCGCTGTCCCCTGTCCAGGATGTCCCCGCCCTCGGAGGCTGCAGGCGGGTATCCCTCGCCAGGCTGCACACGCCGTGGCCGAGGGCCCTCGGCAGCTCCTGTCTCTTGTAGTCCCCAGTGGGTCGTAGGTGGCTGGCATGACTGGCCCAGGCTCCCGTGCTGTGGTCGGCTAGAGCCCCTCTCTGCAGTTTCGCCTTTTCTAGAACGTCATAGGGCTGGACTCATGCAGTATGTGGTCATTCCAGATTGGACTAATTCACCTAGAAATATGCATTTAGGTTTCCTCCATGTCTTTTCCTGGCTCGTAGCTCATTTGTTTTCAGCGCTGAGTAATATTCTGTTGTCTGGATGTTTCACAGTTTATCCTCTCACCTGCTAAAGGGCATGTTGGGAGCATCCATGTTTTGGCAATTAGGGATAAAGCTGCTGCACACATCCGTGTGCAGGTTTTCGGGGGGATATAAGTTCTCAGCTCCTTTGGGCAAACGCCAAGGAGCACGATTGCTGGATCATATCGTTAACAGTACGTTTAGTTCTGCAAGAAATCACCAAACCATCTCCCAAAGGGGCTGCACTGTTCTGCATTCCCACCGGTGACGTGTGACGGTTCCCGTGGCTCCTGGTGCTCGTCAGCATTTGGCGTTGGCAGGGTTCCGGGTTTTGGCCATGCTGATCGGTGTGTAGTGGTATCTCTTTGGGGTTATAATGGGTGTTAGCTCGCCTTTTTAGCCTCACCTAGATCCCCTGCTGTCTCTTTCTATGCTTTGTTTATTCAGCAAAACTTTCTGGAGGGATTCGTCCTTTTATGTGCGTGGGTTCATGAGCACGACTCAGCGCCTGCTCGCTGCCTGTTAGAAGCCACGCCGTGCCTTGTGCACATACGTGTTGCATGCATGATATGTAATTCTGGGGTGTAGGAGTGAAATGGCTCTGAAGAAGGATTCTGGCAGAGCTACTGGAAAGGCTGGGGGCACACATCACTGTGACATTTGGCTACTCCTGGAGGGTCTAGGCAGGGTCCCCTCCTGCCTGTTCTTGGCTTATTCTCAGCCCCGCAAAGTGCCTGAGCCAGGGTGGACCCTCAGGACATGTTTGTTGAATGACTAGGAGGAAATCAAAGGAGGGTTCCTGGGGGAGGTGGCATTCAAGCTGAGGGAGAGAAGAAGGGGAATGGCAGGCACCAGGCTCGGAGACGCGGAAACGCACTCAGCTTGCAAACTGGAATCAAGCAAGAGGTCTGGTTGGGCTTTGTTTTGTCACGAGCTGTGCGTTTGGGGCAAGCGAGTTTCTGGAGGAAAGTACTAAAGATCCGTCTGTTGTTCAAGAAACATTTACTTGCCATCTACCCTGTCTGAGGCTCTGTGAAGGCTAACATGAGGCTGTGGGCAGTGCTGGGGGGCTGGTGGGGGAGCCAGTGAGGCCCCCATGATGTCCTGGGCCCTGGGTGGGGGGGACTCAGGCCCAGAGGGGAGCATTAGGAGGAGGGCATCAGGCCGGGGTCAGAACACAGGGCGCCCTGCGGGAGCCTGGGAGGCTCACATCTGGACCGCCCAAGTCTCTGCGGGCCCCTGGGGACATGCTGCGGGGGGCACGTGGGCAGGGACATCCCATTGGGGCCTCAGGAGACATGCTTTGGGGGGCACGTGGGCAGGGACGTCCCATCGGGGCCTGAGTTCCCTCCTAGGTCAGGTGACCACCCAAAAGCTTTATGGCTACTTTGCGGCCTGGGGGAAGGGTTGGGGTTTAACCTGCTGTGCTCCTTCCGCTGGGAAAAGCCTCGCGTCTCTGTAGATGCTAAAGCTACCAAATCCGTGCTTGATTTGCTTAATGAAATGTTGTGCTTCTTAGCGGGCGCGGCGTGGGGCGAGTATCGTCCGGATGCCGGGCCTGCATGGCTGGGGGTTGCCAGTGACTTTTTGGGCCCGTGAGTGCGGGGTTCCCGGGGCTGCTCGCTCAGCCAGCCCTGAATACACAGCAGTGGCCTCGGGGTCTGACCCGGGGGTCCCAGGCCCCCGGGGAGCCAGGCCTCAGGTCAGCCGGAGGCGGCCACCCCACCCTCGGGGGCCTTCCAGGAGCCAAAGGGACCGTAAGCCCCCATCTTTAGGATGTTGGCAGAAGGGAAACCACTGATGACATCTGCTTCCTGGTCCTTCGGGAGGAGGGACTCCCCGGTGGAGGAACGTCCAAAGCCAGGGCCCGCGCTCTGCTGTGAGGTCCGTGGTGCGGGTCTGTCCCCGCACACGGCTTGCTTTGGGGCTCCCGGTGGTAGGAAGCCACTCGTGGGTGGACAGACCTCTTGCTGAGACAGGAAAGCACACTGGGCGAGGTCGACCCCAGCAGCGGACCCCACTCCTCTCCGTGAGGGTGGGTCGGCGCCGTGGTGCTCTGTGCCCAAACATAGGATTTCTGAGATTTGGGGTCATTTTTGGGTTTTGGACTCAAGCCGTGGCTTCTTCTCCCCAGTGATCTTCCTTTTCTCCCCTTCTTGAACTTCCTCAGGAACACGAGTCAGATGCAGCATCTGCTGTGTGTGTGTGTGCGTGTGAGGGCGCGACTGTCCTTAAATAGTAATTATTCAGCAAAACCAAAGAGAAGTCTTCTGTAAGGATATTTGCCCCTTAAACGATCATTAATGAGGTTGTGAAGTGTTGTATTCCCAGGTCCTTACATGGCTCCCACCACGCCTGGCTCGGGGACCGGGCTGGTCGCCTAGTTGACGCCCCCTCGTCCCCAACGGCGGCTTCTCTCCTCGGACATAGCCGTCGGCCCCTTCCCTCTACCCTGTCTCCCGGCACGGCTGTCCCAGGCCCGTTCATGTTGGTTCCCGCCGCAGGGCCCGGAGCCCCCGGCACTTGGCAGATCTTGGCCGATGAGGTCCTCTGGTGGGAGGGAGGAGTGTGCGTTCGGGTGAGTGGCCCAGGGCTTGCCCTCTCGGTGGTGCCTGAGTGCGGGAGCTGCGAGGCTCCCGGAGGCCAGTGAGGAAGACGAGGCAGGGCTGAGGCTGGGCTGCTAGTGGCTAGGAATCTGCCAGTTGCCGGCCCGGGGAAGTGGGGGGCCGGGTTGGACTCACGTGGGTGGCAGAAGCCATGGTCACGGGTGAGTTGGCGGCAGCTGCGGGGAAGGGTGGTGGGAGCTAGCTTCCCCACGGGGTGGGGGCTGGCCTGGCAGCCTCAGATGGAAGGTGGGGGGCAGATCCGTGGACCAGACCGGTGGGTGACCTGGAGGGAGTGGTCAGCAGGGATCTAGGCCGGGACACAGCTCTTCCTCCTTCCTTCCCTCCCTCCTTCCTTCCTTTCTTCTCTTACTCGTCACCTGGCTGGAGCCAGGTGTGGCTGGAGAGGCTGGAGAGGCTGCACGGGCTGGGGGAGGGGGTGCTGGAGCCCGGCTCCTCGTCGCTAAGCGGGGGGACCGCCCGCTGGGTAGGCTGGCCCGAGGATTAAGACCCCGCGTGCACGATGCCAAGGTGACAGCGATTTTGTTCACAACAACCGGCTCGTGTTTTTGCCCTGCATGCAACGGCGGTGCGCTCTGGCTTCAGGGCGGCCCCTGAATCATCCAGGGACAGGTGGGGGCAGGTCGAGGAAGAGGCCACGTGGGGCTGTGGCCGTGCCTTCTAGATTGTTCACAGAGGCACCCCTTGTCCCAGGGCACTCAGGCCTGGATTCCTGAGTGAATCCGTAAGAAGCACGCAAGTTAACATGACATGTTGCTAAGTAGATTTCTCTGAAAAGGTGTTCTCTGTCTGGGGTAATGACAGATGTGAGTGTCGCCATGGTGACAGGCCCGCTGTTGGGAAGCACACAGCACAATGGTTCAGACGGCCCGCCTACGACTTATGGTTGTGGAAGGTAAGCAAGGCCCCTCTTGGGAAATTTTCGCGAGGGGTCTTCTCCTTCCGGGGGCCAGTTTCCAAAGCTGACTTCGTTTTGTGCCTCGGGAGACCAGGTGAGACGGGGAAGCCATCGTGTGTGTTTGGAGGGAACAGCATCTGTCCACAGCACCCGGTTGGAAGTTTGAGGACTTTTCAAGAATTGAAGGTGATTAGGAAAAAAAATCCCACGAGGAGCAGACTCTGTAGTGAGGTCATTTCAACACGACAAGTGCTCCTGGGCGGCCTGCTGTGCCCTGAGGGTCCCGTGAAGGGGGAGGGTGGGTGCTGAGATGTGACCGTGAGTGAGCCGGGGGCTCGGGCCCTCAGGGGTCAAGGCGGAGGGCCGGATACGGGGCAGACTGGGCTCCAGGCTTCTAGTGCCGTGCAGACAGCGGGGCGTGTGGGGGCCGGGGCGAGCCCCGGGGCCAGGGGCCCACTATGTCTCATTTGGAAGTGTGTCTAGAGTTGTGGAAGCTTGACTACCCCATGCTCTCCTACAGATGGGCCTGGAGAGCTTGTTGGAAGGTTCTAGAAGGGGAGAGCAGCTACTCCTGTACGCTTGAGCCCAGAAGGTTCCTCTTCCCTCAGGGAAGGTCATCCTCTCCCTCCGAGCAGCTTCGGGAGGGACACACATGGAGTGGTGAGGGGAGAGGGGGACCCGCCTAGCCAGCCAGATCAGCCTGGTCAACGCTGGCGATCAGCGGGGTGACAGGTGTCGCAGCTGGAGCGCCCTCATGTCCTGCTCTGGAGACGTGGATCCCCGGGTCTCCCGGTCCGCTCGGGCCTGGACTGCCGACGCGTCACCTTGAGCAGATGCAAATCCCGGTCTTGGCGTTTCATGGCTTCTGCATCTGTTCTTTGATTTTTCTGTATTTTGTCTCTTTTGAATGAGAAAAAAAATGCCCCTGCTTATGAGAACAGAAGGAACCAAGTTTCAGGAAGCGCTGCTCATTACTTAGTGGGGAATGGCATCTCACTGCTGTCCAGCGAGCCGTCCGTCATGGTTTTTAAGCAGGACCCAGCCATGACCAGTCACTCATTGCCTCTCGAACTTTCTTCTCAGGCGCCAGCTCGGCGCCCGTCCTGTGCAGTTGTTCTCCAGCTGTTTCTGTTCTCCTTACTCGCCACAGCCCGGAGGGCAGCCGCTCTCTCCGGAATCCAGAACAGGCCCCCTCTCTTTCTTGTTCTCCCCCTGGATTTCCTGATCACAGATGCAGAGATCGCGGATGGAGGCTGGAGACACTCTTTGAAGACAGCCCTGCCCCAGCGATGTGATTTCCTGCCCTGTATTCAGGACTCCTTTTGTGGGAGTTAAGAAACACATGACACCGGCCGGGGGCTGCCTCGTGCCTTTCCTGTGACGGTTTCTAGCAGGGACGGGGAGGGAAAGGAGATCGCCATCCGGGTTCCTATCTGGACACGGACCCTAGCCTAGGTAGCCCCACACCAGCAAACAGTTGGCTTTGACCTCAGATCTGGGCTGCCTCGTCACACTGCCTCGAGGACTTGCCAGCTGGCTTATATGATGGCCAGTCAACCGTACATAATCCCACCGACGTGGACCCAGCGGCACCGCCCCCCCCCCCCCCCCCAGCTATGGCATGTCACCGAGCGCCCAACTCAGCTTGTACAGAGTTAATTTGGATGACAGCTGTGTGAAAGGTCACCCAACAGTCCGCGTGTGGGCGGTGGGCAAATTCTCATGGTCCTGGGGGTGGGGGGGGGCTGGACTGGCTGTGCACCAAATCCCAAATCCCCCTCTCTGGGGCAGACTCACATTAACCATGCTCCCAGCACTGATGGCTATGCTGGATGTCCGCTTCTTATTTTGCAATGAGCACTCCATCTGTCTAAGGGTCCAGAGAGCTGAGTCTTCTGCTTACCCCGGTCTGTGTGGGGAAAGCCACTTGGCAAACTCCTTAATCCAACGGTTGCCTGGTGACGGTGGGATCAGAGCCCGGGAGCAGGTTAGCAGATGTGAATGCTTGGTGACATGTAGAGCAACGCCCGTGCATTTCTCTCCCCGATCTCTATTGCGGGGGGCGCCGGCCATGGGGACCGGAGACTCAAAACCCATTCCTCAGACAGACCTGCTTCTCTTCTGGCTCCCTGTTTTTCTGGGTTTCCGTGGCTGAAAGATTCTCTACTCTAAAGAACAGCCTCCTTTCATTATGGCACTCATTTCAGACACTGTCTTTACTTTCTCCCTATTTCGCTTGTGTTCGTGGCTGGTCTGACCTCCAGGCTAATGGTGTCTAGTGTAAACTTTCCCAGGCCTCTCAGCACACTGCCGAAAAGGACTCTGGGGTCTCACTGAGGTTATGTGTACCCATTGGCAGTTCTTTGTTTTCGGGGGGATTGGTTCTTAGTTCCCCTCTCTGCCTCTGCTTGTTGCCACCGCTCGGCCTGTAGGGAGACCTTCAAAAGGCTCTCGTGAGAGATGAGCAAGGCCGTGAGCCCAGCCTGAGCATCTGTTAAGGACAGATGCAGGTTTATGGGGCTGACACTTTGTAGGCTCCTCTTTAAGATGAAAACACACAATTTAAGATATAGTGTTAGGTACACAGAATGACTACTTATTTAAAAAGGGTCTGGGTTAGTAAGGAGCTTCAAGCGGTTCGCTTTAGGAAATGCATGAGAAATTGACCTCTGCCCCAGGGTATGACACAGAAGGGGTGCGTTTGCGTCCAGAAGATACATGATTGCAGACTGTGGGTGCTCAGGACGGGATCTTCATGGTTATCATGCCTGAGCTTAAAAACATTCATTGAGGGGCGCCTGGATGGCTCAGTTGTTAAACGTCTGCCTTCCGCTCAGGTCATGGTCCCAGAGTCCTGGGATCGAGCCCCGCATCGGGCTCCCCGCTTCTCCCTCTCCCTCTGCCTTATGTTCCTCCTGCTTGTGCTCTCTCTCTCTCTTTCTCTCTGGGTCAAATAAATAAATAAATAAAATCTTAAAAGAGAAAAAAAAAAAGTGTATATTGATAATATACAAATCATGGATTTCCTCTTACACCCATAAGGGAAGGAATAATGAGGAATGACCTGGGACAAAAAGGACGTAATTCTCCTCTAATTCTGTTGCTCAAACTGCCTTCTCCCGTAAGTAATCCCTACGGACAACTCAGGGCGCCTCCCAGGCCTTCTTCTTAGCAGCTGTAGGTGCACATTTCCCTCAGTATTTCAAAGCACGTGTGGAAAGCCGCGATGTGTCTGCCCACAGCCGACTTGGCCGATCGCTTACCGATGAGCATGTGGGTTTATTTCATTTTGTTGCTTTTACGGACACTGTGGTCGTGATTGTCTTTTTGCGAACATTTTCTGGCCTGTTTGGACATCTGGGAATGTTTCCGTGGGGCAGGCAAGTGGAAATGGCGCGCCGGGTGAAAGGGCTTACGATCTAACCTGTTGGCAGATTCTGTAAATTGTTCTCCGGAAAGACGACCCCAGTTTCCACTCCGGTGATGGTATAATAGCACTTCTTTATGTGCTTCTCCATGTCTATTTTTGTCAACATGGTGGGTGAAAAATAATATCATTATTGGGGTTTTTTTGGGATACTGTTTTAATATGAAGATATATGGTTGTTAGTAACATTTTTTTTTGACTTGGACTAACTCCAAAGTGAATGCATTCTCCCCAAGTGGAGAAAGCCAGAAAATCCCACTGAACCAATGTTCAAGCCATGTACAGGTTCTAGTCACTTCTGGCCACCTACCCTGTTACCACCTGGCCGGTGCCACCATGTTCCTTGGTCTGGGTGACGCAAGTAGCGTCCTCACTGGTCTTCCTGCCCTTGGTGTGGCTATTTCAGTGATGGGCCTCAGACCATCCTGTTACAACTCCTGGGCTTGAGACCTTCCAATGCCCGTGCCCTCTCGTCTCACTCATCCTTGAGCAGAGGTGAAGCCCTTATAATATCCTACGAGGCCCCACACGGCCTGGGCGCCATGTCACCCCCCCCCATTGTCTCCCCATTGCTAATTCAGTTCCAGGTCCACTGACCTCTCTGCTCTCCCTCTGGTCAGATGAACGTCCACCATGGGCTTTGACACAGGCCGTTCCTCCATCTAGAAGGTTCTTCCCCCAGATATTCACACAGACAACTACCTTACCTCCTTCACATCTTTGTTTAAATGTCATTTTCTCAGTAAAGCCTACCCACATTTAAAACTGTGAACTCTTAATCTTTGTGGCTGTGTTTATAGATTTTATGGCACTTTTGAATATATTATATAATTACTATTCTGTTTATTGCTCGTTATCTGTCTCCCAGCTATAGTGTCAGATTCTTGAGGGGAAGGCTCTTTTTTCCCCCCTCTCAGTTTATTTAAACAAGCAAACGAAATACCAAAACCCGTTCGCCCAATTCCCCTACTCCCTAGCCCCCACCTCTAGCAACCACTCATCTGTTCTCTATGAGCTTGGTTATCTATATGTGCAGGGGTTTTTTAAATTAATTTTTTTCTAAGATTGCACTTGTAAGAGAGATCGTGTATCTTTCTCTGTCTGACTTGTTTCACTTAGTATAATGCCCTTGAGGTCCATTCATGGGGCAGATGGCAAGATTTCATTCTTCTTTATGGCCGAATAACATCCCACTACATGGGTATACCACAATTTCTTTCCCCATGCATCCATCAGTGGACACCGGCTGGTTTCCATTTCTAGGCAATTGTAAATAATGCTGCAAAGAATATGGGGGTGCACCTCTTGAAATTAGTGTTTTCATTTTCTTTGGATGAATACTCAAAAGGGGAATTGCTGGATCATAGGGCAGCTCTAATTTTAATTTTTTGAGGGACCTCCATATCGTTTTCCGCAGCGGCCACACCTACTTAGAGTCCCACCAACAGTGCTCAAGATGCCCTTTCCACGGCATGCTTGCCAACACTTGTTATTTTAGTCTTTTTGATAATAGCTACCCAAACAGGTGTGAGGCGACGTCTTATTGTGGTTTTGATTTGCTTTTCCATTATGATGAGTGATGTAGAGCATCTTTCTGGGTCCCTGTTGGCCATCTGTAGATCTTCTTTGGAAAAATGTCTATGCAGATCTTCTGCCCATTTTTAATTGGATTTTTCCTTTTTTTTTTTTTTTTTTTGCTATTGAGTTGCATGAGTTCTTTATATATTTCAGTTATCAGCCCCTTATCAGATATATGACTTGCAGTCTTTTCTCACATTCAGTAGGAAAAGAACCGCAGGCAATGTTGACAAAGATCTCTGCAAAAGAAATTCTGCTGCAAGGTGAGGGTCATCAAAGTTCCCCGTGAGTGACACCTTGGGTCGGACAGGCCTCGGGTCAGCGGAAGGGCCTCCCGGACAGGGAGTGAGCAGCTGCGTGGCTGCCCAGATCCCACGTTCACGTGCACGCTGCGTGTTTCGGTTCTAGGTGTCAGTACCTGTTTCTCAGGTACTTCCTGTTCGAGTCACTGGGGCGGAGTCCACCCCTCGCTGGGAGTCTAAGGGGAAGACGGCCAGCAGCCTGTCCTCTACCCTCTGCCGAACACTGTGCCTCATGGCATGAGGTCTGCCCCTGCGGTGCACGGGGTCCCCAACCGGGGGAGAGCCCCTTACTGCTCCTCCGTGAGGAGGCCCCCCCCAGGCCAGGTGGGCTGGGGCACTGCCTTCCGGGCATTGAGCTGTGCCTCCTGTGATGGGAGCTTGCACTCAGCTCCCCCCAGGTCCCCCCTGCGTCACCCCCCGCTGCTGGACCAGAGCCTGGGGGCACTCCCCAGGCCACCTGTCCTGTCACACGTGCCCACGTTGGGAGGGGATGATGGCAGATTACCTGGATCACAAGGTCCTGGGCACCCCTCCCTCTACCGCCATTTTCTCCCGGCCCTGTCAGGCTTCCAGACCGAAGGGCTCGGGTATCGGGGCCTGTTGCTGGGCCTTTCTCTCCTCACTCCTGTCGCCCCTCACGGACAGGAAGGGGAGAGAGACAGGAGGGCTGTCTGTTGTTGAACTCTTCTAGGTTCCTGGATGTGCCGTCTCCTGATTCGGGGGCCATGCTGCCGCGGGGTGGGGGTGGGAAAGCCAGCCCGTGGTGGAGGCCTTCCCTCCGAGCGCGGGGCCCTGGGCTGCAGCCTGCCTGCACGGGCACCCACACGCCTCCAGCGACAGCATCCTCCTCAAGAGCTCGATTGGTCCTCACAGCAACGCCACCCAGCGGCTGCTTTATTATCACCCCATCACACAGATGAGGACACTGAGGCAGAGAGCCATTGGAATTGTCCTAGTCACACGGCTGAGCAGCGACAGAGCCAGGATTCCAACGCCGGGAGCCTGGCGCCAGGGTCCGTGGCCACATGTCCCCCGCTCGCTGTTCTCCCACACCTCAGACAGGAAAAAAACAAGGGTGAAGGAAGCGCTATATTGACTTTTAAAAATATCACTAAATGAAGAAGAATTAAATGATCAGAATGGTTTCATTGATTTTTGTTTCCATGAAAAATTGTAACATTTCTTTTAAGATCACCGGATTCATTGGATACATTAACAGAAATGTTTGCCAACACTGTAAAAAAAACTTTTTTCCCACTAAGTACAATTGCTTCCGAGGTATGAATTAAGTTCTGCTCATGTGGCCAGACGTCGCTGGTCATCGGCAAGGGGCTGGGTTTCTGGTCCAGGCTTTCCATGTGGCGTGGTGTTTCTAGAAGGACAATCGACAGACACTAGTGATTCCGATCTGGGTGTTTCGCAGACATTTTCTTGAAAATAAATGAAGTGAGCTCGTTTCTTCAAGAAAAATAACTGACAATATTTGTTGCCAATTGTAAAATCGAAACTTCCAAGTGAAAATTAGAATTTTAGAAAACCTGTATCCACTCCTGTGAGCTTGATAGCTTCCTGAGTGAGGTGAGCGGTTATGTTAATGCTATGATTTCCGGAGGTTGTATAATGAAATGTGTCAACATGTCATTAGATCTGCACAGCTCAATGAATCAATATTTTCCAAATGACCCATGCACATTGTTGCAGATTCATGAAGAAGTAAAAAAGAAAAAAACAATATTCAAAGTGCATGATAGTGGGTTTCAATGATACAGTGTTTGCAAAATTGACTGATATAGTTTCAGATTCTACATTGCAACTAATCTTTAAGAGAGTAGCATTTGTTGAGTTTTGGTGTAGTATAAAGGAGAACAGCCCCAGTGATCCTAGAGCCTATTACAAAGCTGTTTTCTCTTTTCCAACTGAATTTTCTTCACATACCTCAACTAAAACAACAAACACACAGATTGAAAGCAGAAGCAGACGTGAGGATCCAGCGGTCTCCCGCTAATTCAGAAAATACAAATGGTTGCCATTCTGCTCATTGTTGTTTTTGCTTTGGAAAAATACAGTTATTTTTCTTAAAATGTGAAATTTACGCCAATCTGTAATGAATCTGTATTGTGATTTTTGATGCAAGTTGAAAAACGTTCAAAAAATTGTCTCAGTTTAAATTTCTAGTACGGCAGATATCTTCGCAATTACAGCTCTCATGAACACCAGCACCTTAGGGATGTTCAGTAATTTTTAGGAGTACGAAGTGGTCGTGAGACCAAAAAGTCTGACATCAGGCACTTTTTGGAAAAGCCAGCCTTAGTCGAGAACAGTTAAGAGGCTCCCTTCAAGGCCCCTGGTTGGCGACGGCCGTGCCGGGAGCAGGGGCGGGGCTCCACCTGCTTTACCTGTGAACTTGGAGCAGCTCGAACTTCTGCCTCCTGTGCAAAGGGCCTGGACCCCGTCCGGCGTGGCTTGGAGAGCTCTGGGCACGTCTCCTCTGTGGCAGGCTATTTCAAAGCAAAATGTAATGTGGGCACCAGCGTTTATTTCTGAACGATGTGCGAAAAGAGAACAGCAGGATATAAAGTTCAAGAGTGAATGTGCAGCGAGTAATGTGGGTGTCGTGTCCCGTGGCTGGGCAGCGGGAGGCGTTCCCGGGAGGACTTGGGGGCCATGCCGACTCAGGCCTGTTTCACGTTGGCCTGTCTCATGTCGGCCTGTCCTGTCTGCACCGGCTTGTGTCACCCTGGACGTCGGGACACGGGGCCTCGGGCACCTAGCTTCCGTGGCTTGGCAGCTACGTTGGGTCAATCGGTGGTGCGCTGGGGACCTCTGGCCCCCCCATGCTTTCCTCCCTGTCAGGATAGGGCTGAGTTTATGTTGTGAGATCTCTAAGTGGAAAGGCGACTTTGTATTTTGGAGCACGAAGGAAATAGAGTAAAGCATCTTTGGTGGGTGTTTTACAGGGGAATCCGATCAATGAAGGGTTTCATCTTCTTCCTCGTTCCTGACAATATTTACCGCGTCTCTGCCCTGCTCTGGATTCAGAGATGAATGAGACGCGGCCCTGCGTGAAAGGGCTCAGTGTAACTGGGAATGTCCGGGCAGTGGGAGACGTGTGGGGCCCGGAGAAAGCCATTTCCTACGACATGGAGTTGGGGAGTAGCCAGTGTTCATATGGAATGCTGGGGACCGTTGGCCAGGTGAGCCGGAAGGCTGAATCCAGGCTGACCCAGAGGGAGTAAGCGGATAGTGATGTTGAGGACAGGGCTGTAGGTTTAGGGAGGAAAACTCAGACAACTTTCTTGGAGTAGTTCGCTTGCTTTGACAAGCATTTTTATTTAGCCGATCCCGTTGAACACACGTGGCTGCCTCCTGCCAAGTCCAGCTTCGGATAGCTGGAGTGGTCTTGGAGAGGTTCGTTGAGAAGATGGGGCATGGACTTGACCTTGAAGGGTGGCCAGGATTTGAGTAGGTGAAGAGGAGCAGGAAAAACATGCAAGGGTTAGGAAGTGGGGTGAGCAGAGGCATGGAAGCAGGAAGATTCAAGGCATGTGAGCCAGCATAACCCAAGTAAAGGAGTTGTGTGGGGAGCAGGTTGGGGTGACAGAATCCAAGCTCTTGAACTCCAGACCCAAGTTTGGAGCCACAGATGGTCTTCGAGTGGTGACGGGGACCGTATGCGTCGGGGCTCTAAGAAAGTGATGCTGGTGGCGATGCTTGGAAGTGACTGAAGGAGGAACTCTAGCCCTGGAACCACTGGGGTGTCTCTTCATTAGAAAAAGATGAAGAAAGAAGTGCTCTAGGGGGACCAACTGAATCGTATGGCGAGGGGGTGGGAGTGAAAACTGCTGCCAAGTTTTTAGCCCAACGCCAGCGAAATACACTTGTGTTTCCTTACATAGCCGAGTGCGCCGCTGATCTTTAAGAAGTGCTTGTCTTCATTGGCACTTAGTTTCTGGGAAGAACAGGAGGAAGAATTCTCTCAGGCTGGGAATCAAGTTTTAGCTCTCTTCGAGGCTATTATTCTTAAGAACACACAGTTAGGATTTC
>CM052885.1:4244033-4259594 GCA_028534135.1 Potos flavus | reverse complement strand
CTGGAGGTGGTCTTAGGCAGAGGACTTGAATATTTCAATGTCTCAGAATCATCTGTGATTTAACTTATAGGATTGCTGTAAAAGTAAAACTTCCAGGGCACGTGCAATGTGTGTCCTCAGGTAGCCTCCATGTTGTGGGGAGCCCCGTTTATATTTTCCCTTGTTTGGACCCACCATCCCTCCTTATCCTTGCCCCAAGGTGCTTACCAATGCTGACTTGGTGCCTCAGGGATTTAGTATTAACTTCCCCATTTTACGGATGAGGCTACTGAGGCTTGGTGAGCTTTAAATGACTTTCCAGAGGGTGGAGCTGGTCACTGATCCATGAGCCTTTTGTCTTACAAGCCAATGCTCTTCCAAACGAGCGAGTGGGGACTTTATTTGGGCTGGAATTCAATCGTAGGGCTCTGGAGAGCAGAGAGCATGTCTTAAAAGGTGGTGGGAGAAGCAGAGGCTGCTGGCTCAGGGCGAGTACTAGACTCTGGCCTCTAACGCCAATTTGCTCTGAGATCTAGAAAAAGCCTGGCTTTCTCATCTATAAACTAACAGTTTGGATGATACTATGGTCTGATTTGTGTATCCCAAATTCATACACCGAAGTCCTAACTCCCGCTAACTCAGAACGGGACTGTATTTGGAGAGTGAGTTTTTAAAGAGGTGATTAAGGTCAAATGAGGTCATACGAATGGGCCCTAATCCAACAGGACTGGTGACCTTGCAAGAAGAGGAGATTGGGACACAGACACGCACAGACGGTTGACCGTGAGAGGACCGAGGGGGAAAATGGCCATCTAGAAGCCAAGGAGAGAGGCCTTGGGAGAACTCAAGCCTGCCGACCCCTCGATCTTGGACCCCCAGCCTCCAGAACTGTGCGAGAATGGATTTCTGTTGTTTAAACGGCCCGGTCTGTGGTGCTCAGCTGGGGCGTC
The DNA here is from genome assembly GCA_028534135.1 of Potos flavus. Taxonomy (NCBI): domain Eukaryota; kingdom Metazoa; phylum Chordata; class Mammalia; order Carnivora; family Procyonidae; genus Potos; species Potos flavus. Next base: position 4,258,665 of record CM052885.1, on the reverse strand, counting down.
TCTGGCGAGCCAGCGCAGACCAGATGACTCTGCGTACAGACGGGAACACTAACGCCGAGAACCGTTCCTTGCTGCTGGCTGCCCTGGACCCCGGAACGGTCCGTGTTTGTGCTGAGTGGGGCAGTGAACAAATGAGACTGGGTCCCCAGGGGTTCCGGGAGCCCGAGGTCTTGGAGTTGGCCGTTGGGGGCTCAGGGGGTCCCGTCGGTGGGGCTGGAGCCCACGCAGGCGCTATCCGTCCGGGCCGAGCATATCGCAGGTGGGACTCTCGGGCCTGGGCGGGAGTGTGGTCTGCCCGAGGTGGGGTGACGCCAGACCACCCACCCCTTAGAGCACCACTCGTGGTATTTTACCCCAGATTGCACTCATGCGGGGAACAGAAAAGGAAAAAAAAGAATTCCCTTCAGACTCAGAAGCGCCTAACACAGAGAAAACAATGCACCTAAGCCCCAGAAGTCTTCTCTGGATGCGATCGCTTGTTTGCCAGGTTCATTCTTGGCCGTCTGTGGGGGTTATTAGAAACGGTTAAACGTTATCATCCACCCATTGTGTGAGAATGACAGCAAAGGTCAGAGAAAAACACGCTTATCTCGCCTCATCTGAAAATTACCCTCATCACCGGCATTGTCTGTGGACCAGACAAGCCAGGGGGCCAATCTCACGGGGCTTTCGTCAGGTGCACGGGGCTGAGGCGGGGCTGGATGTGCTCTGCTGCCTTCCATGGAAGGTGCTGGATGGTTCTGCGGCTGCGGAACCCCTCCTAGACCAGGGCGCCTCAGCCTGGCCTTTCTGTAAAATGGGCTTAGGGACTTGAGTCGGATGGAAGCGAGACGAGCAGGATCGGACATGGGCAGTTGCCGACCGTGACCTGGGTTCAGCTAAGTTCCACAGACTGTGACCTTCGATAACTGGGGGCCGACTGTGCGTGTTTACCTGTGGGGTCTACCCAGCTCTGCAGGGCTGCTCAGCCCTTAGAGAGGAAACAGAGGGGCACAGAGGCTTGGGGACCCACGCGGCTAGGAGATGGGCTGAGCTCGATTCACCTGTTGCAAAGCTGAGCCTCTGCATTTGAACACCTTGTCCCCACTGGGGCATTTGCCGAGTGTCCCTGACCTGGGGGCCCTGGTCCCTGACCTGGGGCACTCACGGTGGGGCATCGCGGGTGTGGGGCTGGTGGGAGGTAGAACAGGGGGCATAGGTCTTTAAACAATGAAGTATGTGTCTAACTAAAGAAGTAATACTCGTTGCGGCAAATTGTAATTACGTGTATTTCTCAATCAGAAGTTCGCTACTGTGACCTTTGGTACGTTCTGCTCTGGTCTCGTTTCTCCTACATATTAATTTTCTTACCTGGTTGCAATTGTCCCTTGGTTGCAGGCCTCAGTAGATAGGATCGAAATTTCTCTCATTTTCTGTTGTATTCCTCTGAATGGGCAGTGCTCAATGAGTGGTTTTAAGTAAAGTTGTAGAACAAAAATATATATCCAGTCTTGTAGTCTCTTGTTCTCATTTAAAATTAAATGTGTTTTCCTACATTGTTACCTTCTTTTTCTAACTAGTGTCTTTTAAATAAATGCATATAAAAGCACAATTTAGTGTATTGCGCCATTTCCCTACCCTTAGACATTTAGGTGTTTTCCAGTTTTTCAGAATACAGTGTCTTCTTAATAAATAATGAGGCAATGAACATCTTTGCACATAAAGCTTTATTTCCATAGTCCGGGATATCTCATTTGGATGGATTTCTGGAAGGTACTTGACGGGTCAAAGCATATGAACGTATTTATTTCAAATCCTCTGGTGCAGACGGCTACAGACAGTTTTTCAGAGCATTGCGTCGGTGTGTACTCCCAGCGCTGGGGCAAGAGGCTCAGGCAGACGGAGCGGGACGCCTGGGGTCTACACAGCTCTGCAGGCCTGCTTACCTCGCAGGAGAGGAGGTGGAGGGGCCCAGGGTTGCGTGAGTCCGGCTTTGTTCCTTGCAGGGAACTGTGGCAAATCGCTTAACCTCTCTGGGCCTCTGTTTCCTCATTTGTAACGTGAACACGATAGTGATAGCTCGTGGGATTGTGGTGAGGACCAAAGGAGCAAAGTCTGTGACTGTGTTTCACGGCCTGTGAGACTCTGAAACGTGAGTTGTCTGGGAGAGGGACCTGTGGTCAGTGGGTACCAAGCCTGCAGCACCCTGGGGCCAAGAGGTGCAGCATCCCAGGACTGAGGGATGCAGTCTGGGACGCGGAACACAGCACCCTGGGTTCAGATGTGCAGTACTTGGGGCTCAAGTGTGTAGTACGGGGGTGTAGGCATGCAATAACCTAGGGCTCAGGTACCCGGAGCTCGGGCGTGCAGTGCCCGGGGATCAGGAGTTAGTCCTAAGAACGCTATGCTGTGTGCTCCTGTCCACCTCCTCAACCCGGTTGAAATCTGAGCTCCAGCTTCCACGTGTTCCAGTTCTCTGACTCAGTTTGTGGTTTGCTCCCCGGCCTGAGTACACAGCCTCCCTCTTCTGCTACTCGTGGCTTCCAGGCCACTGTTTGCCAAAGGGCCATGTCAAGAAGCAGTTGGAAATGAGCAGTGTGACTTCTTTTTCCGGTTGGATATAGCAACATCAAAACTATCCCAACAAATCTATTCCCAAAACCGTAGAGGCAAAGGAAGAAACAGACAAAACACATGCCGAATTGCATTCCCTGGTTGGGGGGGGCGGGCAGGTCACGGGGGGGACGAAGCCAGCAGAGGGTCACGGCACAAAGGGAATATACACCTAGGGAACGAGTTCTGTTTCCCACCCTCCATCCCTCCTTATCTTCCCTTCTGTCCTGCATGCTCCTTTATGCAACGTGTGCTTGTGGTGGGAACATGAGGACTGGGAGACGCCTGGCTCTCAGGGGCTCTGGGTCTAGAGGACACGCCCACGAGGGAATGTGTGCTGGGAATGCAATTGGGCGCGGGCTTCGACGGCGTGCAGCGGGTGCTCACGGACGGCCCCAATCCTCCCAAAGGCATGTGTGGTCATGTCAGGTCTGCGTTTGAGGGACATGCTGTGCAAAGGACAATGCATGGGGCCTGTCTGTGGAGAGTGGACTGGTCCCAGAGGGAGGAGAGGCCTCTTGGCAGGCAGGTGGGCTCTCGGGGGACAGGGGGGGGGCCTCGGCGGAGGGAGACACTGCTGGTCCAAGGGCAAGTGCCACTGCACCAGGTTCTACTCTTACAGGAGTCGCTGGGCTCCAGAAAAGCTCTCCTCCAGCTCCAAAGGGGATTGCAGAAATTCTTCTGCGGCTGTGCCGAGAAGGTGGCACACTCTCGATATCCAGAAGGAAGCGGCTTGGCTGCTCAAATACATCCTCTTCCCATCTCACCGGCCTCAGATCTCGGAGCAGAGCTTTCCCCAGTCGGTGCGCGCTCTGACCGTGGACCCCTCCATCGAGAAACCAGAGCTTCCCCGTGGGGGTCTGCGCTATCACGTGTGGGGAACCAACTGCCATTTCTTTCTCCTGGACTTTTGGAACTACGCTTGGCATTCTGTAAAAATGCACCGGTACTGAAGATTGCTCAAATGTTAAAGAAGAAGATCCATAACTATGTGGATGGAGTGCTTACTCTGTGCCAGGTGCTGGGCTTGCACGCCGAAATTTGGTTTTCTGAAGAAGCCCGTGAGTGAGGGGTGCTACCTCGCCATTTTATTGATGAGGATCCGAAGCTCCAAGATGTTCAGTGACTTGCTCCAGATGACACAGCTCGTAATTGGCACAGCAGGAATCTGCTTCCAGCCGAGATGCTAGGACACGCCCCCCCGCCACGCCTCCACGCACCTGCCGCTGAAGGACAGGCATGGCAGCAAGTGCCGGATCCGTGCCTTTTGGGAAGTTCGGCTTTAAGGAGCTGGAGGTGTCAGGCCCACGTTTGCAAGTCCCCCCATTATTCATCAAAGCGCCTGTGGAAATGACTTCCTCTGGGCCAGACCCTGGAAACAGGTTGGGGTCAGAGGCACAGGCTGACTGCTTCTGAACGTCTGAAGGAAGATCAATACAAAAAAAAAAAAAGGGTTAAAACTGTTTTCGGTAGACTAAGATGTGGAACAGGTCCGAGGGTGGAAAATAGACCACAGAGAAATTTGGCTCAATCAAAATAAGGGGCCCTATTAATAATGAGATCAATAATACATGTGGAGTAAAGCAAAGAGAAACATGCTCAGGCCTTCTCGAATTCTGGCTACATCACGTATCAGCGTGAGCCCGGGGTTGCCTTAATTCTCCAGAGCCTCCCTTTATCTTCGGTGGAGATAGTGACATATGAATAATTCACAAGGTACTTGCATAGATTAAAGAGAAAATATACTCGGAGGCACCCGGACTCACTGGCATATACCAGGAGCTCAGCAAATAGTGTATTTCCTCCCCAAGACTGGTAACTATGAATGGAATAACCTGGGTGGGGAACGTGGGGGATCACGGAGGACTATAAGGCCGAGTTAGATAGCCTCGTGGGGGGATAATGCATGAGAAGGACGCCGTGACGCGGGGCCTCCCCAGTGTGATGTGGCCAAAGCCAGAGCACGGAAGCATCCTCGCCCGAGCTCTGCCGGACCGCCTAGGCCTGACGTGGGCCGCAGGGAGACTTTCACACTGAGAAGCAGCAGCCCTCTTGCTCTTCGGCCTCCTGCCCGTTGAGGATATTTGCTGTGTCAAGGACGCGGCACACGGAGCAGAGGGATGGTGGGCGCAGTGGCTGGAATGGGGATGGTTGCTGTGGTTAGGATCCTGGTCAGGGGAGGGACAGTCGTGGGGAACCCTGGACCTGACCTTCCATCACTGCTGGTAGTGAAGCAGGAGAACTGGGTCCTGCCCTGAGACCGCACCCCTGCCCTGGAGCTGGAGCGGAAGATCTGTTTACATCGAGAGGTCAATGACAATAGGGGGCTATTTATGATTGGGGCAGGAAGCGAGAAGCCCGAAGTGGGCAGGATTGCTTTGTGTTAAGGTTTTTGGGAAACGGATGTACTTATGGGCCTGGAATTGCCTATGGGATCTGGATGCCTAGAAAGCTGTGAGGCCAGAGATCCGCGCAGAAAGGCTCCTGGGTGGAGGGAAGACAAGAAGGGGGACTGGAGGCAGCACAGACTGTTTTGGGCTGGGGCTGGGGGGGCTCTGGGAGGGAGCGGGCAGGAATGGGGCCGGCGACATCTGCGGTTGACACACAGGAGCCCAAGGCGGCATGTTGGACAGGTTGGGAACGCTGGGAACTTTGGACTGACCGTGACGCCTGGGAGGGATGAGACAGCCCTCCAGCTAATGATGGCTTACTGAGCACCAGCCATGCGGCAAGCGCTGTGCTCGGGGCTTTGCACACGTACTCTGTTTGCAAACCAGCTTCTCGGGGAGGCAGATCAGTCCCCACCACCCCAAGGAAGTGGACACAAAATGATGAAATGGGTTGCTCGGTGCAGCGGGTCAGCGAGGAGCTCTGGGCCAGAACCAGAACCGCCCTGCTCTCCAGCCAGCCCCTAGCTGGTGCGTCACGGACCCTTCCTCATGTGTGCGGGGACTGGGGAGCGATCTCCATGTGTGTGCCAGCCATCCCTTCTGTGGCTCAGCATCTGCCCTCCCCCCCGGGGGGGGGGGAGCATTGGCCAGAAGCTGCTCCCCGAGGAGGGGGCACCCGGGGGCTGTTTCTGTGCCCAGTGGGTTCCTTGCAGAAAGCTGGGCAGTGGGTGCGGAGTAGGGACTTCTGCAGCAATCCTCCAGGCCATTTGTGAATCTCAGAGGATTCACACCGCTCTGTGCTGGCCATCCACTTGCAGGGTTGTGGCTCCTAGACTCGGTTACGATGGCCCGTGCTGTCCAGCCGAAGGTTCTAATTCGTAAGCACAGACGTTGGCAGGTGAGACTTTTCCTGATTCTTGAGGTCTTCCCACCTCTCTCTGCCTTCTTTGGTCTGGGACCAGGAAGCGTTCATGGCAGCTGATGGATTAGGTTAAGTATGTGTGAGATCCCTCAACTGTATGAAACATTGATGCAGTTACTACTCGGCAGGGGCCATGGGGGAGAGTAAAAACTCGAATGAGCCTGCAGGAAACTAAGAGAAATAAAATTATGTATTATTCTGACATAAAGTAGAAACTAGTAAAGTCCCTTAAGAGGAATAAAGGTTGGGGACGTGGAGTGTGGTTTCTTTGTGATCGAGGCCGTATGAGGAAGCTGTCGGGAGGCTGTGGGTGAGCAGCTTTTGAAAGTGCTGTGAGAATGGGGAAGGGCTCTCCTGGAGGAAGGAACAGCATGAGCAAAGTGCAGAGGCAGATTTGGGAGGGTGCGGGGGGGCCCTTGGGCTGGTGCCTCGGGACGGTGTCGGGACCTCAGTCCACAGAGGTGCCTAGTCATGGGAGGCTTGGAAGCAAGACTGGGTTGTGGGCTTCATTCTCTGAGCAAGAAGCAGGCCCTAGAAGGTTTTGGTGGCTGTCGAGGGTGACACCGTGTGCCCACAAAAGATATGTTGAGGTTCTGACTCCCAGCACCTTGGAATGTGACCTGAATTTGGAAATACGGTCTTTGTAGATGTAATTAGTTAAGATGAGGTCATGCTAAGCAGAGTGGGCCCCTGACCCCATATGACCGATGTCCCTGTGAGAAGAGGAGAAGAGACACAGACGCAAGGGGAGCTCGCCACGCGACCCTGGAGGAGAGGCCTCAAGGTTAACAGCTTCTGGCCAGGTGAGCGTCTTGCCTCACTCAGGCCGTGCTAACGAAATGCAGTCAACCGTGTGGCTCGTCCAGCACAGAAGTCCTGGATCTAGAAGTCCAAGACCAGGGCGCCAGCGGGGGCGGGGCCCGGGGCCCCACCTCCCCGTCTCATCACACCGGGATGGGGCTTTCCATGTATGAGTCTTAAGGGGACATAAACATTCCGTCCACAGCACTACGGATTGCTGGCCAAGCACCAGAAAGCAGGAAGAGGCAGGAAGGCTTCTCTCCTGCAGGGTCCAGGGCGATCGTGGCCCCGTGGACACCTTTATTTTGGACTTCTTTCCGTCGGAACTGTGGAAGAATAAGTTCGTGTGGTTTTAAGCCACCAGTGGGAGAGAGCTGGCACGGGTGCCCTAGTAAATGGATACCGCGGGGGCCATTGGTGGCACTGATGATGACGCCCTGTCTGGCCTTGCTGCCTTCGCCTCGGGCCCCGTGGCATGGGGTGCTTCTCAGCTCACTGCCTGCCTCGAGGATTGCGGGGGTGGCGTGCTGCCCACTGTTTCTGCCTACCCCCGGTTGGGCCACTCAGTTCTGATAGCATCATGGGTTGGGTTATCCAAAGCTTGACCATGTTTGCTGTTGTTTCCCGGGAAAAGATCCAGGCGTCGGGAAGAAACACTATTATACGAAGAAAGAGATCTTTTACGCACAGAGTGCTAAAGTCCCTGTGGGGGGAACAGGTGCCGAGGCCAGGGCGGAAGGGGAGGAGGGGTGGAGGGGCGGAGGCAATTCTGCCGGCTGTACCTGTCCCTCGAGGTGCAGGGACTAAAGATGCTAGGGCCTGTGTGGGTCCGGTGGAGGGGAAACGCATTTGGCCTTCCGTGGTTAAACTAGGGTCCGCATCGCTGTTTCTGCACGTTAGGAAAAGCAAACAGGGCAGTGGGGCTGGTTTCGGCGGATGGCTTCAACCTGTTTGAACCTGGCTTGGCCAGCTTTGCACGAGCCTAGGGTAGCAGCTGTGTCTATTGAAAGGGAGCCGTGACACGGCTTCCCCATCCCCCACTGTGTCCCGTGCAGCGCTTCTCACCGCCAGGCCTCTCCTCCCCCCGCCCAGCTCCCACATCAGCCTGTTTGTTCAGAAAAAGTCGCCCTGGCTGGAGACACATCGATGGGCCGCCTGTGTCCTGCACACTGAGGACATTGTTCAAGACGGTGCCACCTCTAAAAATATTGGTTCTGTAGCATTGCCAAGATTTCTGAGTTAGCTATCAACCAGCACTCCTTGTGCAAACTCAGTCTGCCTTCTGACAGATTTAATCGGCGTGCAGTCCTTTCCAGAAAAAGTTCGCGGTGTTTGTGTGCATGTCCCCTCTGTTCCCTGCTTGCCACCAGCGGCCACTGCCCGCCGGGGTAGGAGCTGCATGAGATTGTTGTCTCGGGGGCAGAATCGGGCAGTTGTAACACGGAAAAGGGCAGGAGAATTCTTGCTCGAACAGGCTGGGGGAGAGGTGGCATCTCTGTGTCATACCGATGTGTCTTTAGGGAACACCTTTAGCCAAAGATTAAGAGGAGACGTGTCCCTTCCGGGGAGAGGGCCATTTGCACTGAAACCTTTGGTGTTTAGATTCTGAGACTCTCATTAATAAGGATTTTGAACCACGGGTATCTACTGGCTTGGAAAGGAAAACTTAGTGGTATTTCCTTTGATGTAATCACCTTGGAAAACGGAGTGATGCAATTCGAGGCTCTAAGCAAACTTTGCAGTCTGTTTTTTTGTAAAATCATTTTATCCGAATATGTAAATTGACAGGTAAAATTTATCTGAGAAGGCGGTTATTTTAGCCATTAATCCACTTGGGATGAGAAAAGATTATTTTCAAGTCCTAAAAATAAATAAGGAGCTCCAAACTTATGCAAACATTAGGTTAACATTTAAAACAAATTAAGCATGGCCCGAAATTCATAATAAAATACGCTGGACCTTTGAAGTAACTGATTTAATATGTAGAGTATACAAAGGGCAATAATTTGATAGATTTATCAGATGAGTTTCCTCCTGCCATTCTTGAGCCTCTCTACGTTTCATAAAAATGGCTGTTTTGTATTCCGGACCTACAGTAGCGAGGAAATTAATAGAGACCTGTGTGCTGGGGGTGGGGGGGTGAGAGGCAGTGGGCTGGGAAGTCAGTCTGGGGGCCTATGGCTTCTTCTCTGCTCCTGAATTCCTGAGAGGCCGTGGCTGAAGCGATTAACCTCTTTGGGCCTCAGCTTCTCCATCTGTGCAAAGGGAATACTGCCCGTCAGCTGCCTTCCAAGGGGGTAAGATGAATGAACCAGCACTTGGGAAGAGAAAGAAGGAGGAGGCTTGGAGACTTCTGGATGGAAAGCAGCAAGGGGAATAACCAACACCCCTCCCCCCATCCCCACGCCTCCAATTTTGGCCCCTTTGGTGTTTGTTATCTGCGGTGCCGTGTTGATTTGGCCCTGTTATTCAAAAATATTGAAAGCAAATATTAACTCAAGATAACGCAACGTGAGCAATGCGAAGGCCAATTAACCTGGAAAAAGAAAATATCGCCATATTTTAAAAGCACGGCTACGCGATGCTTCCAGGATTGCTCATAAATTCCTGGTTTGTGGCAGCAAGAACATGTTTGAGAAATTAATGCCGGGGTATCTCGAGGCAGCTTAATAATCATGTCAGATCTGCACACTGTCCCCGATTGCTGAAACTCTTCGTGGCTGATAAGGTGCTTGTTAGAGAAATGGGAACTAAATTTATAGTCGGCTTCTGCGGAGCCAATTTACATGTTGTACTGTTGGAGCCGAGAGCTGAAGGGAATGTGCTTGAAGCCAAAATTGGCTTTGTGGCTCTGGTTTCCTCTGCTCAGCACCACCTGCCTCCAATCAAACTGTCCAATTACAGGAAACAATTGTTTTCTTGCTTTCTGGGAAGTGAAGAAATTCATCCAGTAAAGGTCTGATTTCTAAATGCTTCTCCCCCTTTCCCACCAGCCCCCCCCACCCCCGAAAAGGAAAAAAAGAGCAGAAGAACCCAAAAGTCCAAAACATCAACACAGTTTCGGGAGCGCCAGTGTGTCTCGAGCACATTACTTTCCAAGTTCGAAAATCAGAAGAATGCGGTCGGTGCCTTTTGGTGTTATTGACCACGGACACCCCAATCTGTAATTATCTCCCATAATAATGTTATTAGCCCATTGGGAAGAAAGACTCTCCCTTTTAAGATGCGAGGCAGTAATTAAAGGCTGTGAATTTCACAGGTGAAATCTTGCAGAAAGTACGATTTGAAAGACAAAGACTTTTGTGATCCACCTCTGGTTAATTAAACTTTCTTCTCAAAATAAAATCTTGTATTTGAAACAATGAAATCGGCGGCAATGATACTATTTACCCCCGAGCCCAGTCTCATTTCTTCAAACTCTGATTTGACTTGCTGAAGCTTACTTCTCAGAAATGGTTGAAGGAGCGGCAGAGAGGCCGAAAGGACAATGGACCGTCGGCCACATGCAGGTGGTATTTCGCACACGCTGAGCGTGGATGCTGAGTACATGCTCCCCTCTGGCAGGTGACATTTTAAGGGAACTAACAAACAAACCTCACTTGCTGTGTTCTTGTGTCACCGCTTGAGTTTTGCTTTTTTAGGAAATAAAAACAGAACTCAATATTGTATGATTCAGTTAAAAAATGACCTCATGAAAACCCCTTATGGACACTTTTTTTGTATTGTTCCACTAAGGCCTTTACCTTCCCGAGACGACCTCCAAAAGCTTACTCACACGACGTTGAATTTGGAATCCACTAAAGTTATTGCAAGGGAATAATCCTACCCCACTCCGCGAGGTCTCCTGTGCTTCGGATCGTGGCTCCTGAGTGGTGCTGTTTTCCTCCTCCAGGAAGCCCCCCTGGATCTGATCAGCTCTCACTTTTGTGCCTGTTCAGCCCTGCTTCAGCCTCCGTCCCAGGTGGTGGTTTCACTTCTGCCCTGCAGAGCAGCCCTCTGGGGATACGAACTCATTGAGGACCAGGCTACTTCTCTTCCAGTCGGTAAACATGAATGGGCGGATGATTTCCTCCTATTTCTCTGGGTATTTCCTCCAAGGTCCCTTGGAGACCTTTCCTCTTCACTGGGACTCCAACCTCAGCACCTTTTCCTTTCATTCCACACCCTCCCTGGGTGACCTCGTGTATTCTCGTGAGTTCACCTGTAACCTGTGGCCTCCAAAGGCTCAGATGGAGGTCTTGGGTGGGCACAAAGCACACAGGCTCTAGAGTCTGACCTCCGGGTGGGTACACTCACCTGAGTCTTAATTTCCTTACCAAATGGGGGTGGAATATACCAGCAAGGTCAAGTCACTCTTTGAACCTCAGCTGTGCTCAGGTGTCACGTCTCCGAGGCCCTTGCCTGCACACCCCGTCTTTGCCCCCTCAGCCTCACGTGGCTCCGGGGCCGCCCCTGATTTGGTGCCTATCAGAGCCTCCAGAAAGGGAATTTCTCCCGGGCAGGGGCTGAGCGTTACTGAGCTTTGTTTCCCTCGTGTCTAGAAGGCTCTCTCAGGAAATCTTTACTGAATGAATGGGTCTGATTTTAACAACAGAGTCTCTGCTCCTTCCTGCACGATGCTCTGTGTCCCCAAGAAGGAGTTTCGGGTACTGAAAATCTACCACTTTACGGTGATCTGGTGACTCAGGAGATAATTGTGGGCATGGGGGGGCTTTCCAGCAGCCTAGTTAGATGAAACCACATAGCAACCTTCCCACCCCACGGGGTGACTGTTTCTCAATCCTGTCGTCCCCGCGTCCACGGCTGCAGGAATCCGATGAGGCGGGGCCGTTTCTCCGCTGGTGTTTGATGAGAAAAGGGAATTGAAATGTGGGTGACTGATGTGGGCCTTGAGAAGCAGATAGGATGTCCTCCTCTTCTTTCCAGCGGTGGGAACTGCTCCGTGAGAATGGGGCTTCCTGTGACCCCTCCTGGGCCTCCCGGAAGTTCCACCCTGTCCCACGGAGCGGGATGGGAAGGCTTCTGGGAGGGGCCGTGCAAGAGACTGAAGATCTAGGCTCTCACAGCCTCTCTGGGTGACTTTCCCCATGAGGATGAAAAATCTCTAATAATTCCGTTCCCCGCCCAGATCCTCATTTTGCTTTTTTAGAGGCGAAGTGGGAATGGAACTCTGCGAGTCTTGCCTGATTGAGTTCGTCTGTGGGGCATTCGGGCTGGTGCCTGGAGCCCGTCTGGGCCGATGGGCGGATGCTCCTTCCTCCCCATACCTGGCGGGACCCCGTGGGCGGGCAGAGACCGGCTGTGTTTTCTTTGCCCCCTTAGCGGTCAACAGAGGTGGAGATATGTTTCTTTTTCTCCCTTGTTCTCTCAGCTCTTATCCGTCTTCAAGTCCCCTCCTCCATGTGTCTTTTCCTGACAACTCCCCCTCCTCCCCGGAGGACGTCGGCCCCGACCTCAGCCCTGGGACCTTCCTGGCCCCCCGGATCTCCCCACCCTAACTCCACACCCTGGAAGTGGGTCGCTGCTCAGGGCTCAGCCTGCCACCGGCCTGGCAGCCCCTGGAGGGCAGGAAGTGTGTCCCCGATCGCTGTAAACTCAGGGCACAGCGCGGGTGACGGCTCAGTATGGATTTGTAAGGAATGAGAGAAGTGCATAGTGGCAATTAGCCCTCTGCCTGGTAGCCTTCGAAAAAATAGTGCAGAGGCCCAGGCCCCGCTCTGAGCCAATGGAATCAGAATCTCTGGGGCTGAGGCCTGGCCATCAGCAGTTTACAAAGTCCCCAAGATGGTTTCACCGTGAGGATAACTGGGAGTGGTGGAAGCCAGGCTTTGGGGCCTGATGGCCTGGGCCTGGGATCTGGGCTTCCCTCCCGACTGTGGTCTCCTCACTTCTACTGGGGAAGCCAGTAGGGTGAGGGGGCTGGGTTCTGGCTATGCATAAAAAGTACCTAGAAGAGAATGCACACCTAGTGACCTTGAACCTTGCAGGTGGAAATGCTCGGTGCACTTGGGCTTAAGCCCAGACACCCTGGAGTCTGGCGAGGCCTGGTTTGAGCAAGTTACCACGTATTTGAATCTGGGTGGGCTACGTGACTCCTCTGAGTCTCAGCTGTCTCCCCGGGGAAACGGGAATAATCATGTTACCCACATCACAGAGGTATGGGGATTAAATGAGCTAAGACGTCCAAGTCATAATATTTGATGATCAGTAGCTATTTACTATTGTTATTATTAGGTCGTTGGACACTCAGGGGATGAACACCGGGCTAGTGCTGGCTGAGTTTACAGAAGGAAAAATAGGCAGATAATTCCATATAAACTGGTTATTTGGACCTCCCTTCCAAACATCTCTCTTTAAGCCTTGAACTTTAAGGAAAAGCTGTATGCCTTGATTTCTGACCTTCCCAGATGAAAATATCGATTAGACTTTGTCTCCATCATATAACGCTAAGTTTGTGAACTTCCAATACATTTCTGGAGTGGAAATACATTTTCATCTGCTAATTTCTGTTAACAAGGCAACAAGCTTTCTTAAATAAACAATCATATTTTTAGAGAAGTGTAAATTAAAGCACTATTCTTAATTTTGCTAAACTTGTCCTCCCTCCGACTGTAATTTACTCTGACGATCGCAGTGTTCTTGTAACTGCTGAGCTGGGCCGCTCTCAGCCAGCCCTGGGTTCCGGCTGTTGGAGCACGGCGACAGATACTCTATTCGGGACTGAGGCCTGTGAACTGAGAGTCGGAGTTTACGAGCTGGGAGCTGAGCCCCTGGCAGCCCCCTGCCCTTCATTCCGTACCCAGGATAATGGGCGTAAGGGAACCATGATCCGAAGGTGGGCCGTTCAGCCTTCTAGTGCACGGATGAATGGGCGAATGCATTCCGGCCTTGAAAGACCGATCAAATGCTTACAAAGGATGGAGAAAAATTATGAATATCCAATTCAGAAAAATGATGAACATCTAATCGGCTCAAAAGCTGCTACCCAAGTGATAATAGGAGCCTCCTCCCAGAGCGCACCCAAGTACTTCTGGCATTTCCGCAAAGTCCCCCACAAACCAGGTCACTTGGGGTCACCTGCTTCTGCCATCCAGAGCTGCTGCCTGGGGAACGATCGAGCTAGCGTCGTACAGCGGTCATTGTCTGCTTCGAGAAGGCCACTGTCCACGGCTGAGTGCCGCCTCCTGGGGGACGATTCCTCGAGTCTCCAACCCTCAGGGGGACAGTGGGTGCTAGGTTTCCTGCAGAGACGGATGAATATGGCGGGCCTGCTGCCCTGCATCTCCCACGTGAGAAGGCATCAGCTCTGCGGCCCCCTTCCCTCGGGGCAACCCCCCGGGCTGGTTGGGGAAGGTACCATGTGGTCCTCCCCGACACCGGACCCCTCGTTACAGAACACAGTGCTTGCGTGTGCATGGGTGCAAACGGGTGCAGACGTGTGAGTTCAGAGGAGGGAGAACCGGGCCAGGTCCTCACTTTGCCAGCTGAAAATTCCCCGGTGCAAATGTAAAATCCAAACTAACCTCATTAAGCAAGCGACAAAGATAGCATGACTTGGAAATGCCTTCCTAGAGGGCAATTTGGCAATATTGATCAAGAGTCTTACAAATGTTCCCAGTCTTTCACTCAGTGCGGTAACTCCTAGGAATTTCTTCTGGGGAACTAGTTTGATACGTTTGTAAAGACCTGTGTTCGAGGATTTCACTTTAAAATTTGTCTCGCTGATATAGGTATAAAATTGGAAACTAACAATCTTAATGTTGGAAATAGATTCAGGTGTTTACGTACGTATTTTAAAATATTTTAGAAGCTGTTAAAATCGCATTGAAGAGTAGCTAAGGATACAGGAAGATGTCTATGCTGGAATGTTAGGCTTCAGTATAGTGTGAGCTAATCATGTAAAAACATGTATATAGAGCATATATCT
>CM052885.1:4216087-4243533 GCA_028534135.1 Potos flavus | reverse complement strand
CCATTGTCATCATTGTCACCATCATCATCACTGTCATCACTATCATCACCGTCATCATCACCGTCACCACCACCGTCGTCATCACCACCATCACCATCATCACCACCATCAGCACCATCAGCACCACCATCACCACCATCATCACCATCAGCACCACCATCACCACCATCAGCACCATCATCATCATCACCACCATCATCACCATCATCACCATCATCATCGCCATCACCAACGTCACCACCATCATCATTCCTTACATCAGTGTAAGGAATGGATGAGATTCTCAGAGGCTGGCCTGGCCCCCTCCCCCCTCTGCTGCTGGTTCCCTCCTCTGGACTCCCAGTGCTCAGGAGCAGCTGTCTGTGTACCTGACCATGCCCCTTTCTGGAAAGCACGGCTGTGGCCGTGAGATGAGTTGGCTGGAAGGGAGGGGATAACGGGCACAGCGGCAATGCCAGCGGCTGAGGCCATCCTGGCAGCGGGCTTGCGTGCCATCGCTGAGCCATCCCCCACGTGCACCATGGGGGTGATGCCGGCGAGAACAGAGCACGGGGCCAAATGAAAATTGTTTTAAAACACACAAATGAACTCGGTTCAGGTGGTGCCAGAGAATTCTCGATTTCAGCAGAGAGTTACTCTGCACGCTTCTACTGCAACCACCCCATAAAAAGGCAACTGTTCATAGAGACATTACATTGTCGATTTAGGAGATGTTGTCAAGGAAAGCAGACCACAAATTTCACCCAATTTACCAAACCGATTTTAGTTGCTTTTTTTTTTTTCCGAAGCACATCAGACCTTCAAATCTGTGTGCTTTCTCTTTGTGAAATTGTTACTCTGAACATTTAGAATCAATTTGATGAAGCGACACTCCCCTCGAGCCACGCAAGGGGCCGTGGTGCCACGGGGAGGGGCTCCCAGGTATGTGGGGGGACTCCCGATCCCACGGAGTTACAGAAAGAGTCAGCATCGTGTAGTAGGATGCTGATGGGAAAACGCGGTATGGGCCGTGGGTCCCGTCAGAGGTCGGGGGTCAGGGAACAAAGAGATGGTGTCACCTGCCATGGGAGGGACACCTCCACTGCCCAGGGCTGAATTCAGGGGGTGTGACCCGGGTAGTTGCACAGAGCCCTGCACTTCGAAGGGTCCTGCATGTGATTTAATGCTCTGCGTCCCTGTTCTGAAATTCTCCGTCATTATGAGCCTGCAGCTTTGTATTTTCATTTTGTAGCAAAGCTGGTTCCTTTTCTTTCTGGATGCAGAGCTAGGCTCCATCTCTCACCCTCTCTTGCCATCGGGTATGGCCATGTGGCTAAGTTTGACCAAAGGAATGTGAGTACCAATTGCATGCCTGCTGCCCTCCCCGCTCCATGAGCTTGGGTCAGGTGGGGCTGAGAGTTCTCGAGCACACTGACAGTGACTTGTGTGCATTTACTGCTCAGGGGGTCATGGAGGCGTGCTTCTGGGAGATGCGGTCCAGGAACGCAGACCAGGCTCCCCCGTCTCGGGCTCCCCAGGCTGTGCCCCCCACCCCCCCAGGCAGCTTTGGAAGCCAGTCTAAGGGTGGCGTCGCTGCTGCTGGCCAGGGTCTGAGTGTCCGGATAACTGCGCGGAGCCGAGCGCCCTGCCTCCCACCTCCCACCTCCCTGTCCCAGCCACTTAGAGCTGCCTGGCGCTCTCACGGGAGCAAAAAATAGACGCCTCTGGCATCAAGAGACTCCAGACCCAGCTCTGTGGTTTCTGCAGGTCCTCCTGCTGCAATGCTTCTTTGCAGAGGAAGGAAGGCTTTCTCAGAAGCCTCCCGGCTGACTCCCTCCCTCGGATTGTTGGTCAGAATTAAGCTTCATGTCCGTCCCCACACCGACCCCATCCAGGGCACTGCTGCCCTCGGCTTGGATACCGGGGACCTGCTCCTGGAGGCCCAGGGCTCCGCATATCTCAACACACCGGGCTTCGAACAGCGGTCGGGCGGCGAGAGAGACTTGCCATCAAACAGGGTTTGCCACAGGGTACGGGACAAGGAAGCCAGTGGGTTTTCTTTTTCCCAGCTTTATTGGGATCAAATTGACTATATCACACAGTGTACCCGTGATGATCTGATCCAAGTGTACATCAGGAAACAATCACCGCAGGAAGGTAAATACCTCCATCACCTCACATAATCACATTTTTTTTTTGTGGCGAGAACATCAAAGGTTTACTCTCTTAGCAGCTTTCAAGTCGGTCTTTTTTTTTTTTTTTTAAACAAACAACAAATATTTGGTCTTGAGCTTCTGAGGTGAGAGAGTGGCCCTGTCTTTTATTTAATTTTTTTTTTTTTTTTTTGAGCAATAAAGTATCCTGCGTCACTTCTCATGAGTTGGGGGAGGGGAGGTGAAAAAACGATGCCCAGGACCCTGGTGGGGAGGAACCTGCCCCGTGACCGTGAGTTGTATCTGAAGATAGGGACGTCCTGTGTGGATCTTCGGCGACAACCATCAGCTTGAACCCTCCAGAGTCCCACCTCGAACGGTCGCAGAGACACGCGGAGGGAAGGGATATGCAGAGCTCCCTGGGAATGGCCGCTGAAATAGGCCGCGGGGCAGAGAGTGGGGTAGTGGTGACTGAGTTGCCGTGAGTCACCTAAGCTTTCAAACAAATGACTCTCTCCTTTCAGGTTTGGTTTCTGTCCGTCGGGAATGTCAGCGGCTGCAAGTAACAGTGGAGCCGAGTCTCTGACTGCAGCGGTTTAAATAGCAAGGATTTGGTTTTTCCTCAGAGAACATGGAGACCAGAGGTAGGCGGCTGCTGGCCCAGGTTCAGAAGCTCAGCGGTGTTAGTGCCAAACTTCTGCAATTTTCTTGGAGTTCCGCTAACCGTGGCGATATGGCTGTTAGGGCCGCAGCTGTCACGTCGGAAGCAGGATGAAAGCGGTGGGGCAAGGAGGGACATTCGGAGCCCTGCTTGGGTCTCACGGCCGGGACTGGGTGACGCCTGGCTTGCTGCCAGGGGGGCTGGGGAGTGAGGAGCAGAATGGGTAAGACTGGCTTAGACCAATCACGGCTGTCACCTGGGCCTGTCCCACGGCTGCTCGGAACCAAAGTGGGATTCTTCTAGCCAGAAACAAGGGAGGCATGGATAGCAAGTAGGCAGCCAAGAGCATATGTCACAGTCTGCAAAGACATTTAGGGTATGGGGAGAGGTTCATGAAAACAAGGCAAGTGAGATTTGAACACCTCCTGGCCATGAGGAGGGAGGTTTTGGGTCTGGAATAGTTTGTGATACAGATAAAGTCCAGATCAAGGTGAAAAACCAGAGCTTGGATCTGAGCTGATGCTGATGTCCGGAAATGAATCTAGCATTCTCGTTGTCCGAGTTTGTCCTCCTGTTAATCCGGTCGCCGTAACCGTATCGGGGTGTTGAGTGTTGAGAGGACAGGCCCTGAGTGTGGCAGGTTATCTGCCCAGTCGGCTAGACCACTGATGAGAAGGGCTTGACCTTCATATTTGAGCTCTTCTGGCCCGAGTGTAGCATTTCACGTGCACTCCCATGGCCTTCGCCGTGGGCTTCCTTCACGGTCTTTGCCGACCTGTGTTGCGGGGACAGCTCTGTTCTCTTGTCCTCCTCACTAGGTATGTGCCTTGAGAGCAGTGCTGCCCAGCAGACGTGTCACGTGAGCCACACTTGTAACTTGAAACTGTCTGGACGCTGCCTTTTAAAAAATAAAAAGAGATGCCTGAAAATAAATGAAAAACTATCTTTTAGTTAATCCGACATACAAAAGTATTATTTCAACACCTAATCGAAAAATCATTAGTGACATATTTTTCACTCTTTTTCATTCCAAGTCTTTGAAATCTGGTTTGCGTTTTACACTTGACATGTCTCAGTTCAGACTAGCCAAGTTTCAAGTGATCAGTAGGCACAGATTCTAGAGGACACACAACACACACACTTTCCCTTCATCTCGAGGGCCTGCAGGACAGTAGAGCCTCAGTAAATACTGAAAGAACACATATGGCCACACTCTTAGGACCGGGTCTTTCTCAGACATAGGTATTTGAGAGGTAGACCAGGAAGCCCCGGAGCGGTGTGGTTGGCAGTCAAGAGCATGGACTTGGATACACACCACTTGGTGTGACGTCATCATCCGTTGACCCAGATCGAACCACGTAGCTTCCTTATGCCTCCCTTTGTTTCCTTGCCTGTAAAGAGAGACAATAACATCTATCTTGCAAGATGTCAAGAAGATGAAATGGGAAGATGGACGCAAAATGTGGAGCACCTGGTGCATAGGGGAGATGGGAAAGGCAGCAGCTCTAATTATTTTAAATTAGATATTTTGTGAGTCACATGGAGAACTAGGATTTTAGTAGCAGCAGTGTGGTTTGGCCAGAGCAGCGCTGATGTAAGGTATGGGTTCTCCCTGCTTTGAGAATTCTCCTGGGAAAATCTTAAAGCAATTCATGGTGTTTCTCTTTCGGGCTGTAGCTGGGAAAAGTCACATGCCAACCACGGGGCTTGGGAAGCATGGCCAAATGCCGAAGGAGGGCGGTCCTTGCTCTGGGAGCTATTTACTGTTCATTGTCCCTCCAAAGCCTCAGGGTTCAGCTTTCCCTGGGAACCTGATGGCAGCCAGGTCCTTTCAGGGCATGGCGAGGACCTGGGTCCCCTTGCCTGCTGTCTTCTGCTCCCACTGGCTCATCCTCACGTGCCTGATCCCTCCTCTCTGTCCTCCTCTGGGGCCCACCGATGTGTTTTGTCAAAATTAATTGTCTTGAAATGCGGTTCTATGATCATACCCAGTTTTGAAAACAAAAAATGGGCAAAACGAGCCAGACGCACAGTGACATTAAGGAGAGGCAAGGCTAACTTTATTAAAAAGCTTCTTTGTGATATCCGGCAGGAAGTGAAATGGCTTTGAGTGGCACACATTTCTCAATCATTTACTGCACCAGTAATCTTGGCATTCTTTCTTTTCTGTCCCCTGGAAGGAAAAAACAGTGCCCAGATACAAGTCAGACAAGAGAGGGGGAAGGCACTGAATCAGTGCATTGTCACGGAGCCGCGGGGAAGGCTGGTCACCCCTGCTGGGAAGCGTCGCAGGAGGGCCAATGAGGGGCGCGTGTGCAGAGGAAGGTGCGGGTTTTGTTGGCATGTGTGACCTCGGGCTACCTGGCGAATTGCTGGCATTTGTTCATTCTTCTGACCAACCACTCCTCTCAAATCTGTTGCCGTTGGAAATACCATAAAGGCGCAAATGTTGGATTTTATCTCATAAGTCCATTTTCAGAGGATGGTAAAACCCCAATCCCCACATACAACATTTACTCCTCTTGCCAAATGCCTATTGCCCTTATTTCTGCCGCGAGTTGGTCTCTTTACACAGAACATAAAAGCCCAGAGAAGCACAATTGGCTAAATCTTTTCTTGAAGAAAAAAAACGGCACTTACTTAGCGGGACCAAATGAATAGAAATGAAAGGGGAAACCAAAGATTGATGCCACTGATAGACTCTTGCTTAGTTGCACTTTTCGAGACTTATTTATAGATGTCAAACAGGATATGGCACATGGGAGGTGTTCAGTAAATACTCCTCGATTGATTAAAACCCAGAGATATATTTGAAAATCTTTAATAGGTATACTTAAAAAAAATGGCAGTTAATTTTAATCAGTAACAAAAATGGATATGGTATTTAATCAGTAACGAAAATGGTAACAAGATGGAATCTTGTTGATTTGGACCCAACGTCTGGCTATTAGAAAATAACTCTCAAGTGTCATGATTTTAGGATCTCTTCTAAATATTCTCAGGATGGTTTCCCACATCTTCGCATTAATCTTTGCACTGTTCTGTGATGTGGGAGGCAGGCATTGCGATAAGGCACTAAGGAAGTAAGAGGTATGTCTCGAGAGGTGGTTGGAACTCAACATTTCTGGACTTCCAACACCATTCTTTCTTATCCTCTCTCCACCCGTGTCCATCCAGCAAAATCCCCCATCCTTAGACCTCAGAGTGGAGGGGTTGGTTGCCATATGACCAGGTCCTACCCCCGCTAGTCCCAGGTAATACAGTTATTTGCTTAGTGTCTTTGTGTCCCATGGGGGCTCCCCAAGGGCACAGATCCAGAATTATTCACTTTGACGTCCCACTCACTCCCACGGTGACTGGGAGGAAATAGTTAACAAACCCCGGGGGAGTGAATGAAGAGCAGGTGGATTATTCTTTGGTGTTCAAAGTTATTAACTCGCTTTGTTGGTGGTGTTCTTCGTGCCACATTTTTCGTCTTGCTTCTTGTACTTCCCCTTTCTCCTGAAGATAAATAATGAAGCTAGACTGCTCACCTTGCAAAAGGTGAATCCTATTTCTAAAGCCATTTTGTGGGTTCTTTTGAGAGGCTTGAAATGTCCTGGATCCCTGGGGAGAATCCTAGGTGAGGGGCTGGCAAATGTTGCTGCGCACCAAAATAACTTGCCCTTGAAGTTAAATGAAAAGGTCAATTGTGTTCCTTCCCTTTTAATTTCAATCCCCGTCATTGTCATTTGTCTGGCAGGGAACTCTGCAGGTCGGGGAAGCTTGATTTCTCCCCCTCCCTGAACTCCTTGTAGCCAGATACAGTTTGTGATTTTCTCTCGTTGGTTTTTGCTGCTTCAGTGTACTTGAAACGACCTTTTTGAGGCTGGAAAGGGGGGCAGCGTGGTCCCAGCAGCGAGCAGGGCACTGCCCTTCCGCGGGCTGCGCTGTGCTGATTTCAGCAAGTATTTTTTTCAAATCCCGCCAACAAGTGGGCTTTCCCAGGTGGTGCTATTGTATAAATGGTTTAAACAATGGCTACTTGTGGAGCCTCGGATCACCCGTTTGGCTCACATTTCTCCAAAAGTGCTCACGGGCTGATGGCCTGGTTACAGTTCTTCCTCGTTTCAATCCGTCTGATTCTTCTAATGCTCATCAGCCCCATGATTCCCGGTTTGATAATGCTCCAATGGTTAAAGGGAAGTCCTTGTCATCTCGGCACCTGGTTTCAGGAACAAAGTACTCGCCTCCCGGCTGGGTAAGCCATTTCAAAATAACCTTTGTTCGGGGATCTGAAAGAGCCCAGGAACTGAGCAGTCTGGACCATCCTACTAGCCGGGCTGGGGATTTCAGGGGAGCGGGGCTTTGGTGGTCGTCATGGAGACTATCAATCATTTGATGAAACCAGCTGGGAGGGGACGGGGCTAAGAAATTATGAGACAGTCGCCTCCCAATGTAGCTCTCAGACTCAAGCCTTCCGGGGTGATTATTGGGGCACCTGATCTGGAAATTAAGGGATGCTAAGAAGCTTAAGGAAATGGTTCTTAACTTCCCTTAAGAAATGCATCTGATTTGTGCATCAGGTGTCTCACGATCTTTTCCAGGGCCCTCAGACCCTGACGCTAATTTTGTGTGTGTGCATGTCGAGGTTGGGGGGGGTGCCCTTTAGCATCTGTTCCCCATTGGGCTCCAACACACAGCTTAGTGCGTCAGAGTTCCCTGACTACTAAAGGGAATCCTGTTCTTGGGTTTTCTGTTTGGAAGCCTAGTAACTGGTCACTCCAGGGTCGCGTGCTCAACAACGTGGTCATAACGTCCACTCTCCTATACTGAGAACTTACTGGGCACCAAGGCATTGCCCACAGCATCTTGTTAGTTCTTACGAAAACTTTGCAAGGTACGTGCTGTTAAGTCTACAGAGGAGGAAACAAAGGTCCAAAGAATGGAAACAACCTCTTGGAGGCCACAGCACTCATAAATGCCAGAGCAGGGGCCTCACGCGAGCTGGTGGTGACCCTCTCGGGCTTTGGTGAAGGAATGCCCTGGCCTCTGTGACATTGCTAATAGGCAGTCACTTGGGGGACAGCTTCCTTGGCAACTCCAACGGCCCCCAGGGATGCCCTCGTTTCAGTTCTCTGCAGCTTTCGTCAATTTGTGGCACCCCCTTCCTTGGAAGGAGCCAGCTGGGACTGTCACTTGCTAACACCTGCTGGGGACAGAGGGGAGCCCTGGGCTTCCACCACCCTGGGCCCTGCCAAGGGCTAAACCCATCAGTCTAATCAACTGTACACAGAACTCCAACTTCGCGAAATGTCTTTAAACAGAACCACCATGAAAGGTGGTTTTTCTGGACGCTCAACAGATTTTTAAGTCTAGAGACTCAGGCACTTCTCTTTGACTGAGTTTGAGAGTTCTGTGATGACTTGGGGTATGGCCAGCTCCCCTCGGGTAGTCACCAAGGCCATCATGATGCTGTCACCATTCCTCATTTGGCTTGGGTTCCTTGACATGGGTCTCTTTTCTCATAGGGAAGACTCCAGCCTCCATGGACAGCCTGGAGCCAGCTGGGGTCTGGGTAACCCTTTCCCTGGCTACATGTCTCTTTATACCACTTTCCAAGGTTTAGATCTGGCCATGTCCGGAAAGAAGGACTATCTTATAAGAAAGAGAAAGGAAAAGCCAGAGGCTTCGTGGTTCATCATCTTATTACAATACCTAACAATACCCGTGGCTTTCTGAAGACTCTTCTAGACCTATGAGCAACAACACTGGGCGAGGGGGTGTGGCAGCGGCGATGACACCAGACAGGCCTGGACCTACCAGGACCATCATGGGGAGTCATTTACCTCTTGACCTCATACTTCACACCTGCAACATGTCAATGATAAGAATGTCTCTAGTGCAAGGATAAAAAATAATGCAGGTTTAGCACCTGACAGCAAGTAGATACTCCATAAAAGGTGGTTGCTCTTGTTATTATTGTATAGCAATCTTGTCATATAAGATAAGGCCTTTCTAAGCTCATAGGAGTTGAAAGGGCTCAGCTCCATTGTTCCCAGAAAAGATCCCACCTTCCTCTCCCTCCTGTAGCTCTCGGCTATTCTGGCCACAGAATTTATCAAAAGACCACCTTGTCATTGTATTTGAATCCAGACTGTGTCTTCATCCGACTCCTAGATTCCTAGAACCTCACAGAGGTTTGGCGAATTGGTGGCGGGGCTGAGTGCGAACATTGACCCCTAGTCCTCGTCCCAGGGAAATAGGAAATGTTAGGCAGCCAGCTCCAGGAAAGCCATTTCTCTGATTTTGCTTAGAGGTGGGAACTAGCCAGTCTCCACTGCCCCTAACTGTTGGCGTCCAGCATATTTGATAGGAGTCTACTGACTTGCTGGCTTTCGATCGAGGCCGAGTGCACGGTTTAGAAGCTCCCCTGGAGATCTGGGCCGGGGAGGAAGTGCTCAGAGTGCTGGGCTAGCAGGAAGTGGGAGCTGTTTCTAGCATAGACGAGGTATGAGAAATGAAAGTCAAGGAGGAAGTAGAAGTGGGATCCGTAGGTGCCTCGAGGACAAGGAAGTGGCTTTGTTGGCAAAGGTGGAAGGAGAAAACAGTATCAAGGTCAAACGTTGGGGTGGGCGTGGATGCCGTTTCTCCTCTTATAATATCCACGGGAGGGGTGCTGTTGGAACCCTGAGGGTAGACATGTGGTATACGGAAATTCTCAGTCAGCGCTCACAGAAGCCACTCGAGGAGGAGAAATTTAACTTCCGGAGGCCATGACACACCAAGTTCAAAGAGGTATGGTTGGCCGACTGGTGCTGGTGTTTCAGTTCTGAGGCAATGGGAGGCCCTACGGGTGTGTTGGCTCCCCGGGAGCTACTCTAGGGGGGCGGCTCTGGTGTCGCTTGATCCCGAGGGCTTCATAAAGTCTGTCATCCACTGAGCACCAACCCGGCGCCGGGGTTTACAGATAGGAAATAAGTTCACCCTCACATAACACCGCCGAGTGGGCAAATGCTATGACCCACATTTTACAGAGATGAGGCAGTTGGGGGTCACAGTACTGAGGTAACTTGTCCAAAAGTAGAGTTCAGCTGGCAAGGTGATTTCCACCAGGTCCCTCTGACGCCAGAATCAGGATTCTTTCTGCCAAACTGCTTATTCACACATAGATCTTGCCTGAAGAATGTTCTCCTTGCATAAGAACAGGCAGCGTCATCAGAGGCCATAGCTTGGGTCAAGGGCCCCTTTGAAAATCAGATGAAAGCGAATACGTAAGAGTATACATAGTCCACAGCTCGAGGGACTTAAGGACTCCCTGAAGTGATTTAAAAGCCTCTTCACGTCCACAGGCCCAGCTCAGGAACTCCTGAGATAAGAAGGAAGCCCGGAGAAGTCAAAAAAGAAAGAAACTTCAACAGAGACAGATTTAAAAATTGCATTGTCAGGGGGTGTCTGGGTGGTGCAGTCAGCGGCCGACTCTTGGTTTTGGCTCGGTCATAATCTTGGGGTCGTGGGATGGAGTGCCATGTCGGGCTCCATGCTCAACAGGGAGTCTGCTTGAGATCCTCTCTCTCTCCCTCTGCCCCTCCCCCTGCTCGCTCTCTCTCTCTCCCTCCCTCGCCCTCTGCCCCTCCCCCTCTCAAGTGTGCACACTCTCTCTAAATAAATACATAAAATCTTAAAGAAAAAATTGTCAGTACAACATATACATTCTGAATTTCTTGTCTCAAACATAACAATCTTCAATAAACATGGTTGTATTACCCCATGTGATACCTGTCCTTCCCGTCCGTGGTGTTCCTGTGAAAATGGGCAACTCACTTGAACATTGTATAGGTAGATATTGTTTCCTACCATGCAGTCAAAACGTAAGGTAACTTAAAACAATAATCAGGAGGCCTAAACTATAGCGTCACTTCCTTTCTGTTCCTACTCAGAGAGTTTCTGCTCTGGCCGATCATCCATTCCTATAAGTCATATAGAGATGGCCTCCATGAAACTCTCCAGAATCGCTTGGCACTATTGTTGGAGTAATCTTAGGAGGACTTGCATCTCATTGGAATAGAGTTCTTTGTAATATGTTCTATTAAATTTATTATTTATTTTATGCCATTTTTTAATAATACTTCAAAACGCTCATGCCAGAGAATCATGAGCTACCAAAGATGGAAGGGAACTCAGAGATCATCTAGCCCAAACCCTCCTCCTTTGCAGATGGGGAAACCGAGGCAAAGAGAGGTGAAATGGACAGTCTCCAGGCCACTGGTGGAGTTGGTAGCAGTGGGACTAGAACCCTAGTGTCCTGACTTCTTTGGGGGCTCATTTCTTTATAATATGTCTGTCCTCCAGGCACTCAGTACCTACCTGTTCAATGTGTGGCCAGATGGAATTTTCTTCTGGCCTTACGCCTTCTTTCCTTCTCCTCCGAAGTCCTGACAGAGAGAGTATCTTTGGTCATGGGGGGGAAGGCACAGAGGCTTTGCTAGCAAAGAGACCCCACGCTTCTAATGAGGGCCACGGTCATAGTCACAGAAATGTGTGCTGATCCAGGATGCTTTGGTAGGACCTACCTCTGCCCTGGGGATGAGGCCAGAAATAATGGTCATCACCATCCCAAGGGCTGTGGGCAGCAGCTCCATGGAAGGGAGGGGTAGGAAAGGTCCAGCATGTGGGGCAGGGAGAGGAGGGCCATGGACCCTAGAGGAAAGGACCCCTCAGTGCTCCCTGGGGTAGACCTCGTGTGGGTTGATGAGTGACTCAATGGGAAAAGGCCAACAGTGTGGCTTGGTGTCTTATGTTTCTTCCGTGTTTGGGACCATGTGGGGTGAGGGCAGAGCCTGGCCATCAGCAAGCGTGAGGCACCTGCGTGAGCACACTTTGGGGCAGGCGCCGTGGGAAGCCATGCAGGGTGGGAGTCGGCGTCTCTACTTCCAAGTTTCCTAACCTCAGAGGTTGATGTGGTTAGGTGCCAACTGTAGCCGCTTAACCTTCGGGTATTTTGAGACATTTACCACTTTCTGTTGGATTAAAACCTGGCTCGAAATGCAGGGCAGCCTGAATTAGTGAATCCCTTACCTTCTTCGATCCTCGGTTTCCTGGGAGGCCAAATAGAACTTCTTCTAGGCAAGTAATTGGAAATCACTGACTTTCAGATTTAAACTATAATTCAAATGAGAAGAGCGAAAGAACCTGCCTTTTGGTCACTGTATGAGCCTGTCGGAGGAAAGAGTTGTGTTTGTGGAGGAGAATGTGCTGGAAGGGAAGGGACTCAGGGGCGAATACTGATGTCCAGCCCCCGCAGGGAGAGCACCCCCGCCCCAGGACCGTCCACCTCCAGTGCTGACAGCACCCTGCTCTGAAACGGGCACACCTAACATCCGGACACATTCAAGTCATAGAGCATCCTCCATACTCTCGCTCTGAGGTCACAGAACAAACTTCTGAGTATAATTTGGCTTCCGTAGCTTTTGCCTGCCTAGAACAACTGTTTGGCCATAGGAAGTAAGTGCAGTGTCCTCGGTGGTCATATTTTGTTTTAACAGTATGTTAGTATATTGACACTCTGGTTTCTGTACTTTGGTTTCCTGTGGGTTGGTCAGCCTGCGTCAGTATGGCCCACGTGCATAGCCTCTGACCTCGATGCCATGTCCTTCCGCTACCCTGGGCCACTCTCGTTCCTCCCACGGCCATGGCCTCTGGTCCTCTTCACTGACCACCAAGGGCTCAGAGCCTGTTTTAATTCCAACGGAAGGCTCTGGGCTGCTGCCCATTCCCCATAACTACATCCTATTGCAAGGTTAGGAGGAAGATCTGTGCCTACAACCTGAGCCAAAAGGCCTGGGGGCGCTCAAAAAAGCTAGAGAATGAGTGAATGTCTGGACTTACATGGAAAGGTGATAGAAGGCAAAACTCCGTCATTTGGAGGGCGTCCCTATTTGAAGTTAGTGGAAGGAGCCGTGGGCATGGGGACTTGGGGTTTCTAGACTGGTTCTCCCTCTCCTTCCCTGTACAGTTGTGGGAATGATGATGGGGTCCTTATTGGTAAAACAAAGCCATTGGAATCGGGACCTCAGTATCACAGATGGGAAGGGACATTATAACAAAAGTTTCAGTATAAACTTAATATTAACCTATACATTCCATGCAATTCATGAAACTTGACTAGAGAATTCTAAAGTTCATGTGCAACAGTAAAGGACCCCAAATAGGCTAATTTTAAAGGAAAAGAATATGATGTGGGGCTTGCTCTCTACATAATAAGATCTATTAAGAAGCTGTTGTAATTAAGACAGGGTATTGAGGTTAGAATAGAAAGCAGATCACTTGAACAGTCCAGAAAACCCAGAAATTGACCCATATCGGAAGTTGACCCAGGACGGAGGTAGATTTCCAAATTAGTTGGGAACGTCTGCTTGGGACATTTGGCCATCCAAGTGGGAAAAAATTACATTAGTTCTTTACCTCACAACATACGAAGAGGTCATTTCCAGTAGGTCGAAGAGTTACATGGGAAATGTGGAAATAGAGGGGAATATCTTCTAACATTGGGGTGGGAAAGGGTTTTAAGCAAGATACAAGAAGCAAAAGCCATCAAGAAAAGATTCATAAATTAGATATTAAAATTAAAATCCTGTACAATAAAGATAAAGAAAACCATGTGTTGGGGGAAGATATTTGCAACAAATATAACCCGTAAAATGTAAGTGTTAAGAACATATAAATAGGAAAACAGTAGGATAGCTTCTTAAAAAATTAAACATAGAATTATCATATGACCCAGTAACGTTGTTGCTGGGTGAATATCCGGAATAATTGAAAGCAAGGACTCAAATATATATTTGTACACCAATGTTCATAGCGGCAAAATATCCAGAAGGCGGAAAGAACCCAAGTGTCCATCAGTGAATGAAACAATCTACAAAATGTGGTCTGTACACACAATGGAATATCATTTAGACTTAAAAAGGAAGGAAGTTCTGACCCATGCTACAACATGGATGAACCTCGAAGACATCGTGGTAAGTGAAGTAAGCCAGTCACAAATGGACAAATACCGTCTAATTGCACTTATAGGGAGTACTTGGAGTTAGTCAAATTCATAGAGACAGAAAGCAGAAGGGTGGTTGCCAGGGGCCGGGGGAAGAGGGATGATGGGCAGTTTTTGTTTGATGGATTTAAAGTTTTAGTGTGGGTAGATGAAAAATTTCTGGAGATGGATGCCGGTGATGGTGACATCATTATATACGTAATGGCACCAAATTGTACGCTTAAAAATGGTTACAATGGAAAATTTTATGTTATATATACTTTACTACATAAGAAAATAAGCATGGATACATGTCACGACATGGACAAACCTTGAAAATATGCTAAGTGAGAAAGAAGCCAATGACAAAAGACCATATGTTGTATGATGCCATTTATATGAAATGTCCAGAATAGGCAAATCCAGACAGATAGAAAGAAGATTCGTGGTTGCCTGGGTCTGAGGGAAACGAGGAGAGTGGGAACGATGGCTCAAGTGTACAGAGTCTTTTCGGGAGCTAATGAAAAATTTCTAGAATTCTAGAAATCGTTTGTGGGATTGAGTCTAGCGATGGACACACTCCTCTGTGAGTATACTCCAAGCCACTGAATCGTGCACTTCGAATGAATGAGCTGTAGGGTGTGTGCATTATCTTTTAATGAAGATGTTACCAAAAAAGTAAAAAAAAAAAAAAAAAAAAAAGAATATACGAATAACTCCCCTAAAAAAAGGAAAGGCAAAAACAAAGAGGAAAGTGAGCAAAAAAAGTGATGAGATGCTTCTCAGGAGACTCGAAAGGACATATGAGGCCAAGTTCAACCCCAGGGACACACACTCATGTGAGAGTAGCAACACGATTCTGTCTCACAGTCTCAGATGGGCAGGGATTCAAGTCTTTCAATGCCCGGTATCGGGGAAGACGTGAGGCAGTGAGGACTGTCACGCGCCACTGCGTGGAAAGGCAGATTGGTGTCCTGAGAACCATCTGGCAATACTGGCAAAGGGGCCGAGCTGCATGCTCGGACTCAGCAATTGTACTTTGAGGGATATACCCTAGGGAGTTTCTTGTGTCTGTGCCTGGGGAGTTTTGTGCAAAAACATCAATGCAGCATTGTTTGCAATAGTGAGAACTTGGAAACATCCTGAATATCTATCCCAAGCTAAGAGATACACAAAGGGTCATATATTCAAACAGTAGAATACTATACAGCAGTGCAAAGGGACTGTACGTAGGCTGTATGAATGTCGATGAGGTTTTCAAACAAAACATTAAGGAGAAAAATTTAGTTATTGAAAGAAAAGTAGCACATGCCATTTGTATAATGCTTATGAACAGGCAAAACAATATTCATGCTATTTATAGAGGACTTCAATGATATCTGGGTTGTTTTTTCCTCTTTTATTTTTTTAACTTTTAATTAAATTCCAGTATAATGAAAGTAAAGTGTTATATTAGTTTCAAGTGTACAATACAGTGATTGAACAATTCTTTATGTGACTCAGTGCTCATCATGATAAATGTGCTCTCAATCCCCTTTACCAATCTTCCCCTTCTTCCCATCTGCCTCCCTTCTGGTAACCAACAGTTTGTTCTCTATAGTTAAGAGTCTGTTTTTTTGTTTGTCTCTCTTTTTCTTTATTTGTTTGTTTCATTTCTTAAATTCCACATAGGAGTGAAATCATATAGTATTTGTCTCTCTCTGACTTCTTATTTCACTTAGCATTACACCTTCTAGATCCATCCATGCTGCTGCAAAGGTCATGATTTCATTTTTTATGGCTGAGTAATATTCCATTGTGTATTATGCATATGTATATATATATATTATATATGTACACATATAATATATATATATATACCACTTCTTTATCCATTCATCTGTAGATGGACGCTTGGGTTGCTTTCATATTTGTATTGTCTTTAATTTTTATCTTTTTAATTTTTATTATTATTTTTAAAGATTTTATTTATTTTTATAGAGAGAGAGTGCAAAAGTGAGAGAGATCACAGAGGCAGGAGAGCCTGCTGCAGGATTCGATCCCGGGACCCTGAGATTATGACCCAAGCCAAAAGCAACACTTAAATAACTGAGCCACCTAGGTGCCCCTCTGTATTGTTTTTTAAGAATATCTTTTTCCCTTCTAAAATGAAAGCCCTGATGGAAATTTGTCAAAAATGTTAGGAATTAGTAAATTTCAAATTTATTCCTATGGGTGCTTGCTGTCTTATTTGTATAATTTTCTGTGTGTTTGAAATATCTCATAATTCAAAAATATTTTAAAGACACACAAACTGCTATATAATTGAAATCATGTGCATTATTTTGGAAAGTATACGCTTCCCCACATTCCTTTAATGGTAGCTTAATCGGCAAGTCTGCGAGGCCAGAGAGTAAGTAAGCCATTTCTAGGCTCTAGATTCAGTCTCTACAGTGAGTCAAACAGCAAACGTTTCTCAGTCATCTCCAATGTGAGCAGGGTGAGGGCATGTCCCGGGTCCTACTCAGCTTTATTCTAGGTCTACCATAGTACCCAGCAGACAGGACTGCTAAAGTGGGCAAACTGCCACCATAACTCACTCAGAGAGGAAATGCTGACTCTACCTAAAGAACTGATTGGGGTTTTATAGAGATGAATGTGTCGAAACCTCAGTGAGCTCTGCCTGCTCGATCACAAAGCTGTCTCTAAGACACTCAGCTTCTGCCTATTGTTCTAGATCAAAATGCAAACCTACCTGCCACAGGGCCACCTTAGTAGGCTCATTTAGGCTCGTGGAAGACAGTTCTATTTTTAATTTTTTAAAAATAAAAATTATTTATATTTAAGGTATGCAACCTGATGACTTGATGCCTAGCAAAACGATTACTACAGTCGGGCTGATTAACCTCATCTCTCATGGTTGTTTTATTTCTCTTGTGATGAGAGCACCTGAAATCTACACTCTCAGCAAATTTCCAGTACTCAGTATAGTATCATTAACTCTAGTCATCAGGCGGGACATTAGATTTCTAGATGTCTTCTTCTTACATCACTGCAACTTTGTCCCCTTTGACCAATGTCTCCCCATTCTGCCACCTGCCCGTCCCTGGTAACCACTGCCCTACTCTCCCCTTCTCTGTAATGGTTTTTTTCCCCACATATAAGTAAGATCATGTCGTTTTTTTCTTTCTGTGTTTGGCTTATTTCACTTAGCGTATAATGTCCTCCACGTTCCTCCATTTTTGTAAATGGCCAGCTCTCCTTTTTTTAAGGCTGAATAATACTCCATTGTGTGTGTACGTCTACGTGTGTGCGTGTGTGCGTGTGCTTACCACGATTTCTTTATCTGTCATCCTTGGAAGAGACTTCTTCGCTATGTGTGCAACCACAACCTCTTTTTAGTGTAACTATTGATAATTACAACGAACTCATGCTCCTCGCGATGCTATCTGTATCTTTCTAAAAAATGAAAACAAAAACTTGATTAGTTGCAGGCAAATTTTTAAAGGAGGCTGCAGCAAGTGCCCCTGCTGGGCTGAGCTGAGAAGTTGGGTTTCCATTGCAAATGGCAGCAAGAAAGAAGGACAGCTTCTATTTTGTTGATGTGATTCTTTTCCTGACATGGGCCGGGGGAGCTGATCGTCACAGACTTGGGTGACAAGATGGCTTTGCTGGGAGACATGCATGCGTGTGTGTGTGTGCACGTAAATGGAGAGAAAGCACAGTTCTCCTCTTTCAACTAAATTATTTGATTTTGTCCACATGAGCCTAGCAAGATGCTTGCCACTCTGTCCATAAATGCATGGCCGTCTCATCTCTGATCCAGCAGAATAGCCCGGAGGGTCTCCCCCGAGGGCTGAAGCACCAGGAAAGCCCACCTCGCCTTTAATGAAAGCCCTTGCACCCCATTTCTGTGCTGAGGAAGGAGTTGAACAACCATTACCTTAGCAGCTGAGATCCAGGCGGCAGATTTCCAAGTGTTGACGGCTTCAGAAATGTGTTTGCTTGGCCTCCAAGTAATGACTGAGAATATATTCAATTTAATGCTGAAAATCCGAAAATAGTGCCCAATTAGCTTAGTGTGGAAGAGTGTGATAATATTTTAATAATATGGGCTTTATGCAAAAATTTGCTTTCATCTGAGTAATTAGGGCTGGTGAAAGGTTTAATGTGTATTTATTGAGCACATAGTAATAAGAGCGTGTGAGCTGAATAGCAAGGCAACGTGGATGCATTAGGAGCTTTCTCTTCAGTTCACTGAAGTTGAGTCCTGTTTTCATAATGTCTGTCATGCTGAACAATAAGATGGGTTCTCAATTGAAATTAGAATGTCTAAGTGTTCAGCCCAAGCATATTAGAAAAATTACATTGGTGGAACACTTACTTCCTCTTGCAATGCTTTTGGGAAAATAGTTTCTTAAATTGGCCTTGCCGCATCTTTGAAAATAGTCTCAATGCTGCAAAAGCTTTATTTAAGAATACCATGAATCTTTGCTTCGCCTTCATTCTAACCGGTGGAGAGCGATCTACAGCAGAAAATAAGAGCATCATTTAGGTTTCGATTTTAAGATACTTTGAGTAAAATATTTCTTTCATGTCAGTCGACCTCCCATTTAGAAAATAACCCATCTCTGGGAGAAATGGTTTAGTGGGGTTTTGGCTCTTGATTGCCCCTCGGGGGACTTTTCTCCCTGGATGTCATAGGGCAAGAGAGCAGGCAAGCAGGAGGCGGGGTCTGACAGGACAAGGGGCGGGACTGAGAGGACAAGGGGCGGGGATAGACAGGACAAGGGGCGGGGTCTGACAGGACAAGGGGAGGGACTGACAGGATAAGGGGCGGGGCCTGACAGGACACAGGGCGGGGTCTGGCTTCTACGAGAGGGAGGATCCATTCGCGGATTCATGGTGGGCCGGGGTGGGCAGCCCGCTAGCCAGCCCCCACCCCCGGAGGGCCTGAGGTGCTTTCAATGGTAGAATCAATGTCAAATCCACAGAGAAGTCATAACGTGTGACCAGAATGAAAAATTGGGGTTAAAAATTCAGAGCCATGTCTTTCGTTCATTCTTTGACCTTAGCAGTTAACATTAATTTCTTTCCTAAGTAGGTGATTTGAATGCAGCTTATCAGAGGATTTTGTTTTTAAGTCTCTGCGGTCCTTTCATGCAGCTTTTTTTTTCCCCCTTTTCTTTTCCCCAGTAAGTGGTTTACCAGGCATGACTCTGAGAAAATAGTCATGTCTCTAGGGCCCCTGTGAGCTGATCATCAGAGCCACATTCAGCAAGGTAGCAGGAATCCCACAGCAGGCTGAGGGGGACTCTGCTCCTCATAAAGGCAGAGCTACTATTTTCCGGTCTGACAATGTGGCCTGCCTGTGGCCTTGACCCGGCTCTTCTTGGCTATCCTTGCTCAGTGTCCAGACGGGCGGCGAGGTGGCCTGAGCGGTTCTCTACGGGATCTGCCCTCTGCCCTGGGCCCGCGGGGTCGGGGAGGAGGGCAGGTGCCTCCAGGAGCCGCCTGGGCCTTTGGGTCCTGCCTCCTGGCTTCTGAACTGCCCCTGGGGGTCAGCCCACGGCTTCTCCCTGGGCCTGTCCCGCGGCTGAGCTACTTATTTAGAACACTGTTAGGGTTTCCTCTTCCTTAAAACTGCCTCCCCACCATGGTTTCCACGCGTCTCCTTCCCTGCCCCCTCTCGCCGTGGAGCTGCTGTCCTTGGCCACTTCCCTGCTCTCCTCCAGCCTTCTAAACACGAATGTTCTCTTTGGTTCCATCTTGACAGACTCCCCTTGATGCTGCACTTTTTCTCCCCCCGGAGTTGCATCCATTACTCTTGCATTTTTACTTCTATTCGGTACCTGTGTCCCCATCTCTGGATGCTCAGCCCCACATTTCCCTTCCCCATTTCCCATGAAGACCTGCTCTCAGTCCTAAAACTGCACCCCCGCCCCCATCCGGCCCTTTATCGCAGCCCCGGCTCCTGCCCGGACCACACGAGGCCAGCTCCGCTGCGCGTCCCCCCACGTTCTCTCACATCTGCCCCTTCCTTCTGTTTCTCTGCTTGCTACTCACCAGCACAGCCCTCGTCCTTTGCTGGGCCTTCAGAGCCAGTTTCCCTCACTTCCACCTCAGCCCTCTGCAGTCCACCCTGAGTACCGCAGATGTCGTTCTCCCCCAGAGGGCACCCCCGTTTCCCTGCTGGGCTGCTGAACGTGCTAGGAACGAAGACAGTGAGTAAATACGGAGGCGGCTTTACGGAGCTAAGTGGCTTTCTGGACAGAGCTCCGTTGAGGCGGACCACACGGTGAGCAGTAAGCAGTGGTTGAAGGTCGCACAATTAAGGGATGACAGAGCCACCACCCGAACCCTGCTCTGAGGGATTCCACAACTGGGTGCCTTCCGCCAACACTGCCTGGTCCGCTCTTTTTCTCTGAGCCCCACCAGCATTCCCTACTTCGTTCACACTTCTTATTCTGGTTCTTTGGGTAGGTGGTACAATGTATGGCAAGTGACCAATGCTCACTTTTTTCCCCTTGAACTTCTCAACTAGAATCCTATGAGAAGGCGATGTAGCAGCTGGAGTATGGCTTTCGTGAGGTCAGATAGAATCTCATCCCCACTCCCGGTAGTAGATTACTGTGGGGTCACAGAAGGACTTCCATGACGCGAAGACCGTCCATCGGTGGGAAGATCTAATCAACCAGTCGGCAAGGACATTAGAGTCCCTCCTAGTGTTCAGTCTACACTTCTCTTCTTGGGCAGGACCCAGAAAAAGAAAAAGACATGAAGACATGGGCCCTGCCCACTAAGATACATGTGGGGAGACCAGAACATCCCACTTGGAACCATGGTGAACAAGACAAGACAGCCTTATAATTAAATGCTTATTTGAAGGACTGGAAGTGAGGCTGGAGTCAGAGGCGGAAGAGATTCATCAGAGCTGGAGTGGGTTGGAAAGACTTCATGGAGAAGATGGGTCCTCGGTTCAGTTCTGAAAGACGAGCAGCCTTTGGAGGGCAGAGGGCACTTTAGGCCAGGGAAACAAGTATCTCAAAACACTGCCTTCATGTCTCAGAGACAGAACATCTCTGTACTGTTGTTTGTGTTGGGCACTCTGACGTCATGCTAGGTAACCTCCATCACTGCCAAAAATGACTTGATATTTATTCAGACTTTAAAATAAATTGGCCTATTACATCAGGTATAAGGAATCTCATTTGGACAGTGACTAGATTTGAAGTGTTGGTTCTTTTGCAAGTTTTTTTAAATTCAATGGCTAATTCGGTGACTTGGAATTAAATTGAAAACTGAAATGAAGATGATTTTTTAAGTCAATGAAGTCTAAAAGTCTGGAACCACTGACCTCAGAACACAGGGGAAAAGGGACAGTGAGGAAGAGGGACAATCGTCAGTAACTTTTTATTCTTTGATGTATTTGTTCATGCACTCTGGGTGGATTACTGGCCTTGGAGCCCAAAGTTTTTCTTTAACTCGAGCCATGGCGGACTTTTGAGGAATTGGGGTGAGAAACAGTCTTGTGCTTTGGGGAGCGACCCTGGAAGCTGTCTGGGGCACCGTCTTCGTGGAATCCACCTGCTGCCTCATTTACGTCGACCAGGTTGCCTTTCGAGGGTAGAGATCTTCAAGGGTGAGGGAAGAGTAAGGGGACTGAAGAGACTCAGGAAAGAAAACATACCTACCCTCTTGGGGACATTCAGAGTGAAGAAGTGTAAGGGGGAATAAACATTCCAGGCTCTTCCAGCGCTGGTGGCTCCTACAAGAAATGTTTACTGGGCGTGAGCACAGACGCTGTGCCAGGTGTGTCCTCGGTTACTGAATAATGGTGTTTATTTCACCAACGTAAGGAGGATTTTCAAGACCCAATGAAATTACAGAGTGGTCCCAGGTCCCTCCGTTTTCTTACTGCTTTAGGGAATGAGGAGTTGAGAGGGACGTGTGGGTGAATTGGGGGTGTCCGATGCGTAGGGGTGTGTGGAGGGAGAGTAGTGGAAAGAAATCCCCATGACTAGACGGGGAGGACGTGACATCTCTGGGGTGGGAGGGACCAATGGGACTGCAAGAGCCAGCCTCACTGGTCTTTGAAAATTCCGTCTGTAGGCCTGATTTGGCTTATGCCACTGACCCAAGCGGCATATGCACCCTGTTGGGAAAGTCTACCCGGTCGGGTTCGTGCGGTTAGCTCTTGTGGCTCGGATGGGGAGGTGGATGGGATTGAATGCCCAAACACTTCATGCCTGGAGGCCTGAGTTGGAAGCCTGACATCATTTCAGGGAGAACTTCATTATGCCAACTGAGGGAGGAAGCAGGTCCGATGAGAGCCTGGCCCCGGAGCGGGGGGTGACGGGACACGCAGGTTGGGGCGTGGGGCCTGACCTGCCGGGCGCTTGTGTGAACACGAGCGTTTTAGATCCATGGCTTTCCTCGGCTCCACGGTTTCAGTTAGTGAGGATGTGAGCAAGGCAATAATCCTCATTTCAGTAGGAAATATGTCACAGACATGACACTAACCTATGAAACCAGAAGAGCAGGCCAGCAGATAAATGAGGTCAGTCGACAGCATGACGGGCCGCCCAGTTCCCACCTGGACTAACAAATCTGCCGAAAGGGAAAAATTACTCAGGTCTTCTCTCTGTGCCATCAGCTTGCTCACATGTCACGTTTCAAATGCCTTCATTCTCCCCACTGGAAATTAGGATTTTCTAGTAAGACCCTAAAAATCAGTAAGTTAAGTAAATACAGCAACCCTGGGAGTTCAAAGAAATAATACAGAAACCAGGCAGAAAATGCAAGGTATCTTCCTGTGGTGTAACCCAGCACTTACTTTTTATGCTGATTATGTAGTTATTATTCAATGTTATTTAACACCTGGAAAATTGACTTTATTTTACTGTCGAGAGAGGGTAGACTAGGGTGGGGGTGAGAATGTTCACAGAGCTTAAGGGGAATTAACACTGCTTGCTTATATCAACAAGGAAGGTAACAAGAAAAGGAAAAAAACAAAAACAAAAACAGAAAAGGTCCAGGGATCCAGTGAGACCCTAAATATAGTACAGTAGGTAATAGAGCATAAATATTTCTAGCAGGTAAAGGCCAAGAAGATAAATATCAGGTAGATTGCACCTGGATTTCTTATCTAACCCTTTAAGAATGCTCTCACTGGTTTCCTGTTTATCCACACCTCCAGCTGAGAAAGGAGATTGTTCTGTAGGAAGATTCTGTTCCGGGTGGTTTCTCTACACCCCCTTCCACAAGCCTCTGGCTTTTCCGATGATTTCACGTGTCAGATTTCCCCGTGGGGAAGAAGGCCTTTGAAACTGGGCCTGGGATACGCGATTGCTTATTTTCTGTTATTTGTCGAATACACTTAACATGCATCAATGAGACCCCAGTCACTTCTCAACATTTCTGTTGGCAACAACTGTGTGTATATATACATCCAGTTTCAATGGGGTTAGTAAAGAAAGAAAGGCTGGAGGACGTTTGCTGGCTGCAAAGACGGCTCCCATCAACCCTCCCTACATGGGGCGGAGAAACCCAGCCAGCAGGAGCGAGGTGAAGGGTGCAGGGGCACAGGGCGGGTAGGCAGGGGCTGGATGCGGGTGCCACAGGCGCGGAGGGGAGAATGGGGGGAGGGTTGGCAGAGGGAGCTTCCTCCAGGTGCAGTCAGCCCAGGCCGGCGTGGGTGCAGCCTGGAGACAGGCGCCGCCCCCGTCCCCCGCCGCACCTCCCTCTTCCCCGCCGCTTGCACCCCCACCCTGCACCCCGGGGGACCTGCAGGCTGGGCTGCCCGGTGCAACACAGGAGCAGGGCAGAGCACGCCAGGAGCCTGGGGGTGGGGGGGGGGGGGGATGCTGGTGATGCAGGCGATACAGGTGCTGTGGGGCTAAGCATCCTATTGGTCCTGGGTCCGAAAAGAGGGCTGGGAGGGACTGAGTTCTCCGAAACCTTGCCTGCAGCGGAGGCTCAGTGTCCCCTCTGCAGGGGTCTGCGGCAGTGTGGCCCCAGGAGGGGGGAGGACAGCGCCCCCAAGCTCACGGTGAATGAGGCTGTCTGGGGCCTGGCCCCACATCCCGCTGCCCCCACCCCAATCCCCCAGATGCTCTGCAGGTGCCTCAGTGCCCCGGCTGTGGTCCTGCGCTCCCTCTGTGTTGTTCCTGGGTTGTTCTAATGAAGCTGGAAAAGCACCTCATGTGATACAAGTTTTTAAGGGCCCCATTGCCCCCTGGCCCGAGCAGCCAGCTTGCCCATTGCCCATCCAAGATGAGCATGGGACCAGCTCCCAGGAGAGCTGCAGCCTCGGTTGACCGCGCTCAGCCGGGTTTGTGAACCGCGTGGTGGAGACATCCCCAGAGGAACCCACTGGCCCGCCAGAGTCCGCGGCTTTGGGACACGGCAGAATCTCACCAATCTGCTACTTTACCCACAAAACCAGCTTTCTCTGCGCCCCCACCCCATCCCCTTTTGCTTTGGCCCTAAGGGTGCCAACCTGAGGAGTGGGGGTGGCAGGAGGAAGCCTGGGGCAGATGGCACTTGGCCTTGTGCCCAGACTGCCCGCACCCAGAGCCTTTGAAGGGCGTTTTGGGGAGCAAGGAGGTTGAGTTTCAGAGACCAGACAGCTTTCATTTCCTTGGTGGCCTTCATCAAGATAACTCATTCTTTGACATTTCCTGCCCAGAAACCTTTGAACCATGTTTTTTTTTTTTTTTTTTTTTTTTTTTGCTGATTGTGTGCTGTGCTCCCCGAAGGCATAGTTTTTGAGTCTTTTCTATGCCTCGTGCTGTGTCAAACCACCCGAAGGGGGAATGGCTGAATGGTGTCTCTGCCCTCCTGTGGGCCAGAGATCCGGTGAAACGGGGAGGGCCGTGTCAGGCCTAGTGTGACCTGTGGGACATCGCGATTCCCCCCTGCGCCGTCGTACTGGTCAGGGAGAACCTGACCTAGTTTCAGGGACCTCAGGAAAATATCCTAAGCACCCTCCTCAGACGGGGACTGTTGCCTAAAGGCTTCTTTGAGTCAGCTGCGCTCTGCCTTCTAGATCTGAGAGTGTCTTTGTGAGTAAGCGCCTCGCCACCCTGGCCACCATCCAGAGAACTCCCTCTGACCTGTCAATTATGCCGTATTTAGTATCTGGGTCAAGATGGAAAAAAACTGTTTTTTCTGTTCAAAGGTTCCTCACGAGTCATTTGTGAAAACACGGTTTTTGGCGTTCAGTGAAAATGGTAAGCCGGTGCCGATGACCAGATGTGGGGGACATCCCCACAGAGCTTACGATGTCCCCTCGCCTCCCGCTGCTTGTCGTGGACACGTCTGCTCTGGCCTCGGATGCCGTTGTCTCCGGGTCTGTCCCAGTAGCCTGTCTTCATGGGTTCCCAGCTTGGCAGTGGTACCGGGGCAGGGCCTCCTCCCCACCTGGTGTCTCTCCCCAGTCTGTGTGAATGTGGTTTCCCCGAGGGGGGTCGGCCTGCTGCTCTGCTTTCTCTCCTAATGGTTTCTGGCCTTGGAATGTGATGAAGGCAAGGCAAGAGGCAGCCAGGCCCGAATCCAGCCAGCCTGACGAGGGATGGCCTTTAGTGACAGGTTGTCTGGGCTTGGCAGGGTGCGTTCAGAGGAACTTCTGTAAGGGGGGGCTGGACTCCTGGGGGCCTCCACCCACAAGTGGCCCCGAGAGTGATGTGAGTGCCATCGACATCCCCAATCTCCATCAAGGAAGTACCTTTCTTCCCCTGTCAGCCCCTGTCGCTCGGTATGATGATGCATTACCGTACCGGGGATCGTGAGTTTGGGCTCCGTGAGGCGCCATATTGAATGGAGGAAAGATCAGATGAGTAAACCTTGATGACGGTGGTGATGTGAGGGGATGGTTGGGTGCGGCTGCCTTAGAAAGGGTTGTGGCTTTTGAGAGTTTGTTTAAAATTTATATAATGACTGTTATGCTTCCAAAAGTCCTCTTCTTTTGCCTTAAAATGTTTATGTCTTCAGTTCAGCAGCCAGAGCTGTCTTGTTCCTCTTGTGCAGCACCTGTGTTCAAGAGTGTAGACTCAGGAGGTAGACTATCTGGGGTGGAATCCAGGTCGGAATCTGGTGGCCACGTATTAGTTGTGTGACATTAGTGCTTTCGTGCCTCAGTTTCCTCATTTGTCAACTGAAGGATAATAGCAGTATCAACTTTGTAGGGGTAACCGTGAGCGCTAACAGAGTTCGTGTGAGTGCGGCACCGGGATGGAACCTGGTGGGCTAAGCACTGTGGTTGTGAGGGCTCTTTTTTTTTTTCTTTTTAAGATTTTACTTATTTATTTTTAGAGACAGAGAGAGAGGTGAGTAGGGAGTGCGGGGGGGGCGGGGAAGGAGTATGAGAGGAGAGGGGAAAGTACAGTTGACCTATTTCACTATTTCACTGAATGGAGACCATTTGTTAATGTACATTCTGGGCTTCTTAGTGACTTTGTGGATTCGTATGGGAACAACTGTGTTAATTCATGTGAGTTTCTAGGACTTCAGACTGTCAGGAACAGTGCGGCTTGGGTGGAGTCCTGGAAGAACACGGTAGTGCACGCTGTTTACCGGGGAAGGGGAACCCATCCCAGGACGTGCTGGTCTGCTCATAGTCAGTGCTAGCTCTAATGTGGTAAAAAATGCGGTTTTAGGAGATCGTTGGCCAAAACAGCCCTAGGTCTTATGAATGTGAAAAAAGAGAAAGTATGGTGGTTATGTCAGTTCGATGACTCGGTACCGGTATCTGAAAGCAGCAAAGAGACATCTCTGGGAGACCCTGATGGAGCTGAGGGCCGGGCAAAGGTCTGCTCTCTGTCTGGGACCGGTGTGAATGCTGGGCGGCAAGTCGGGCTGGGACACATCCAGCAGGACGCGCAGGAGAGCCCTGCGGGGCCACACTTGTTCTCCGGGAATGTCCCTCCATCATTGTGAGCATTCTCAGGTGCAAGGCCTGCTGATGGGTCCTGAAACTCTCCTCCGGGAAACCCTTTATGGCAAAAATTGCCAATCAAGAGCTCTGGGAGTGGACTTGGGAGCCTCCCGGTGAGAGTCCCTGGAGGTCAGCAGAAACCCTGGTTTGCAGCAGGCTCGTCATAGTCATAACTCAGAGCAATTGTGCCACAGACTTAGTCTTATGAAGACAAAGTAGTTTGAGTTGTTTTTCTAGAAATGGAAACAGGCTTGCCCTGAGTCATTCTTACCCCGGCCAGATCGCTTTTGTTAGCAATCATTCACATTTCCTAGATAATCTGATACACGTAGGCTCCTCTCAGACACCTCTTTCTCCACGTGGCCTGTGGAGTGACCAGAATGGTGCCCTGGTGCCTCCTGACTCACTGTGCCCGTTGGCAAACTCAGAAGGGTGCCAGGTGGAAATTTCACAATCTTCGAAAAGATATTAACGAGGATACAGAAGCGAAAGGCTCAAGTACTGGCCGCTGTTCATTGTGCAAGAGCTAGATGCGTGCGCTTGCTAAGGGCTTACATCCCCTATCTGCAATCTTTGTAAGCGGGCTG
Source organism: Potos flavus (assembly GCA_028534135.1). Taxonomy (NCBI): domain Eukaryota; kingdom Metazoa; phylum Chordata; class Mammalia; order Carnivora; family Procyonidae; genus Potos; species Potos flavus. Next base: position 4,216,229 of record CM052885.1, on the reverse strand, counting down.
CTATCTGCCTCATACAGATAAGGACAACGAAGCTGAGAGAGGACGAGTTCATCTTATGGTGGACTTGAGAGCAAAAGGAAACGCTGCTGACACATCACCAGTGGCTTGTGTTCTGCCCCTGGGCGGGGGGGGGGGGGGGCAA
>CM052885.1:4191998-4215587 GCA_028534135.1 Potos flavus | reverse complement strand
TAAACAGTATTTGGGAGGAAGTATCAAACGCCTCAGAGAATCCATTGTTTCAACACGTTGGAAGCCCTCCCTCACAAATAATTGTTACAGGAAATAAGTCATTGTTAACTATTCAGTATCACAGCTCCCTGAAGACTCCTCAAAGGCAATGTTTCTGTCGTTATTGTAGTACTGTAACTCATCAAATAATTTCAAACTCTGACTGGTAGACCCCGGATTATCGCCAACAAGGGTCATGACATCCCATCTGAAATGAAAAAGGTCCCGTGTTTAATGAACAACCGAATTTTGCCGTGTTCGGTATCAGTCCCCGATAAGGAGCTGGTATTGATGGGGCTGCTTTTTTTTTTTTTTTTAAGATTTTATTTATTAATTTATGAGCGAGAGCACGAGTGGAGGTGGGAGGAAGAGGGGAGGAGGGGGAGGGAGAAGCAGTCTCCCCGCTGAGCAGGGGATCAAGACCTGAGCTGAAGGCAGACACTTAACCCACTGAGCCACCCAGGCGCCCCGAGGGGGCTGCTTTTTGTTTCTGAAAGTGAAGATCCACACCTTTGCAGTTGCTTGGCCACTGAGCACTTTCTTTGTGCCCAGTGCCATGCTGTGCCCTGCAGGAGCTGTGAATGTAATTGGGGAGGAAAGACTGAGCTTATGAGAATCATCAGATCCCCAATTCTGTGGTACTGAGTCCACGCAAACTAGAAAATCCCCAAAAGGTGAGACACTGAGTAGAATACGCCCCTCAGTCAGGAGGCTGCTTCAAACCCCTAGGACACGGAACGCATCAGGGAGCCCTCCCTCCGGCGCCGTCTGTGAAACACGGCTTAATGTCGCCTCCATGGGGCGCCTGCCCTCTTGTTCCTATTATAGCCCCCCAGAGCGGAAAGGTCCCCGGTTGAGCTGACAAGTGAGCTTCGGCGCCCTGTGACCCATATCGGCCATGTCTCGGGCTGTGCCCCACATTCCGCGGGCCCCCTTATCTTCTGGAAAGAGGAAATCCAATATTGTCAATAACCCCAGCAGCGGAACAAGGTACCGATGTTCTCAAGGTGGGCTCATGTCAAGACCCGCTAAAATATGGCATGAATTACTCGGCCCGTGGATGCAAACAGTGCATGACTCCATGAGGAAAGGGTTTCTAACAGCCTTCCTTCCATATACATTCTAGTGTTTTCACTTATCTGAAGCAAGCGGTCAGCCGGACTTCATTCCTTTCTGACTCCGGTTTTTGTTATCCTCCCTGATATATCTGTTGCCAAAAAACCTGGACTGCAGCTCCAAAATCTTACTTTGATTGAAAACTAATCAGTCCTTAACCTCTCATAACTCCATGGGGTTAATCCATTTGTTTCCAAAGTTTGAACCACTCCTTAACCTTGACCAGGTTCTAACTTTCAGTGTCACATTAAACTTGATTCTGACCCGTGCGTCAACTTTTTTTAAAAAGTCCTCTAACGTGCCGAACTCTGCCAACACATGACCACGCTTCATAATGGGGCCGGAAAGTTCAGAAAGCCCCTCATGGGCTGCCACCAGAGAGAAGTGGACAGCATGCGCTCTCCCCTTGCCCTTCCCTCCCCTTGCATGCAAGATACCCCAAAGGAGGCTTCCCACCCCCAGAAGGACAGAGAATCCAATATCCCCCAAACTTCCGTGATACTCGCCACCTCTCCAGCAACATCTCAGTCGGTTGCATCGACCACATCCTAGACCATGTACAGAGATGAGCCAGCTGAAATTGGACGTGCAAACAACACAGGGCCAATATGGCACCTGGGAAGAGCATCACAGCGATCGAATCCAGCTTTGAACTCTGGCTTTCCTGCTCACGAGCTGCGTACACCTTGACAAGTTTTATCACTATCCTGTGCCTGAACGAGAAAGTAATACCTACCCCACGGGTGACTGTGAAGATTCCTTGTGATGATATAATGAAGACATCAGAGCCTGGCACACGATAAACACTCAATAAATGTGCACTTAGGAGCACCTGGGGGGGCTCAGTCAGTTAAGCATTGGCCTTCTGCTCAGGTCATGATCTCAGGGTCCTGGGATTGAGCCCCACGTGGGCTCCCTGCTCAGCAGGGAGTCTGCTTCTCTCTCTCCCTCTGCCCCTCCCCCTGCTCTGTGCACACACACATGCTCGCTCTCTCTCTCTCTCTCTCAAATAAATAAATCTTTTTTAAAAATAAAACTAAATGGGCACTCTCTCCACCTGTCTGCCCACCTGTCTCTGTGCATCCATATCTACCTAGATCTTCCTCCTATAACAGAGTTTCAGCTCCTTGGGAGCAGACACCGCCCCGAATTTCACCCTTTCATCCAGCAGAAAGGGTAGCAGCTAAATAATAAATGATTTAACATTGTTAAATTCACACTTGAACTCAACTTTCTGTCATTTAAAAAAAATAGTTTAATTACCAGAAGACATTGCTAAACAACATTGTGGGCTTCTCCTTTCTCTTTGCACATGAGGCTTCCAGGGATTTTTGTTTAAGTCTTTGTACATGATCTTACTTCTTGCGAGGACATCTGCAATGAGAGCAGCATCAGGCCTGAGGGCTAGCCCAGCAGAGAGCTGCCGCATAATAACACGTAATGTCCTGTGCATGGACACTGTCGGTCCCCACGTGCACATGCGTACACACACACACACGCGCACACACACACACACACACACACACACACACCAGGGCAGGGCAGCCAAAGTGAACTACTGAATTATAATTGAACGTGCATCTTATTTTTGTGAATGCTTTGCATACTATTGCCCAAAGACTTCGCTATACCTGGAAAGACCCATGACATATTTATTTGGGCAGGATTTAGGAGGCAGAGGGTTGTTATTCATATGCTTCAGGTAAAAAAAATAAATTTTGTCCTAAAACACGGAGACGGTTGGAGTCAAGGTAAATTTCTTGGTTTGAAGGAGCTGGCTAATTGTTCGAAGCATGGACTTCACACTGTATATGAAAGATAGACTTTAAAGGAATCTTAGCATTGAAGGTACTTTCAACAAAATGCCCATGAGTGTTAACTATGGGCCCGGGGCCGCGAGAGGTGAGGGTGGCAAAAATAGGCCCCAGTCTTATCAGAGAAGGTCCACCATGTAACCAGGACAGCGAAATAACATTTCGGCATCCAGGGATGGTGTCGGGCACATTGGTGCTTCATGGATGTTTGTACAGGGGGGCAGGGAATGGTCAACTTGGGTTTGCAAAGAACTCTACAAAGGGGGCTCATTTAAAAAAGTGAAAATTCAAGTGAAAATTCAAGTTTATTCAAAATCACACTTGGAATGTGCCGTCATGTGCCCAACCAAAACCATTCATGAGAAACCCCAAGAAAATGTGCCCGTATCATCCTTCTTCTGTTGTTATTGTTGTGGTTGGGGTAGCAGCCCCAGAGGCAGATGTTTGGCCCCAAAAGTGACATGTCTTGTCTCTCACCGGTTTGTCACAAGAGCATTGAATCTACAGGGGGCAGAAAGGCTCCTGACGCAGGAAATTTCCGGATCCAGAGGCCAGTCCGCCAGCACCGCCAGCGGGGGAATGCGAGCTTCTCCTCTCGCAGACCGCAGTGTTCTACTTCACTTCAGTCCACCCGCGACTGCTTCCACTCCATCAGCAGACACTCCAGGGCGAGCTCCGTGAGCAAACCTCAGGCCGCTTCTGGAAACAGCAGAGCGAAAGGACCCCACCCCCCACGGTGCAATCCTTGAGTCTTGGTGTCGAGTTTCGCTAACAAATTACTCAGAGGCAGGCAAACTACAGGAATAAAGATGAAATTGGGAAATCCAAATTGGGCTCTTCTTCTAGAAGCCCATCTCCTAGGCCAGGCAGGTTTCTCTTTGGAGCTTTCTGGAAGTCAGGGCACCGCGGTTCTCCGTGGCCGAGCTAGCAGTGTTGCCGCCTCGGCTCGGTGAGTACCTCCTTCCCCAGCCCTCAGCCCCAGACATCCCTTCAATGAGGCAACAAGGTCAACTGCCAGGGCCTTCTGCTCTTCCAAGCCCCAACTAGAGCGCTTGACTGAGCCATGGGACCTCTGGTCAGAATTCCTCCCCACGCTTGGCTTACGGGGTCATGATTCACGTGTCCTCAGCCACCTGTGCCAACCAAGTCACCTCCTGTGAGTTGCCTGCTTCTGTCTCTGAGCCAATTGTCTTCCACCCCATTATTGTTTTGCCTCCTGTCAATCAATTTATGGCTCATTATAAAATTAGCATCCCCACAGTTGCCACAACCTACAGAAGACTGTTTTTGTCGAAAGCTTTTTTAAAAAGCAGATTCATCAGGAGCTATTCTAGATAAACATATGCCACCCTTATATATAATAAGAATTTTGGAAGAGGGTTATGCATCTTACTGCCTGATAAAAAAATGTCATGCTTCCACGACTCACCAATGCTCATCAGCCTCCCAGCCCAACCAAGTCTATTCTGGTACCTAAAAGTCTATTCACTCCTTTGAGTTAAGACTCACAGAATCTTTGGAAAACTGAATTTTACATCAGCCACCATGTGTTCACCTGCTGTTGACATTAGTAACCAGCTCCGATGTCAACAGGTGGTGATGGGCAGGACCCAGCGGGAAGGAGGGACAAAGGAGGCCAGAGGGGACCCAGGGCCCGGCAGTGCCACAGAATCCCAGAGGGAGGAGCACTGAATGAGCAGTGTGAGGACCCCAACCTCGCCATCTGCATCATGGCACTTTGGTTTGGTTGGAAATCAAAGGACGATGCTTCTCACTCCAACACACTTGCTTTATTTGGAAGGTGTCTTTGCTGAACATCACAGTTCATGACTTCTTCTGTCTGTCTCTGCAACACCCTTGCCCTCCCGTTTGACGTAAGTATTGTATATTCTTTCATCAACAAACTCTAAATCCAAAGAGGTGGTTTTTAAGAACATCTCCAAACAAGGCCATATTTTGGTGTTTAGCGATGGTGTCCAGAAGTCTCCCTGCTCAGGTATTGACTTTGCAGAAGCCGTGTCTTTTCCCAATCAAGAGCTTCATGATGACTTTCTAGAAGCAGCAGGCCCAGCTGGAGCCCAAGCAAAGGCTGCAGTTTTGATGGACATGTCTGGGCAGGTGCTGCTGAAAGATGGGGTGGACCCCGAAGGGCTCTTCCAGCCTCAGGGGCTTTGGGGCCTGCAGGATGACCGCCTGAAGAGTAGAGAAGGCTGGGGACACGGGCTTCATCACATCACAGGGATGACCGTCCCGAGCCTAGAGTGGCTTCGTCTCGCGATTATTGGCTGGAGGTTCTGGATGCACCCTGGATGATTGGAGCTGGTGGGGCACCAGAAACGCAGGCTTTTGGTTGAAAGAGACAGAAAACCTAACCACAGCGGCTTAAACAAAGAAGGGACTCATTTTTCTGGTTCAGTGGTGCCATTCTAAGACTCTAGTGGCCTCTGATTGGCGAGAATTATAGGGCACCCCCTACCACATCTTCATTTGTTCCGAAAGAAGAAAGAAGTCAACATGGTAACCCAAGTTTTCAGGAACTCTGAGCAAACTCGACTTCCTTTTGTCCCTCGGGCCATCATCGTACCCAGTGGCTACTCCTGGCTAGAAGGTAGCAAATGTAAGGGGGATTGGAAAGGGAGGTTGGGACCGCCAGGCAGTAGCATCTCCCTTAAGGGGAGGCCTGTAACACAGGATTAGGCTGTAGCGTGAGCAGCAACACCCACGGTCCCCAACCAAGAAAGCAGCTCCCTCTTACATCTGAGAAGAACACGAGCGTTTTGGACACAACGAGGACCAACTCGCATGATGACAGTGGTGCCCTCACTGGTGTCCCCTCCCCACCACAGCAGTGGAAGGCTCTGTGGCACACAGAGGTGTTTCTAGGGGAGAAAGGAGGATGAAGGGAGGTGCCCCAGGGAGAAGAGAAGGGACTGGAATGCATCCGTGAGGAGCCCAAGTTCTTCCAGAAATAACGGAAGGCTTTGCCTGTGCTAGAGTCCTGCTGTAGAGCAGGAGACTGTGCTGGAATCTCGGGGGTTTGAGGAAACACAGTGACTTTCAGCGACTAGGATCTCCTAACTGTGTGACAGAATAAATAAAAGACCACATGACTCTTGGCCGCGGCATGCAACTGAGAATTCATTCGTGAACACGGTGAAGAGGGCAGCTAGGAATGGGCCAGTCCCTCGTGTGTCAAATCCTTTGCCCAGATTGTTTTATTTAATCCGTATAACAATTCTATAAATAGGCCTCATTTTCACTTCTGATAAGAAAATGGAGGCTCAATGATCTTGAGCAACCAATCGAAGATGACTCAGCTAAAAAGTGCAAGAGCCAAACGAAAACCCAGTCTCTACATCTGAGTCCATCCTCAACGCTGCACATGTTCAGATGACTCAACTTTATCTGGAGAATTATTCGTATTATTTATCCTATGCCGCCTGTATCTGAGAAGATTGAAAACAGCTGCCTCTATGAGAACCCTGTCACCAACTGCCTAGCTGAGTGATGCGCCTCTCAATTCCAAAGATAATGAAGATGCTGGGATTTCCCCCCAATGTTTAAGAAGTTGGGAAGCCCAGGAAAGTCCCAGGATCCCCAACCCCTATAGAAATACTTTGTCTAAACCAGGGCCATCATCCTTGCAAAATCAATACAGCCACCCATTCGACCGCTCTGGGGAGGGTTAGGATGGGGCTAGCGAGACACCATCTGAAAAGAAATAAAAAGTCTCGGAAATCAAGAAAAAAATGATTTTTCATGTAATATTTTTAAAAATAAAAATTAATGCAGGGACGCCTCGGTGGCTCAGTCAGTTGGGCGTCCGACTCTTGGTTTTGGGTCCAGTCATGATCTCAGGTCATAGGATCGAGCCCCGCATCGGGCTCCGTGCTCTACGGGGAGGCTGCTTGGGATTCTCTCTCCACCTCTCCCTCCGTCCCTCCCCGTGCTTGTGCATGCATGCTCTCTCTTAAAAAATAAATAAAAATAAAAATCAATGCAAAAAATCCATGATGTGCCAATCTCAAAAATTTGAAATAAAGACTGGTTGTCACTTTTCTTATGATTCTTTAGTTTCCAAACAGTGGTTCCCCCCAGTGGCAGTGCCCAGTCCCCTTGGCCTTTGAGATCCCTCTGGACAGCTCCGTGAAGGTTAACAGTGGGGTGCAAAAGATGGGGCAATGTGGGCCTTTATATATATTCAAAGTTTTTTATTGCGGAGCCTCTATTCAATTTTCTATGTGGTTTGAGTACTGGAGGACATTTTGCTAAGTACAAACAAGGGGCACAGTCTTCCTTCTGCTTCAGGCCCCAGTTCGGCCCCCCTCACTCACACTGCTCATCCACATAGAAAGTAGAAAGGACACGAACAAGGGTGGGGGTCTTGGACAGCATTAGGGTCCAGAGCCCTGCAGACTGGTCCCATCCAGGCAAATTCCACACGCAGATGTCACTGCAGCACCTGTCAGATGTCCCCGGGTTTGGGTGAGACTGTAACTTTCGAGTGACCCTGACAATGTTGGAACAATCTCTTTCCCCCCAAAAGACACCCGGTACGTAGCGGTAAGCAGACGTAGAGCTCTCACTCATGACCCGCGCACCACTAATTGCTTTGACAATAACAGAAAGGCTAGAAGGTATTACACTGGGTTCATGTCGTTGCAAATGGCACTAGATTAATTTGCGTTAAAAAGGTTGCAAGAGCAATTAACATCTCATTAATATGATATAAATGCTAATTCGTACAGATCCCAAGTGACCCCCAAATTGGTATCACCCAACCAGTGCCAGTGTTGCTTCAGGAAACACTGTATGGATCGCCCCTAAAGGGAGGGAGCAGCTCCACCTGGGAGAAGTCCCATCTGAGCTAGCCCCCGGAAGCGCGAGAACATTCGACAGCCGTGGAGAGACCGAAGCATCCCAGGACGACAGGGCTGTCAGCAAAGGCACCACACAGGTGGCACGAGGCTGGTGGTCAGAGGCCAAGTCTGGGGCCATAGTTCTTCAAACCAAAACTGAGCGGTATCGCTCAGCAAACAGAGCAAGAAGCAGAATGTGTGACTAGAGAGTGGGCTCGGGAAATGCAAGACGTGGTCACTAGATGGGCATTCATTCGCCTCGGAGCCCAGCCCATGTTCTCAGCAGTCCATGCTTTCCCTTTGAAAAATGGTCATCCCCTTAAAGAAGACGCTACTCCTTGCCTGTGTCACCTGCTGAATTCCCTAATAACCCGCGTCCCCCTATGTGGATGGTGGTGTTCGCACTCGGACCCCTGCTCGAAGGGATCTCACGAAGGCTCGTGAGAGAAGAAGAGACCCACTCGATACACAAACAATGAATCGCAGCCGAGTGAAGGCTCAAATGACGTCACAGAGCACCGTACGGAGGAAGGTTTCACCAAAGCTCACCCAGCGGCCTCAGGTGGGAGAGCCGAGTCACCCGAACCAGGGCAGTGAGTGGGGGCCCAAGGCTCAGGGTCTGGCTCAGTCAGACCTGACTCGAATCCCAGCACCACCAGCTCATCACTGTGGAACCCTCGGCTCTGATCTGCACTTTTCCAAACCTCTACTTATTCATCTGTAAAAGAGGGATAATACCACCCTCCCTCCCTCCCCGGGAAGGCAGTTATGACATTAAAAATGGTAATGGAGAGCACAGCTAGTGGCTAGCCAACAGCGGTGCTCAATGTAGAGCGGCTCCTATCATCATTAAGGTGCCGGAAGTCCAGGCAGAGAATGGCATGTCCCCTCAACGCAGAACCCAGCCTAGACCCCTGCTGGGGACGGGGAGATAGGGGATAAGGGGGCCCATGAGCCAGCAGCAGCATCATCCCCTGGGAGCTCGTCGGAAATGCGGGGTCTTGGCCCCACACCCAGGCTCCAAATCCGAAGGAGACGCCCCCGTGCCTGCTGTATACAGGCGAGTTTGAAAAGCATCTAACACCCAAACTAGTGGTTTTCAGCCCTGACCGCATATCCAGATAACCAGAGGGCCTTTCAAGTAACCCATGCCTGAGCCCCCTCCCACACCTATTAATTCAGAATCCCTAAGAATGGCGAGCAGCCTGTGTGACCACAATACGCAGCCAAAACCAAGAACCCTGGGCTCTATCAAAAGACACGAAGCCTTTGGGACAGGGCCTCGTTATGACCTTCGTGGGCTCTAGGCATGTTTGCCTCCATGGGTCCTTTCTTCCATAAAATAATATGTAAAATTATATATTCCTCCATATCGATAAAAAGATGACTATGTTAATATTGTTTATTAAGACATTTTCTTCCATTTTAAAATTCCTGTTTCAGTTCTAATTAAAGTTAAAATATTTCCTAGGCCCCTAAAAGTATCTCGGGCCTCAGGCACTGTCCCCACCGTACCTCAGGGACAAATCGGCTCTGTTTGGGGATATTATATAAGGGTGAGACATAGTCGAGGAGAGAAAAGAATGCTTGAGAGGACTGTGAAGCTAGTGGTCCGATATGTGGGAGCTGATAGCTCCCAGATACTGAGATCCTGGTCCTTAAAAGAAGATGGAGAAGGAGAAGAGGAAGGGAGGGAGGGAGGACAAGTGGGAGGGAGGGCGGGAAATCTAAATAAGAATGAAATTCTAACCAAATGGGGGAAGCGTAGGGAGGAAGAAGCCGCCTTTGCACATTCTGCAGCTCTAAATGCAGAGTAAATACGATCATTGATTGCACACCTACTATTCACCCATCTGTCCTTTCAATCATTCATTCTTCTGTTCCTCCAGTTCACAACGGAGCCCAGCCCTGACCAGTCGAAGACGGGGACACTCCCGTCCCTTCCTTCCCTGGCCCAAACACTTGCGGCAGCGGGCAACCCCATACCTGCCTCATTTCATTACCTTCCCAAGAATGTTCGCGTAAGACCATCCATTTCCTGGAATGACCAAACTTAATGGAAGCAGTGTGACTTAAAAGAACTCAGCTGGAATCATGGGAAAGGAAAGTAGAACGAGGACGGCAGCGCCCCCCGCCCCCTTGAAATGACCAACTGTGTGGCCTGACAGCTGCTCCCAGAGGATGGTTTTTATAACTTATTTTTATTATTTAAAAAAAGCCTGGTTTGAAAGGGTTGGTTACCAAAAAAAGCAGCTCCTCGCCAGTGGAATCTTGAGCCGGCCGTATTTACGCTATAGTCCAAACACAGAGAAAGGGAGCATAGGACCGAATGGAGCCCGCCCCACATGGTGGTACTTGCAAATCAGGGAAAATACAAATTCTGCTTTTCATGTGCACTTCTTAGAAGAAGAGGAAGGGGGAAGAAAAGCGGTATTCAGAAGTTGCAGCGAGGCCTCATAATTAGAAATACAGTACCATTATTCCCTGCACAAAAGAGCAGGGAGTTTGGATGTGAAAATGAAACCTTTCGAATGGGAAAGTTTCAAGTAAACAAAAGATTAATTGCTGTATGCATTGGCCCTTGCATTAAGGGGGAAGAAAAGCTACCATGCCTGCAAGCTTGCATGGGATTTCCTGGGAAAAGGATAACTCTAGAGGATGAGTTTTCTTTAATGAGATTTTTTTATATGAGAAAATATAGGCAGTTGGTAACATTTCATACCTAAGACGCCCTGCCTGGCGACCATGCTAGAAACTGCTGAAACTTAGTAAAATGGGGTCCAATCTAAGTTCACGGTTGGTGCATTGATGCTTTGCACGCTCAACACACTATATAAATAATAATTAAGACCCCTTCCATCAATGTAAGTATCATCCCATTCATTATACCACCGAGGAAATCCATGTAGAGGGACCTAGAAGCATCCAAGAGGGAATCTGTCTGGAGGTCATTTCCATGCTGATGAGACCCTGGGAAAGACACAACAGACCCAGGACTAGATTGGTGTGTCGCACGGGATAGGTGCTCAGTAAACAGACATGTACAAAAGGAAGGAAAGATGGGGGGAAGAAAGGAGGGGAGGGAGGAAATGGTGGGATGGGATGGGGCAGAACTGGAAGAGGGGTTGGTGGCATGTCACGTGTCATGTCTCAAGAAGTTATCCCAAGGTCCTTCCCAGGAGAATAGTGTGGTTTTGTGTATTAGTTTGTTGGTGAGAATTAAAGCCTTGATTATACATTTTTTTAAATCTTGAAAAAATACAGAGTCTGAGGAAACACAAAGGCTATTTATTTACCAGATTCTTCAAATCTTATCTTTCTCTCTCTTCATTTACCTAAATCTGTGGCCCCTTCTGTCTTTTAAAAACAAGTGCACCCTTGGCCTAAGGTGCTTCTCTCTTCTGGGCAGTGGTTCCTAGGTCCCCACCACGTCTGCCTGCTCCCATCAGGATGGCCGCCCCTGGAACTGGCAGGACTCTGTCCTCACCTGTGTGCACACACGAGTGTTTTCAAATCAGTGCAGTGGGAATGCACGTGCATCCTGGGCTCTTCCTTAGAACAAAGGCTGAGGATTACCTGCGACACCTTCCTTACACTCCCAGGGCCCCCAGGCCATCCCAGATTGTCTATAAATAGCAATTTAGATATGAGAACTCAGCGCTGGGGTGCACGGCCTCCGTCCACCAAATGGGAGCAGCCAGCGATGAGGCCCCGGCGCCGGTGGCGGGTGGGACACTGCAAGCCCTTGGCGGGTCGTCATGGTGGCACTTTTCCCACTGGCGCACTGGGACAGACGCCGCGGAAGGGAAGGAAGGTACTAACAGCTGCAATATCCCAGACACCGGAGAGCCTCAGAAAGTGGTAATTATGAGGATAATGGAGTTGAAGGGCTGTCACCGAGTGTCATCATCTGTTGGAGAAAGACAAAGAAAGCCTCAGAGTTCTTAATCACCAATGTAAGGTGAATCGTGCAAGTCAGAGGCCTCAGTGGCAGCATCGAAGAAGACGCATCTCTTTTAGCCAGAGATTCGGGAAAGCCGAAGATCGGGCTCAGGACTTAGCCATCAGGGCTGCAGGGCTCCAGAGAAGGTTAAATCCTCAGCCCCGACAAGCCCACGATGCCAGTGGGGGGCTCTGGTTGGAAGGGAGTGGGACCCTGATAATTATCACGGGGACTTCTAGGTCAGAGGTCACACACACACAAAACCCTTTGAGGACCCTCTGCGCCTGCAGAAGGGGCTCTCTCTTCCTGTCGAAGGCTAGTGCTCCGCCCTTTCTGGAAAATGCTGCAGAGACCTCTGCCCCACCGGCAGCAGGTACATCCCGAGATCAACTCCCATGCGCCCTCCCACCCGCAGACCAAGTCACAGCAACGCCCCGCTGGGAAAGCTCCCGGGCCGCTACGGGCCCAGCCTCGAGCCCTTGACAGGACCCCCACTTGGGCTGCATCGGGAGGCACAGAACCTGAGTGTGCAAAGGGAGCGCGCATCCCTGTGGGCGTATCTTCCATAATACGGACCGTGTGATACTCTGGCAAGGCCCCAAGGCAGGGCTGCCCTGCTGCTAAGACGGCCCGCAAGGAAAAAGCAGAAATGCCAGGACTGCCCTCCAGACAGCGGAATAAAGGAGGACGCAGCTCGGGGAAGTGGTCTTTGCAGAGCGGATCCATCACGTGAGGTCGGAAAGCCAACCAGCCATGCTCATCAAGAGAGCCGGGGAAGACGCAGTCCCCGCCTGCCGTGGGGGGGCAGTGCCGAAAAGCCCGGGGGGGGGGGCCATCCAGTTGTCGCCCAACTGGACTCCCGGACGGAAACGCACTGGTGGAGTCTTGAAGTGATAAGAGCCACTGTGGCCTCTAACTAGATGCAGGGGGGGCACAGTGATGATTGGGGCAACATGGCCGGAGCGGTGGCCGCAGGGGCCTGGCCCAGAGAGCGCAGCGGACACAGCGTGCCGAGCACCAACAGAGACGGGTGGTCACAAGAGCACTGTTCAAACGATACACTAGAAGAAAAAAAAAATTCAAGGAAAGACAATCAAGAGGCTGAATCAAGACAATCGAACTATCCCAAGAAAAAGCCACATCTCAGCACCAGACTTGGTACCTGGCCCTGAGCCAGTTCTCAGGCCCAGCGCCTGCTGCCTGAAGAACAGGCGGGTCCCCGGGGGGAGAGGCCCGTGGCATCACAGCAAGTGCGCAGGGGAACGACTCCCCTCGTTCTTCCCCAAAGAGGCCGCGCCATGTACTCGGGTAACCACACGCTGGAGGACGGGGGACGCCCGGACCCCTCGAGACTGCCGGGCACAAGACGGAGGTGACACTGATAACTGTGGGCCTGAGGCAGGATCCTCGAGCCCCTCATCAAAGTGGAGGCGTGTGGGCCAGGGGTAAGGAAGACCTGGCCTGGTCCGGCTCAGGGTGGCTTCCCTGGGTCCACACGCCCGATGGGTGCTCTTCCCCCAACCCCCCAAGGTATAATTTAAAGGGACTCTGGAAATGGGAAGAACTACTACATTCGTTTCTGGTTATTGCAGAATGACCGCAGTGGGAAAATTCAATGGAAGCCCCTGAAATGCGTCCCCCCACCCCCTGAACATCTACACCAAGATAGGAAATCACAACTATATCTCACACCTGGAGGAAATGCCAGAGGGTGCAGGGTGTGAAGCCAACATGCATCTAGTTAATTCACCAATCTGGCCCCTAAATCCCGACACGCTCTACAGGAGAGGCCAACCAAGTAGCAAGGCCATCTGTAACTTCCGGTTGGAGTAGCTTCCCCAGAGTGGAGTAGCTTCCCCAAAGGGGAGTAGCTTCCCCAGAGAGGAGTAGCACACCTCAAGCCCACGGGATGCAGCCACAGGTGTGACCAGTGCGTTCTTCTCCACTATTATCGAGCAGATACCATCACAGAGTAGTCTGTGTGTGTTTGGGCCACCTGACAGGGAGGGAGAGGGAAAATCAGAAGATTAGGGCAAGAGCTGGGGAAGACGCACGGGATGGATGGATGGAAATAGGTACTGAGTGTACACACACCTTATTCCTGAACACCGACGGTATGCCGTGCACTGCTCTGGGCCCTGCAGATCAGCAGCGAAAGAAAGAGGAGAACGAACGGCCCTGCCCATGGGGGGCAGGGGGGCTTCCTTACCCCTGGCTGTCGTTGTTGTTATGGGTGCATAAGAGATTGGGGGTGGGGTGCTGAGGATGCTTAGAGGAGAGGACAGACAGACAGACAGACAGATACGGTCCCACACACCAGGCCCTGGAGCACGAAGGCCACCCTCTGGATGTGCCGTGTTGTGAGAGAGACACACATACGCAGGGAGAAAGCACCTAGAGGCCACGCAGACCAGAACGAGGAGGACTTGCGCCCAGCAAGAGAAGACGGAAAAGGGGACACACAACAGTGTGAAAGATACAAGACAGACTACAGACTGAAAGTGTGTGTCCCCCCAAAACCAATGCGCCGGAGCCTAGTCCCCGGTGTGACAGCATCTAGAGGTGAGTGTCGGGGAGGTGAGCAGGTCATGAGTGCGGAGCCCCCTTAACGGCACCAGGGCCCTTCTAAGAAAACACACCAGGGAGGTGACCTCCTCTGCCAGACGGCAGCCCCCGCAGACCAGGAAGAGGGCCCCCACCTGCCCGTGCCAGCGCCGCGATCTCAGACTTCCGGCCTCCCAAACCGTGAGAAGTACATCTCTGTTGCTCAAGCCCCTCAGGCCGTGGCGTTTGTTACGGCAACTCAAACTCTGGGATGTGAGGTGACGCCTCTCGCCTTGGGCAACTGGATGGACAGTGCATCACAGAGCAAAATGGGAACTCGGAAGAAGAGAGCAGGAAAAATGCCGACGTCAGCTTTGGGACTGAACGGGAGAAGCTGTGGGAATCCCCCCCAACTCAAGTGGGACTTAAGATGTGGGCTAGAGTCCAAGGTTTATCCCCCGAGGTGATGGCTGCCACCCACAGAGATCCCAGGAGGGTCAGGCATTGCAAGGAGACCCCGGAGAGAGGGACCAAGCAGGAGGAGACGGCCACACTGACTCGGCTAAGAGCGTCTAGTGAGCGATGCCCCTGGGAATGCGGGGAGGGCCCCCTGGGAAGGCCCATCGGGCTGCTGGCTTCTTTAGCAGCAACAAAATGGGTGACCCACAGGCAATCGTGAACGGAGAAGCACCGTGGTCCTTCGCCTCCGCACACATTCACGCCGCCCTACCAACTCTCCACCTCGTCCTTCGCTGCAACTCAGTCCCTCGCAACATGCTTCGCCGCCTTCTCCCCCCAACAACCTTACGAGACAAAGAAATCATTGCCCTTATTTTACTGGATATATTTTTTACATCTGAGGAATTGGGATACATTGGGGAAAGTGCCAGTCGTGGGAGGTCCCACGCCCATCCTCTGCTCTCCTACCTCAGGGTAGAGAATTTTTTACATTGTAAAACATCCTTAGAGAGATCTCCAGACTCAGATAACAAGGATAATAGAGAGGAGGAAATAGAGAAATAAAGGAGGAGAATCTTCTCGACTAAAGAGAGACCTGAGTTTTCAAATAGAAAGGGGATGGCCAGTGCCAAGCAGGATGAGCGGAAGAGAATACAAAACTACCTCCTGTACTCTGTTAACTTTGTAGAACCCCTAACGAGAAAACAAGAGCCCTCGCTGCTTCTAGAAGGGAGAGAAAAAGAAATAAAGATGATCTACAAAGGACAAGAACTAAACAGACCTCAGACTTACCAATAGAATGTAATGTTGGAGGATGAAGGAGCAAAACATTTCAGATTTTAAGGGAAAACTGAAATTCTATTCCAAACTATCAACCCAGTCGGGTGGTATAAGATAAAGATATTTTGAGAGTTTTTGGACTCAGAGAGTTTTACTTCCCTTCCTGAAAATATTGCCAAGCAATACTTGCAAGGTCGTCTCCCCAGCACTCAGCAGAAACTAACTTTGAACCTTCACATCAACCCTATGACATTATATTTATCCTAAGTTTATAGACGGAGAAACTGTGGCACAGAGAAGTTATACTTGGGCAAAATAAAAAAGGACCTCAAGAAAAAAGAGGCTATAAAATTAAACTCGCAGTGAACGAAGGAGGAGATCAGGAAGAGCGATCCAAGGCTGAGAGCTGTGTGGTGTGTCTAGAAAGCAAGGACCCATTAAAAGAGAAACCAAGCCGCAAAGGTCTTTGAGACAGAAACAAATCCAATTACATACATTGTATCATTAAGATCCTAAAAGGTCTGAAAGACATGAGGGTGTGTATACCTTCCTTCAGTCAGCAGTTACAAAAATAAAAAACAAAGAAAAGAATGGACACAAGAAACACCAGGGGGGGACAGGGACATCTGGGTGGCTCAGTCAGTTAAGCAGCCAACTCCGAATTTCAGCTCAGGTCCTGAGCTCAGGGTCGTGGGATCGAGTCCCGCGTCGGGCTCCATGCTCAGCAGGGACTCTACTTGAGATTCTCTCCCTTTCCCTGTGTGTCTCTCTCTCTCTGTCTCAAATAAATAAATAAATCTTAAAAAAAGAAAAAAAGAAACATCAGGGGTGAGAGGAAAGGGAAGGTAGCTGTACAGAAAACACATGTCCCAAAGATGGAACAAATTTAAAGATGCTCTAATTTTGGACAATAGACGGAGTTTAGGAAAAGAAAAATTACATTTAATCCTGACTCTTAGAAAAGATTAGCCTTCAAATAGCACCAATTTAGTAACACAGAGCCCTTCCTTAATTTGTTTTGCAGGAAAAATACTAAATAATCATAGTAATAGAAATGCTGCTTTTTTCACTCTTTGTTTTTAGAATTGATCCTTAGGAGCCTAGAAAACTTTTAGTTACAATAAACATAGAAATATAATATGAAAATATGATGGCATCGCTGGAAAAAGAAGGAAGAAATTTGGGGATTTTAAAGATGCTAATTTTCTCACCTTTATTAATGGGGAATCAAGAGATAATGCCTCGAGTTCATGGCTCTATAGCTCCAAGACTGTGATCCACGAAAGAAATCATTACTGAGCTGGTCGTCCTTAAAATTACAAACTTCTGCTCTGGGCAAGACGATGTCAGAAGAATGAGAAGATGAGCCACAGACTGGGAGAAAATATTTGCAAAAGACAAACCTAGAAACAACTGTTACCCAAAATGTACCTAAAAATCACTTAAAATGCAACGGTAAGAAGGCAAACAACTGACTTAAAAATGAGCAAAAGAGCTGAACACTTTACCAAAAAAGATAGGCAGAAGACAAGGAAGCATTTGAAAACATGCCCCATCTCCTATGTCGTCAGGGAGATGCAAATTAAAACAGCCTCAAGATACTGCTACACGCCTAGGAGAATGGTGAAAATCTGAAGTTGGTAGATCAAGAAATAGGTAAGCATTGTGCTTAAAGTTGTGAAACTACAGAAAAACTTAAAAGTACATAACTGGCAAAAGTCAAGATATGAAGGAAAGATGGGAGGCTGTGTAAAGGCACTAAATCAACCAACCTTCCTTCCTTTCTTTCTCTTGTAACCCCTACGTGGGGCTTGAACTCACAATCCCAAGATCAAGAGTCGTACGCTCTACCAACAGAGCCAGCCAGGAGCCCCCTACATCTTCCTTGGTGAAGAGTTAATACACACATTCCAAAGTTAATTGATTAAGATACAGCAGTAAAAATAATTCCAGATGAAGTTAGGTGGTAATTTCTAGAAGATTTAAACCCAAAATTGCTTAGCTCTGGAGCTGGCTGGACTGAGGATGAGGGGATGTCTACAAAGACAGTTATTTTCATTCTGTATCCTCTGCATTGCTCAGAATTTTGGGGATATAATGTGCATGTAGTGATTTATAATTTAAAAAGCAATTTTTTTAATCATCAGTAATTTTTCTGTTAGGGAAGAATATAGCCGAAGGATGAAGTTTATGGAAATTTTTCTAGAAGCTTAATAATAGACGTCAGGAACAAAGCGTTGCTGAAAATAATGAATTTTTGAATTTTGAAATGCCTTGAAGTTTTCCTCAAATTGTCAATCTCCCAAAGGGTGTTCCTCCAAGTCCTACTTATCAGACGCACTACTAAGTTCAAATTATAAAAATCTTACCTGTAATTGAAGCCAGCTGCAACCTTTTTGACAAGGACTAATTGCCGATAATGATTTAAGTGCTGAAAATTCGCATGCCACAATTGTTTTAAATAGGGTAACCTCTCACAGCTTTCTCCGAAAAGAACTGTTAATCTTTGCTGCTGACTTAACAAATCCTTCAGTCACCTGTTTGCCATCATTTTCATGAGCTGATAACGTGTTTATTAGAGTCATAATGTGCAGGTGGAGGAATAAAGGTCTCGTTTGATGGCACTGGGATTTCGTATGACATTTCTACGTGGGGAACGCTGGCACGAGCTTCAGGCTTGGCTATAGCAGAGAAAGACAACAAAGGCCCTTTTTTTTTTTTAATTCAAGGCAAATGAAAAGTCAGCATTTGATTGATACCCGTAACTTTAGATGATGTGGCTGGTAGAGCCCACACCCTACATGGTCGTCCCTTTTACCTGCTGTCAATCAAGGGCTCCTGGTATTGGCAGAGACGGAGGCACAGGCTGGGGGCCAGCGGTCTCCCTCCATCCTCGGCATCTCCGTCTGGCTTTTGATGAGTCTGATGTTTTCAGCCTCAGCATCGCATCCGCTCCCTATGTCTGCTCCCTGCCCGGTTCGGGGCACTTCCTGTACTGCTTCTAGTTCTGGAGAGAGAGCAGCAACGGGCAGCACACGCCAAGAGCTAATGTGACCTTTGCCTTCGCAATTCTACAGCTAGAATTTATCTGAAGCAGTGAGGAGAGATCCCGTGCAAATGCGGAGCTGCGAGGATTTAATCAGAGGCTTGTTCAGAACGGTGGGAAACTGGAAACAGACAGGGCAGACGCACTGATGGGAAAAATACATACCCGTAGGGATTCGTGGACAAACAAAAAGTAGTCGTTCTTGACCTCAGCAAAGGAATATATGCGGGATGCCTGTGCGGCTCAGTCAGTGAAGCGTCTGCCTTCAGCTCAGGTCATAGTCCCAGGTCCTGGGATCGAGTCCTGCATCGGCCTCCCTACTTCTGCCTCTCCTTCTGCCACTCTCCCTGCTCATTCTCTCCCTCTCCTCTCTCTTGAAAAAATCTTTAAAGGAATAAATTTAAAAATATAAACTAAAAAAATCTTTAAAGGAATATATACATAATAAAAGGCTAATTATCAAAGTAGAATATTAAACGGTGATCACCCCTAAGAAAGATTATCCTTCAATTCATCATAGAATTATAATGAATTTATTTCCTTTCTGTTTCTCGGTATGGTACAAACTTTCTACATGGAAGGTATTTTACTTTAGCAATTCAGAGACCCCCCAAAAAAAATCACATTTAAAAAAAGTATTTCTGTTTTAGATTACTCCAGTGCACAGAAACGCAGAATTGGAAAAAACTTTCAGGGCTCTGGACTGATGCAGAAGGCGAGGCCCTGCCAGGGAGAAGAACCCCTTCGGCCTCCTCCCCGCAGAACCCGGGGTCGCCTGCAGCCTCACGGTGCCCCAGGAATGCCATGCGAAGCACATGGGTCCGGGTCTCCCTGGGGACAGGTCTGTGTCTGTTTTCTCTTCTTCCGTCCTGAATATGGGGCACAGTGCCCGGCACCTGGTAGGAGCTCGACAACCCCTTGTTGAATGGATGCGTGAGTGAGGGCACTCCGTTGGCCCCTCTCTGCTCCCATGTGTTAAAGGACATACGAAGACCTATAAAAGCAGCAAGTAATCCTCCCGGGGGCGTCCAGAGAGACTTCCAGGAGCCTTGCTGGGGCTGGGGGAGCAGAGGATGCGGCCAAAAGATCTCCAGCTGAGGAAACAGCCGCAGGAACCTGACTCACACTGAGTCGGGGAAGAGGCTATTGTCTTCGTACAGAGAAGCCTAAGGTCTGGCAAGACACCGTGTTAGGAAATCGGGAAAAGCGAGGTTATGTAATCAATTTCCATTCTCCCATTTATTTCTGGGCCCAACTAAGAGGCCCTTTGGCTATTTGGGGAAAGTCATTTACCATAAACTGTTACTAGCTAATCATGGTTTAATGGGTTTTTCTGGCCCGAGAACATTTGCATTTTTACTGGGGCCCTGGGCCTTCCTCCCCAGTAACGTGAGACCCGTAGGTAGGTGGGGCGGGGCAGGGCGGGCGGGAAGGGCTTTTGGACAAGGAGTGCCTCTTCACACAGTAAATCATCTCGCCCTGACAGCGGCTTCCCCACCCAAGGAACCCCCCAGGGAGACTATAAAGGACAACCCCACACACCTTTCTGCCAGCCTGCCCACCCCTGGGCCCGATCCCACACCTTCCAACAAATGCGCTCCCTAGGACATTTTTATGATGGATTTGTTTCATTTAAAGTTCATCACGTTATCCTTTTCATCTGCTCTTCCGTACCTCTTACAATTGGAGAGAGGTTGAGAGAGGTTCAGAAAATAAATTAATTAATTAAATAGTCACTGATTTCCCAAGACTTGATTCCCACCACCCGCCCCCCGGGGCCCCCTGCTCGTAAGTGCAGAAGATGTGGATTTGATGTCTGTTTTGATAGGAGCAATTTATCACCCGAGTGAAATCAGACTGCTGTTTGGAAGGCAGGTCCAGGATTGATGAATCCCTTTTCTCTGGGAATGAATTTAATCCCCAAGGGTGGACGTGGTATTAAGAGGCTTGGCCCGCCGCACCTGTGGCATTTGAGACAACGTGAGTGGCAGCTGAGCCCAGAAACCGGCTCCCGTCCCCTGCATGCCGCGTCTACACTGAGCCCTAAACATCTTTATCTTTCCAAGCCTGGAGAAAGTTCAGTTAAGTGCACGACTTCCAATTAAGTTGGGTATAAAACAATGACTTTAGTTATTAATGAATTCAAAAACCATGAAATTGACTTGCAGTGCATTTTCACCATTTTTAGTAGGAGTTTTTAACTTATTAATGGAAGATAATTTTAGAGTGCATCCATTTTTATGCTCCAGCCCAATTTCTTTCTTTTTTTTTTAAGATTTTATTTATTTACTTATTTGTCAGAGAGAGAGAGAGGAAGCACACAAGTTGGGGGAGTGGCAGGCAGAGGGAGAAGCATGCTTCCCGATGAGCAAGAAGCCCAACGCGGGACTCGAACCTAGGACTCCGGGATCACAACCGGAGCCAAAGGCAGACGCTTCACCGACTGAGCCGCCCAGATGTCCCATGCTCTAGCCCAATTTCTTGCTATATTTGGGCCAATTCC
The DNA here is from genome assembly GCA_028534135.1 of Potos flavus. Classification (NCBI taxonomy): domain Eukaryota; kingdom Metazoa; phylum Chordata; class Mammalia; order Carnivora; family Procyonidae; genus Potos; species Potos flavus. Next base: position 4,194,484 of record CM052885.1, on the reverse strand, counting down.
TTCTTGGAATTTATAGTCCAGTGTTCTCGAGTGTGTCAGAGCCCAGGTAAGAGGTCATCAGGCCCATTAGAATCACCTGGGGAGCCTCACAAGCTGTGGATGCCCGGGTACCACCCCCAGGAGTCTGAGTCGATGTCTGCGAGAGAGCCTGGGAATCAGGATTTGTTTTCAAGCTCCCCCGGGGATTCTAATACACAGCTGACCCTGACAACACGGGTTTGAACAGTGTCGTGTCCACTTTTATTCCATGTCTTACGGTCCATTCTGTGAATGTATGTTCTCTTCCATATGGCTTTCTCAACATTTACTTTTCTCCAGCTTACTTTATGGCAAGAGTACAGTATTTAATACATAGAACATACGAGAGGTTGGCCCCCTTAATCCCTGAGTTGTTGAAGGATCAACTGTATAGCCGAGTTTGAGAACCACTGCTGTAAGATAATGAACTTGGTATTTTTGAAACAAGCCTAGCAGAGCTTCAGATTAGATATCCTTCTTGTAATCGGTTAGCTGTTGCAAAGGAACCAAACCTGACTTCCTAAATCATTTCATTGGTGCAGCTGGTAATTGGATAAATAAGCCTTATGTCTTCATGGACGAGTGAATTTCTTACATGATGAATTATCTTTACCTTCTTTAAAACTTGTGCACAAATCAACCATTGTGGCTATTAGGAGTACTTTTGCTCTATAGAGTGTTTCCAACTGGTCAAATAGCTCACCTGCCTCAGTTTAACTTCATGCATTGCTTGATATGACGTCATTGTGCCGAATGCCAATCACTTATTTTCTGCTCCCATATCTACTCACCACTTCTGCCACTCACCTGTCACCCGTCCACACACCCACACACCCATCCTGCTGCCCATTCAACCCTTCGGTAGGCGCTAGCATTACAAGAAGGAATGACACATTCCTGTCTTAAAGGAGCTCACCATCCAGTGTGGGAAGTAGACAAGTTAACAGAAATCACCAGAAAGGGTGAGAAATACTATATGAGAGTTAAATCAGGGTGCCAAAGGACACAGAAGATAGGCACCTCACCCTGGACTGAGGCAGGGTGGACGGCTATCCCGAGTCACAGGAAAAAGTACAGTTATTTCTATAAAGTCATATTTTATATCACTGAATTCTTAAACTCTCAGTTATCACCAAGGGACACAGGCACAGAGACGTGTACCCCATATGCAAGTGTAACTATTTCTCTCTGCATCCTCACTCAGTCATTCACTGAAACTAAATAAATAAGGTATTCAACGATTAGGACGGTGGTGAAAATACGAAATATCAGAATTCATACATTTTCCGACATCGATACCCTTAATTGTTTGGGGAATAACATATCCACTAAAAACTCTCTTTTTTGATCTCGCTGGTACTGTGGTTCTTTTAAAAGTGCAAAACTTACATCCAAGGACAGATGTCCACATGAGAAAGACTGCATACTTAATGGCTGTCGCTGGGGTCAAGAACACTGTGATTGTCTTGGGGCTCCCTCTTTAAACCTCATTGACATTGGGGATTTCTTCACATTAGTAGGTCAGCACATGATAAAGCGTGTGCCTATTTTAAGACCAAATGCTGGAGGATACCAGAGAACCAAGGACCAATGCAAATATCAAGAATCCTAGGCAGTCACCTGAAAGAAAAGTCACCAACGAGATACAGGATAGAGTGGGACCAAATCACCTTGTCCACATTTTAAGTGACTGCCTACAGGGCTGCATAAAACGTAAGCACTAAGTAGAGTATAAATGAAAAGACCAAGAATTGGTTGATAATACGAGTAAGAGAAAAAACGGGTTCATGTGGTATTTTCCTTTCCCCATTTGAAATGAATTTAGTATCTGATTTTAATTTTATGATCTTGCAAAATTAGAATTCTGAGGAACACATTAGAGATCATTTAACCCAGTATTAATTTATAAATAAAAAATAGAGGTCCAGAATGGTGAATCAATGGCAGAGGCCATGGTTGGAGTAAAGGTCAAGGTCAGAACCAAAACCCCCGGCTTTCAAACTCCCATGACCCTTCTCCTACGACCTTGCAGCATTGTCACTAAAGGTGTGCTTAAAACCTTACCATGATCAAGAACTCTAATTACCAGCATCACCGTGACAGCAAACTCGTCACTAGCTCATGCAAGTAGTGACTGCAAATCTTGGCTGACAGATCCGAGTGCAAAGAAACAATCATTCATCTATTTCTATGATGCCTGATTAGGCATCCAGGGTCTCATTTCTTCCTTTACAGGGTCACATCGAAACCAAACCTCGTGCCAACCAGTGAGGTGAGGGCAGAAGGAGCAGCGCCAGCACCTGGCTCTTGGTCACCGCCATCTACCAGTCACAGAAATGTCCTCCGTCCATCTGGTCTCCTGGTGTCCATTCATGACCTCTACATCCTCCTTGTCCCAGCTGCGGGCCCTCTTCAGGTACAGCAGCCCCTCTCTGGCCATAAAGTCAACATTCTGTGTTGTTGCCGGG
>CM052885.1:4145786-4191498 GCA_028534135.1 Potos flavus | reverse complement strand
ATCTGCCCCTTGTGGGGTCCCTGCTCTCAGAGCAGCGGCCTGACTGTGCCGGGATCACGGTTCAAGGTAAGCCCGAGCTGGTAGCTCACTGCTCGGCTCGGTCTCTGCCTTTGGCTTCCCCGCTCTGATATCTGGGAGCTCTGCCACCCTCAGACACCCCCAGTGTTTCTGTGACCCCGCGGGTCCTGAAACCACGCTGTCCCCACGAGGGCTCCAACCCCCCGCTTAGCCTCTGGAGCGATGTCCCTCAGTGGAGCAGACTTCTAGAAGTCCCGATTCTGTGCCCCGCTGCTCTGTGGCTGCCGGGAGCCGGCCCCTCCCCCCGCGGTCTATCTTCGCGTCGCTTTGGATTCACTTTTCTGCACCTCCTACCTTCCGGAAAGTGGTCGATTTTCTGTTCTTAGAGGTGCTGTTCGTCTTCTCTTCTGTTTTCTGCTAAGTTTGTAGTTGTTTAGAGTGGTTTGATAACTATCTAGCTGAACTTCTGGGATCAGACACTATCTCTGCCTCTTACTCCTCCGCCATCTTGCTCTTTGTGGGTTTTTAAATTCATGGTGTCCTTGACTTCAGACTTTTTAGGGTGCTCTTATTTTGGGGGGTGCTGGGCTTGAAGGAAGCCCGTCTCAAACTACTTGTCCTTGAAGTGAGAGGCAGGGGCAGAGCGGTGGGATCAGGCGGCTCTGAGATTCTGAGGGAAGCTTTGAACTTGCCCCTGCACATGTTTCGGATCCGTTTCTCACCTCTTTTTCCAAAGCACCTGATTGGAATACAGATTATTTTTGCAATGCAGAAACACTTAGACAGGTGAGGCGAAGCTTCACTTTTATGCGCTTATTTTTCAGGGGGATCAGTGCTGATGGGGGCCAGATGACAGTCACCTTTAAATCATCTGGCTGCTTCTAGAACCAGCTTGCACACCTCTTGCTAAATGTTTTCCTGTTTCTAGAAGCATGCTGGTGTGTTGAAAGAATTTCACAAGAGCGCTGGCCCATTTCTCCTATAGTCCTTCCCATATTTTATTGCCTGCTTTTGCTAATAAGAAATGCCTCTGCGATTTGGGCCGAAACTGCATCAGGGAACAGCCTAAGAATTAAGTCTGGGGAGAGCGTCTTTAAAAAGAAAGTATGTCTTGGCCTTTTTAAATCCCGGTACACTTTCCTCTGCACCAAGGGTTTAATCCGCAGAGCATAGCACTCGGAGGGGTGACCGCGCTCACTCGTTTGCCTGGCCGGCGCCGTTTAACACCCAGATGGCCAGATGGAAGTAGGAATCGTTTCTCTATTTGCTCTCAAAAATGTCCTGGTTCGGACATGATGTCACACAGGCGTGGGACTCACGGCGCCCATTCTGGTGCCTCCCCACCTTGGGACAGAGCCTCTCCCCGTATCTGCACATTGCCTTTACTCTGAGCTTCCAAAGTTGCCTCTTTCCAGCTGACTGCGTGGGGGAAAACAATCCCGTTGATTTGAAAATCATTCGGAGTACAGCGACCACATTTTTTGACCCCTGGCTCCTTTATAAGAAACCCAAACAAAATGTACCTGGTGCTTCTCGATCAGCTTCCAGTTGCAGACTTAGAGTAGGGAAGTGTATTTCCCTAATGTCTCATGCCTTCCAGTGTCTATGCAGGAAGAATAAACATGACCTTCAGAGCATCATTCAGAGGGGGTTGAAAAAGCCTGGACATCGGGGTGCGTTTGGGCAGTGGCTCTGTGGTGCTCCTCCAGCCGGGAGAAATGTTTGGGTCCCTGTGACATTGGGAGGGAGCGTGTTATTCTCTCCCACTGTCTGTGGCAGTTTTATAACATAATTTCCCCAGATCCTTGAGGAATATTTCATCACCGAGGTCTGCTCTCTCAATGCCCAGAGGGAATTGTTCTGTCTCTGTTCCTCCCTACCCCCCATGCTTTTTATTGCCCCATGCTTAATGAACTTTTCTTGGCCGTGTCAGCTGTCAGCGGCTGGAGCCCACGAGTGAAGGCTGGTTGGCTTTCTCTGTGCTGCGCTCTGGCAATGACCGCGGATTAATGATCGTGATTTCTTAATCACCATGAGAAATCTGAGGGAAAGGTGGACCTTCCCAGAGTCCGTCAGTGCGGCCGCAGGAAGGAAGCCTGGCAGAAAGTGGAGGGAAACTATGGTCCAGTCTATGCTTGTGGGACAGAATGTGGCGCGTCCTGGAAGGTCCCGCAGAAATAAAGCCAAAAGGAAAAAAAAAAAATAACCCAAAAGATGCCACATCGATTTCTCCCTTCGCTGTTATTGTTTATACGACATAATTGGCATTTGATCCATTCATTTTCGGGTTAATAAATCATTAATGGAATGCCAGCTTTCGACCAGACAGTGCCTAGGCATTATTCCAGAGACTTCCAGATGATAAGGAATGGTTCTGGGCTCTGAGATTAGTAGGATGACCAGCAACGAACCGCTCTTAGGGAGTAGTCCCCACAGGGGGAGATAGACCGGGTATTATGAAGGCGTACGGGGGCACCCATCTCGGCCCGAGGGGGACAGTTACCCATGTTCCCCGGGGAGCCGGCTAGACATGTATGAAGGCAAGCGGAAGGCCTGTCTTCCAGAATGACCTGTCTAGGGAATCAGAAAGAGTTCCGAATGGCCAGAGGAAGGGTTCTTCTTTGGACAATTCATTCGTTCACTCATTCATTCATTCATTCATTCATTCCACAGTTAATTATTTATTGGGAACCTGCTCGGTGCTAAACGTGAAGCCCAGCACTGTGCAGATGAGGCTAGGAAGGCAGATGGGATCACAAAGAGCCTTGCGTGCAGATGGAAGGAGCACAGCCGTTACCCAGACAGTCACGGAGAGCCTCGGGAGGCTTTGACCATGAGACCACATGATGGGACAGGCACTGTGGCTGTGGCGTGAGAGCTGTGTTGGAGGGGACACAGCCCGGAGGCAGAGGGGATGGACAGAGGAGAAATGATTAGCCAGTGTCAGTGGGGGGTGGGGGGAAAGGAGTTTATCCATCAGGAGGTTTTGAGTCAATCAGATCTATTTATTGGCTGGAAAATGAAGGGCAACTCTCGTACGAGTGTCTGAGTTCTCTTTGGGGTAACCGGCTGCCCAATGGTGGATCATTACCCAGATCGGGGACTAAAGAGGAGAGGTTGATGGAGATACTGAGTTCTGTTTTCAGTGGGTCTGACAGGTGTGAGGTACCTGTTGGCACTGCAGGGGTGAGGATGGTGCGCACAGGACTCCGGGATTTACAGGCTGACCGCGGGCGAGGGCAGAGGGGGGCAGAGGGGGCGGAGGCGGGCTGCAGGGACAGACGGGGGCGCTCAGCGTCCAAGCGATGATGAAGGCGTGGTGTGCCGATGTCGCTCAAGAATGGAAGAGCAACCAGCGGTAAGGACATCTGTGAATGCTCACTCTGCGAAGTGCCTTACAAAGCACTAGACCTTTTCATCCACAGTAGGACCAATGACAGACTGCTGTAAATGTCCCCATTTCACAGAGGGGAACTCGGAGGCAGAGAGCAGTTGAGTAGCTTGCTCAAAGCTGTGCAGCATGGAGGAGGAGTTGGGAGCCTGAAGAAGAGGAGGGGAGGAGGGCCGGGAGGAAGTGGGGTACAAGCCAGGGGCAAGTCTAGCTCTCCTCCGCCTGGCACTCTCCCGGGCTCCTGGTCTGATAGGGCTGCCCCGTAACTGCTGAATGTGGGCGCCCTCCAAGCAGGACCGGGAGGCCATATCCCAAAAGAACCCTGTCTTAAGAGAGCACAGAATGTGTTCTCAAGGTGCCCGCCCTCCTTCAAACCTCCAGTAAGGGGAAGAAAACTCCGTACCTGGCTTTCTTCAAGCCCAAATCAACCTCCCATCTTGGTAAGTGGAAAACCCACTCACCTTGGAGGCCCATTGTAAATGGCGACTTCTCCAGGGAGCCCTCCAGATTCTCGAAGTCAGACAGGGTCCCTCTCGCCTCTCCACTCCCCTCCGGCTTTGCACAAGGAAGTAACTTACAAATTCCTTCCCACAGTCATTCGTGTTTCTGTCCTGATGTCCTGGGGGAAAGGAACTCTTCCTTATTGATTTGTGTGTCCTGCATGTTGTAGGTGCAATGATATTAGTATAATTAGGTGCTCTGTAATTGGACTTGAATGAAGGGAGGAAAGGTCTTGGCAGCTTCCCAGTCCCCACCCCGCCCCCAACTTTCCCTTTTATGGGTGATTTTGCAACCGAGCTATCCTTGCAGGCTGTGCTGATATTTCTCTGTTTCCTCTCTGTATGCTCCATAGGTTCTTTATGGCTTCCCCATCTATGCCTTCTTCAGCCTGACATACATTAGAATGAGCTCTTCTGTGTGTCTGGGTCTGCCCCAGGCTCTAAGTCCTTGACTGCCACATCCAGTACCTACCACTCGGGAAGTGGCAGCGAGGTGGGGTGGAATGTTAGTCCCGTGGAAAGCCCTCTCCAGTCCTCCCCGGTTCATCCCCACGGCACACCCCATTCTCCCCGAGGCAATCGGCTGCCCCCTTTCATCCCATCCTAATGGGGGAGCAGGTGGCCCAGCCTTGCTCCACCTCCCCTCTGTGCTTCTTCTGGGTCTTCCCAGACCCAGGCTCACACATGATGCTACAGCGATATGGGCTTCGGCTCTGATGAAAGCCGAAAACCGCAGCTGAGACCTGAACCGGCTGGTAAATGAGCGAAGACTGAGTTCAGCCAGTTGGGTCAGAGTCTGCAAATACCCAGTGCCAAGAGCCTTTGCCACAGTTGCGAGGCAGAGCCTTCGATGCTATTCCTTAAAGAGAGACGCACCCAGGGGGAGCACACAGCTGTACCGCAGATGTGGGATGACATCGAAGAAGCTCCCTGTGACCGAGAGCAGAGTGGTCACATTTGGCACTGTGGATTTTCTGCCGGGTTACTCCCGCTGTCTTCATAAAGAGTGGAGGATGAGGTCGGAGAAGAGGGAAAGGGAAAGAGAGAGCGTGCGTGTGTTTTTGTTACTTCTTTCCAATGTAAACATCTCAAGCAAGCTCACTGGGGTAATATTTTCAGTGAAAATACGTATTTCTACTGGACACAATGCAAGAATTTTTTGCTCATGGAATTTTCACTCGACAATAGGAAAAAAGATGTTTTCACCCAGGCATTTTTGGCCCCAACTATGGATTTGATGAGTGTTTCCCCAAATGCCAGTAGGACCGAAGAGTGCAGCTGCAATGGGAATTTTAGAACCCTCAAAAGAACCCCAAATGCATTTAAAAAAAAAAAGTCACACACTTTAGTCGTGCTTTATATTGTTGCTAACAACACTTGGGCATGATCAGCGGGGGGACCGCGGAGGTCTCGTGTGAGAATCCAATGTTCTGCGAGCCGCCAGGCTTTCTGCCTTTCCCTGGGCGTCCTGGCGAAACAGCGCGTTCGGCTCCTTTCACATCCACTTCGTTGTAGGTTTTGCTCCCTGAGCCTAAGATATGGATGTTTGCGTCTTCAGAACAGAAAGATCTGAATACAAAACTCCGATACTTTGTAACGTGTCTATGGGCGCCTCCCTGCTGCTGCCCAAGTCAAAAGCCGCCCAGCCGTCTCCTCTCTCCCCTGTCATCTCTGGTCGCTGTTAATGCCGTTGTCACGGAGCATGCTGTCACCATCAGAGAAAGGCAGGGCCTTCTACTCCATGTGACGATGTTTTGAACTCAGCCCAGAGATGCCTGTCATCACCAGGCCGGGTACAATTGATTGGTTCGTAGAAGAAAATTATGTGACCTCCCTCTTAAGACCGTGCTGGAACTTTCCCGGGCGCCTTGGGATTGGGTCAGATATGACTCAGCGCTCTCATGGTTATATTTTTTTAAGCTCCCTCCCTCCCTTGGGCTTGATACGGATTTTCTGTCTCAGTTCCTTCTAGCTAATCTTACTATCTTCAAAACGTAAAAACGACCTCGTTCAATTTTAAATTAATGTATATGCTGCAGATTTGTTTTAGGTGACTTTCTTTCATGATGCCATCCTGCAGGGAGGGACCGTGCTGACTTCGTAGAGCTGGGATTAATGGGCAATTCAGTTCACACATACTAAAAAGCTCCTCAAATATTCACATGAACTAATTGGCGGGGGCTGACAGAAGAAGATCTGGCCGTGAACACAGAACAAGAGGTCTCGTTCGCTTTGTGGTCCCATGCATGTGTGTATCAGGTGGGTAGAGGGAGAAGACGTGCCGCTTCAAATCTTCCTTGATTTCGAGGGTGACACCTGTTGAACTTTGACTCCATCTTACCCTTTCCCGGTCGCCTGAATTGGCACCATCACGGGGATCTGCATTTAACATAGCTGTGTAAATCAGATCGGACTCTCTTTGGGTGGCTCGAGTAGGGGCTGGAGAGTTCACTTTGGTTGCATTGGGAGGTGACGGAATCTGCAGCTCTTAGAAAAGCTTCTACGTGGAGGCCCGGGAAGGGCTTTCAGCGCATTGCTGGGTGCGGGGAAGTGAGGCGGGAGAGATGACTTCTGAGAGCGGGCGATGTCACCGGAGAGATGGTGATGTGTGGAGGAGACGGGACTGTGAGTACAGGTGGGTCGGGATGCTGGAAGGTGGCCAGACAGGCAGCCTGGAGCCTGCACCCCGAATGGACATGGACTTGGGCTGGGGACCGAGAGGCAGCTAATGGGCGCGTCAGAGCCGCGGGAGGGGGTGAACTGCAGGCCAGGGCTCGGGACAGGCCAGAGCCCCCCCTTGACACAGCGGGCCGCGGCTCACGCCTGGAAGGATGGTGGACAGACGGCCTAACCAGACGCCTTCAGAAACTGGGGCCATTCTTAGCAAAGATTTTGGCTCTGACATAAGTTTAAAGAAAATCCACTCCTAGTCAAAGATGCTATTTTGGGGATTCCCCCCAAAGCAAAAAGGCCCTTACCTGTCTTGATGGCCTGGCCTGCTGATTCTACTCATCGCAAGGAGGAGAGAGGGTTAGGATTGCAAGCAAAAGACGGGAATGCTCAAAAAAGACAAGGAAGTGGGCAAAGGAAGAGGAGATGAGCACACAAGCACAGTCAGATGAGAGGATAGACGTAGCCTTAGAACATTGCCTGGAGTGAATGTGGGCGTCCATTGTGGGAATTTCTGGTGAGAGAGGATCTTTTTTTTTACAGTCTCTCCTAGGCCTGGTTTCAGACAGTATCGGTCAAACTATGGGTTTTTTTTTTTTTCTTTAAATTTTTTTTTTTTAAGATTTTATTTCTTTATTTGACAGAGAGGAGAGAGATCACAAGTAGGCAGAGGCAGGTAGAGAGAGAGAGGAAGCAGGCTCCCTGCTGAGCAGAGAGCCCAATATGGGGCTCGATCCCAGGACCCTGAGATCATGACCTGAGCCGAAGGCAGAGGCTTTAACCCACTGAGCCATCCAGGTGTCCCTCAAACTATGGTTTTAATTTAAGGAGAACCCAGGCACTCTGTGAAGTAGCCTACACTATGAACATCCTTATCCTTCTATATTGTTTCATCAAAAAGGGATGTCTGGGCCATTTCTTTTTGAACTATTGGGGCGATAGTGATTTCCCCTCTTGATTACTCCCCAAGATCTTCCTCCCTCTCATTTTCCATCACTGGGGATTGCGGGGTAAGCTTAGAGTAACTGAGTTTGTTTTCACAGTGACCATGCCAGGGTTGGTCTCCGGGAAGGGCACACGGTGTTTCACACCAGATGCTCCAAGGTCAAGTCAACAGTCATTGGTCCTTTTATTTCTCTCCATTTATGCCAAGTAGATAACATCTGAGCCAAAGGGTAGAGTAGAGTGTCTGTTAGAAAGGGAAGTTGACCTCAAGTTTCCAACCAGTGGATTTGGAGCAGAGACCCTGGATGTCTGTCTTCCGCAGACGTCTGGGATTTTATTCACGGGCTCCAGAAGACAGGCTGCCAATTTTAGAGGATGTTGATCATCAGGGGATCCAGAGGCAGCCGCACTGCGCACCTCCAGGATGGTGAAGGAAGGTGCACGGATCTGGGAGCATGAAAGGCTCTGGGTCAAGTCGTGATTTGCAGTTGCTGGTTGGCACACGCCCAGGACTCTGGGTGGAGCGGGCAGGGGAAAGGAGATTTGCTCTAATGAGTGCAGCTTTCTCTAAATGGTGTCTGAAAACATAGTGAAACAAGCTGGTGAGAGTCACGAATGAAGAGGGAGGCCATGGTTAAGGTGAGTTTGCAGTTATGACAGGGGCCACCCCAGCACCCCGGTGGGGACTGGGGTCCCCTCTGTCCTCACCGAGCACTGCAGCTCCAGGGGTGCTTCCTGGCCACCCAGCAATGCATGGCTCGCTGCAGGAGTCCTGGTGCCCAAAGCAGATGACTGTAGATGTGTGAGACCATCCCCCTCCTTCCTCTGTGCACCCGTGCCTGGCACATTCTTTTCCGTGGAATGATGGCATGCTGTGGCTGGGGGCACAGAAGTGCCCTGTTACAGGACAATCCTGTAGCCTTGCCCGTGGGCAGCCAGCGGCCCCCTGCGTTTGGAGCCCCAGTTCAGAAATGGGGTCTCTGCCCACTGCAGGGAGAGGATGGGGCCCAGATACGGCGTGCAGGTGCTCCAGGATCTTCAGGGCCCAGATGCACGGAGGCACATGCTGGGGTTTCTGCTGGAAAGGCAGGCAAGGGGCCTCACTTTGAGGAGGATCCTGGAGTGCCTGTCGTTTAGCAGCTCCTCCCCCTTGTGCACAGGCAGCCCCTCGGCTCCTCTCTGCTTGGCTCCCTGCCGCCCAAGTCTGTACCAGGCCTCCCCGGTGCCCTGGTTACCGTGCGCTTTCTTGGCCTAAACAAGTGCTCTCGGGTGCACAGGACTTCCGGCTTATTCCGGCCTCCGGCTCTGCACCCTGTGGGTTAAAGACACCTCCTCTTTCAGCCAGGGCCCAGGAAACCAGCTACCCGCTTCCCTCAAGCTCCGTCTGCCCGGTCGGCAGTTGGAGAAGGAAGGAAGGGAGGCTATGGGTAGAGAATGAATTTCCCAAGAAACAGAGGTGATTCTGGTGACTTCTGCCTCTTATGATCTGGGAGTAGTGGGCCCTGATTCTGGTCCTGTCATCGAGCCCCGAAGTCTGTAGAAGGGAGGAGGAGCCCCAGTTGTGAGATTGTTGGAACGAATGCGGGGAGAGAGGGACAAGAGGGGAGCTTGGTCTAGGGCAGAGGTGGCTCAGCAAACTGGCATCGGGGCAGACTCCAGGTGCGTTTGGAGTCGGGGGACGCGGCCAAGACCATGGCCAATGGACTGTGATGGGCTCGGTGCCGGGAGCTGCGTTTGGGCGGGCACTCTGATCCCATCTTGCTGATGAGGACGGGGCGCTCGGGAGGTAACCCTCTCGCTCTATGGCCGAGGGGCAGAGGGAAGCCTGTGGCCTTGGTCTGGACGCCTCTCTTTGAAAGAAAGACTCTACCTCCAATTTCCTTCCACGAGGGAGGGAGGAAGGGAAGGAAAGGAGAGAGGACAAAGGCCCGTGAGCAGTCAGGGTGACTAAGGGCTTAAGTGGCTTGGCTATTTTCAGAGAGTCTGCTAATTCCCTCTCTGCAGAGCCCGAGAATTTCATACAAGTGCAAAGGGTGAGACCCGTCAGCCCTGTTCCCGGACTCGGTCATCTGGTAACCCTGAGAGGCAGGCGCAGCTCAGCATTGCTTTCTGCGTTCTTTTCAAAGCAGTTAAACCTGATCCAGTTGGGGTCCCAGAAACAAATAATTTCAGACCAATTCCCAACCGAACAGGGAACTGTGATTCATGGGCGATGCAAAATATCTCCCGTTTTGAAGTGCAGGACTAAATGAATAAAGTCAACTTAGAGTTGAATAAAGGCTTGCAGGCATGCCTTTTAAGACGGGGAGCCGTGTACTGCAGTGAATCTAAATTTAGAGGTGGAAAATTAGAACAAAGCTACCTATTTATTAGCTCACCACTTTGCAGTGAACTGTTGTCCCATTTTGGAGCCGGTCTCTGGATCCTTGACACGTATTACCTTCCCCATTGAAACCATAACATTTACATTTTCTCGAGCATCCTGTCTTTAACTTTCTAGGTGCTCTATTTTAAGAACCGTGTTTCCTTTTCGTCCCGTTTCTTTACTAAATATATAGGATTTTATACTTTTCCATTATGGAAACACCTTGGCTTCACTGTGATGCTCTCGGCGTTCCCAGGTATGGCATAATTACTGGCTGCCAATTACTCTTTTATTAAGGGATACTCTTAGGCTTATTTTCAAAGCACTTCTCCTCCTGAAACTGACACAACAGAAGGCCTTCCTGATAGTCTGGCCAATCCTAAGCGAGAGGCATGTCTGTGCTGAGGGCTGGAGGCCTTGCCCGCAAACAAATGCGGAATGCGGCAGAGACAAGCAGGCTCAGAAAGGCCCTCCCTGCTGCCGACTCGAGAGGCGAGAGCATGCATTAAATGGTGGGGTGCTGCAAAGTGGGCACTCACCCTTCCATTGGAAGGAAAATTGGTGTGTTTCTCCCTAGGGAGGCGATTCTTAAATCTAAAAGCCGTAGAAGTAGATCAAGAATCCAAAGACAGCCAATGGAGAGCATACGTCATTCAATGTGTTCGTTCATTCTATTGAAAAGATTTGTCTCATCCTTATTTAGGTGGTATTTCGATGAAACCAGTCTGGGTACACACTCTAGTTCTGCCGCATGAAACGGTCAGTTGTTAAGAGAACGGTAGCGCCTAGGGTAGGACAGCGCCTGCGTCTACTCATTGACCTTGGCCAAGTTAATTAGCGTCTCTAAGGCCTCAGTTGGCCTGCCCTCAGGTTCATAAGATCAATGGGAGATACAGAAGACAGCCGAGCGATGACGTAGGTAACACAGGGAAGATCGCTGGGAACTGTGGGAGTAGGCTGGGTCATGGTGCTCTAAGAGGATATTACAGGTCAAGGAGAGCAAGAAAGCTTCCTGGAGAAATGATGTTTGGCCATGATCTGAGGGGTGGGTGAGAGCTGTTGAGGGAGATGGTGAGAAAGGGCGCTCTCAGCAGAGTGAGCAGCATGTGTGAAGGCCCTGTGATCGAGGGAGTAAGGCAAGCGGGAAGAACTGCAAGGCCAGTGTGTTTGGAGGTCAGAGAGTGAACCGTAGGAACCAGAACATAGAGGGTCTTAGGTGCCAAGTTCAGAAGTTGTGTTTTATGTTAGGAGCACGAGAAAGCTAGTGAAGGGCTTCAGGTGGTGTGTGTTTGTGCAGGTGCATGTGCATGAGTGTATGGGCGGGTTGGTGTGGGGATGGTTATCACGACTTGATGTGTGCTTGGCTGGATCCCTGGGACTGCAGGTCAGAGAGCCAAGTGGACACAAGAAGGCTAGTGGGCATCTACTGCAGCCGTCCAGGTGGGCACAGTGGTAATTTATGAACGAGCGTGGTATGGAGATGGGAAAGAAGTGGATAGATCTGAACGTATTTTGGAAGTCAACTACAGGGTTTGGCGATGGTTTAGTCATAGGCCATTGGACAGAGCGAAGGGTAAAGAGTGACCTGTGGGCTCCACCCCACAATCCAGGTAAAGGGTAGCCACTCCCTGAGCCAGCCCAGGGGTGCTGGAAGGGGACAAGGATTAGGAGGGAGGTCATGGATTCAGGTTACATTTCAGGTGGCTGTTTGAGCTGCTTCTGAGGCGTCCTAGGGAGAGAAGAGCCAGGAGGGGAGACGGATGTGGAAGGCAGAGCACTTTGCTCTGAGTCATGCATTCTGAGGTGTCCATGCTGGGAGGGGCTTGGAGCTGAGTGTGGCTGAGCTTTCCCAGGGAAAGGGTCCAGCAGGAGAGGAGGTGGATCTGGACTTGAGCCTTGAAGAGCTCTAGCAATGAGTGGCTTCGGGAAAGTCAGCGAAGGCGGTGGGGAAGGTGAGGCTGGAGGGGTAGCATTTAGACAGAATAAGACAGGGTTTCCGGGATGGGAACATGGTGGGCAGTGCTGAAGGCCACTGTGGGGTGAGGTGAGACGAAGGAGGAACGTTTATGGGTTGGACTTTGGGAGACTGAGGTTGTCGGCCATCTTTGATCACACTGGCATTTTGTAGAACACAACTTTCAGGTCCTATCAGAAAAGACTCTTGCAGAGGCAGAATTAAATGAGATAATCTCAGCAAAGCAGTGGTACCTTCAAGGCACAGCAGTATAGAGAACTATTTCTCTTATTTTCTATAAGAAGGACAGTTTATAATTGGCATATTGGATTTTTTCACCCTTGGCCCTGCTGACATTCTGAGCAGGCTGATTCCTGGTTGTGGCAGCTGTCACGTGGTATTATGTCTAGAAGCATCTCTGGCCTCCATCCACTAGACACAAGTATATCCTCCCTCCCCAGGAGTGACAATAAAAAGTGGCATTGTCACGTTTTGGGGGGAGGGATGGGCAAAATTGCCCCTGGTTAAGAACCACTAGTTGAAGTAAAATAATTTTTTAGAAATGAATTTGATGAGCCCCTATTTTTTCTTAATTTCGTAAACCAATAGCTGGAAGGGTTTGGCATCCTCGGAATGGCCATGATGTCAAAAATAGAAGCCACAGGAGGGGAAAAATAATTGATTTTGTATCTGAATATCATAGTTGACATCCAATAAGCAACTACCGTAGAAACGAAATTAAAAATTTGGATGGGTTGACTCTAAATGTTTGCTAATTCTTTAGGAAGCATGAAAGCAGACGATTTATGTCATGCAGGAAAAAGAAGCCAGCTCTCCTTGGAGAAGACACAATCCACACCTGGGGAGCAAAATCTGCCAGCTGACCCCCCCACCCCCCACTTTGGGACTCATGCTTCACAACAAACTTTTGTTAATATTTATGAAGAGACTTAATGCCTTTTGGTGTAAAAAAAAAAAAAAATCTAAATGAACATTGCTAACAGGATGGTGCCCTCTCTCCTAAAACATATAATCTCCCTTTTGGGGTTGGCGAAGTTTGCAAAATAAATCTCTTCCTGTGCCACACAGCGACTGCAGTATTTATCTTACGCTATTGAAATTCTTGACGCCTTAGAGCTGACTTCAGCAAACAAATTTAACAACCCAGTTAAAACCAAATAGTTTTATAGAGATGCTGTACCTTCTTTTTTAAGTTATAGCAGGACAGATTAGGGAAGCAGACGATGAAAGTCCTGTGGTTGCTCATATACTCTGGACTGTGGCAAAACATGAACGTGCTAACACCCGCCCAGGAGGCAGCCCAGGACGACTGGGTTTCTAGAATTCAGAGCTCCTTTACTCTGTGCCAGAACAAAGGGCATTTTAATTTCCTGCTATGTCGCACAGTTTTACAGGTACGTTTGTTCAATTTTTTTTTTTTTTGCCCTCAATGAACTATTACAAAAATCGTACTCGAGTTCCGATGGGATGCCATGAGAGAGGGCATACTTCCCTACAAGAGGGGGAGAATTCTTTCTCCAGGAGGAGCCATTCGCATCGGAACAGGACCTCTAGACAGCTCAGGTGGGACGGTCCACAAAATAGGACTCCTGAGCCCTTGGAAGAGGAACCACAGACTTGTCTTTCTTTTTCTCTAAATGAGTCGAAGAGGACGGTTGTTTTGTTTCTCAAGGTGCATACTTGAGCTGGGAGCTCATAGCTCCAAATTTCTGTGCTGATTCAGCCTCATTACATTACAAACACTGAGCATTCTGCATGGAGATCATGGAGAATCTGCTATAAGCTTATAATCCAGAATCACAAAGGAAATAATAAAAGGAGGAAGGGCAAGTTATTACAAGCCTCTACTTGGCAGCTATGGCCCACGGTAGGGCAGAGTTCTTCATGTGGCTTCACGGTGGCTTACAAGGAGTTGTCCTCATTCTCACCAGGAGCGTGGAAACCCCTTCCTGGGGTCACCTGCACCATGAATCTCTCGATGGGTGTCTTAGTCAGGGTTTCCAAGGGAAACAGAGCCAAAAGGATACATATGTGCATATAGATATATGCAATTATGGAGTCCCATGACGCGCCGTCTGCAAGCTGGAGACCCAGGGAGGCCCGTGGTGTGAGTCAGTCTGAGTCTAAAGGCCTGAGAACCCGGGGAGCAGAGGGTGTGGATTCCAGTCTAGGTCTGAAAGTCTGAGAAGCAGGAGTGATAAACGTGGGCTCTTTATCACCTTAAAGGTGGTAAAGCTCAATGTCCCCGCTCACCGGTCAGGCAGACGGGGCCCAGCTCTGCCTTGCTCCACCTTGCTGTTCTACTCAGGTCTCCAAGAGACTGGATGACACCCACCCACACCAGGGAGGGCACACGGCTTTGCTGAGTGTAAAATTCACATGCTAGCCTCACCTGGAAACGTCCTCAGAGACACACCCAGAAACCATGTAGAGCCAAGTATCTGGGGCACCCATGATCCGGCCAAGTCGACACACACAATCACACACAATCGCAATGGGTCTTTTGGGAAAGCCGTTCTGATTCTGGGAAGGCCAGGATTTCTATCACAGAACAGAGGATATTATCGCTGACAGAGCTGTACAGAGCTTCAGAGGCAAGTAGGTCATGGGACAGAGGAGGGAGCCGAAGCCCAGAAAGGTGATGTGACCTGACCCGAGTCGCACGCTGAGTAGAGGCAGAGGGACCCCAGGACCTCGATCTCTGGAACATGAAACGGTATGCTCATCACCCTAACCCCTTGCGCTGACCATTTTGTGTGTTCCCCACGGAAGACAAAATGGCGAAACGGCATAGGCCGTCTGGAGCTTCTGGGGGCGATGGGTGGGTCAGCCTGCTTTGTGCCCCACTGAACGACCCGAACTCCTTCTCTCCTTTCCCCATCAGTCTTTGCCTTAGAGATACAGCCATTCATGTCTTAGAAATGAGGTTGTTCCCTTTCCCAGACACTTGCATGTGAAAGGCTTCATTCACGCACCCAGCGAAACCCTTTCTCGCATTTTCTTCCGGCACGGACTTGAGTGAAAGCCTCCTCAGGCATGGGTGCTACCCACCGGTGAGGTTCTCTGTGCCCAGACACCGCGTGGAGGGCGGGGGAAGCGCAGACCTGCCTGGGGAGCCAGGGAGGGCCCTCTGCATCTCCCTGCCTCAACTTCCTTGCTGCGCTCTACTTCCTCCTTCCCGCCTGCTGACCTCACGACTTCTCCCGAACCTAACCGACAAGCTAGAAACCCACAGGGAAGCCTGCGGTCAGAGCTCTGGGCTGCAGAGGGGAAGGGAGCCGTCCTATTTCTGGCTCTGAAAAATGGCTGCCGCTGAGAGCTTCTGCAAGTGACCCTTTCACAGCGAGAGCTCCCGGTGTCCGGGTCCGGAGCAGGGTATCCAGGGACGGGAAGAGTGCCCGTGCGGCCTCGGCCTCGCTTAGCAGCTGGGGCAAAAGCACAGGAAGACGTGGGCAACAAACTGAATGATTTCTCCTTCTCAGTGTTTCCCGTCACCGCGTTCACAACTTAGTTAACCGGCTGAAAGGGAGAGTTTCTTTGTGTCATGAATGTGAGTTTCTTGCAGGGAGAGTCCAACTAGCCGGTGCCCTTCCTTCTGGATATTTTCTTTTCTTTCTTTCTTTTTTTTTTTTTTTTTAAGATTTTATTTATTTATTTGACAGAGAGAGAGATCACAAGTAGGCAGAGAGGCAGGCAGAGGGAGAGGGGGAAGCAGGCTCCCTGCTGAGCAGAGAGCCCGATGTGGGGCTCGATCCCAGGACCCTGAGATCATGACCTGAGCCGAAGGCAGCGGCTTTAACCCACTGAGCCACCCAGGCGCTCCTGGAAGTTTTCAAGTAAACGTTTACAAACCCGCAGATGTGTGCTGGGCAGGAGACACGGGCCATCTGTCCCGGGCATGGAGCAGAAGGCGGGCCACGGTGCTGCCATCGCAGGGCTTCTAGTCCAGAAGGAAAGCCAAACTGAAGGCGGGATAAGTCGAGTGACAGTAAAGAAGCTGCGATGAGAATAAGAAGGACTTCCCAAAGGGCGGGAGGCCCATGGTGCTGCGCTTTCTGAGGTGACCAGGGCCCATCTGGGACTCTCGGACTGGGGCTCACTGGGTGTGGGGCCAGTGCAGAAGCGGGCAGCCTTCAGCGGGAGCCCCCAGATGATTCCTTCTTCCTCAGAAGGGGACGGATGGGGTCTGTGAAGTGGGGACTCTGGAAAAACTGAACCCCTGAGGGGGCCGCGTGTGGTAAATGAGTTAATACGCACAAAGCTCCCGGCCCTGCACCCACCTCAGGGCAAGGCCAGGCAAAGCTCGCTGTCACCAGGCCCCTGAAGACAGGCTTCCACCCCCATGTCACAGAGGAGGAAAGCGAGCCCTGCTCACGTGTATCACGCGGCCCCCACGTGGTTTGTACCCAGGCCTGGCGGGTGACCTCCTTCCACCCAGAATTTCCCTCATGGAAGATGCCCCAGCAAGCCCTGGGGAGGCGTCTAAATAATTACCTTCATTTCCAGGTTATAAAATGCCCCATGTTAGGATTGACTGCAAAGGCAGCGTCAGGAGATAAACAAGCTACAGGGGGCTTTCTAGGCTGCACTCAGTGTTGTGGAAACATTTGTTTCTTCTTTTCTGTATTTTTCCCTTCAGGTGGGGAGAGTGCTTTTTCTTGTTAGTGCTAAAGAAACAAAAAATTAACCTTGTTTTTCCTTCCCCAAATATACCTTAGAACCTATTTCGATGCCTAGAAGCACTGTGAGGTACTTAAGCCCTGGGGCATGAAAGGACACTTACGGGGAAGGGTGGTCTTTCCAGAAGGGACCGGTTCCTCTCAAAAGTGGGTTTATAGACGCTTCATCTCTAACTCATTTCTGATTCGATCATGCTAATGTTTTATTTCTTTCATAAATGTCTCCTCCAGCCCAAGCCTCCAGCGTCTTTCTGGATGGCATCACTGCGTCCCGTGTCCCAGACCAGACACCTGGGTACTGATTGCTGTCCCCGTCCTCTTGCCCCCCACCTCGAGTGGCTGCTGATTCCTTCCCTCAGGTCTCCCCTATACTTTCCCTCCCGAGAACCATCGCCAAAGCACGCCTTCTCTGGCCTGTGAGTGTGCTTGCCAAGGACGGGGACAGACCAGAGTCCCCCTGGCTGTGGACAAAGGTTCCCCAGCTTATATCCCAGGCCAGGGTCTGCCCCAGAGCAGGGCAAGGTGGATGAGGGCTGGACTGACAGAGGGACACCCAGGGACCAGCGAAGACCAGTGGGCCGGGCAGGCGGGCTTGTGCCGCAGCCCCCAGGTGGTCTCAGCGTGTGGCTGGCCCGAGGGGCCCTCCGCTACCCATGCACGGGGATCTCAGAGCCTCCCGGACAGGAAAGCTCTGTATCTCTTCCCCCAGACCTGGCCCTGGAGCTGGAGCCCTCGTGGGGCCTGAAAGAATTAGGTTGAATCTAATTGAGTTCAGGGCACCTTGCGTTTCCACCAGCAAAGAATATAGTCCATTCTGGAACTTCAGGTCTCCACAGGCCATTGGCTTCTTTGTCTCAGGATGGCTTCTAGAATTTGCCTGGGGGGGGGGGGCGCTGCATACCAGTCTCCTTTTGTGCTCCCTGAGGAGCACTGCCATAGGGAGTCAGCATTTGGAAACTAGCTCATCCTTAGAAATACAATGTATATTCCAATTGAGTACACCTTGCTTTTTTGACTAGTAGACATTGCTCAGAGGAATCCTTTCCCTGAGCATCTTTGCCTCACTGCCTCCTGAGTAGAGGGCCAGGGTCTGCAGTGCCCGAGGGAGAGCAGAGGGCACGCCCCGGGAACAAAGGCCGCAGGCCTACGGAGCACCGGCGGATTTTTAAGGCCTTGTAATGAGATTCCAAGTCGGGTCTGGCCTGGGCCCTTGTCCCTCCTGAAGTAGCAGAGGACCTCTCGTTGGGGAGGGAGTACCCGGTGGGTAACCCTCTCTCGAGGACTTTCTGTCTGCTGCATAAAAAGTCTGCTGTGGCCAGCTGTGACACTTCCTCAACCTCGAGGGCTTGTAGCGCGTTTACCATTTCTTGACCTTTGAGGCAAGACCAGGGGCTCCTTGTGGCGAGGCTGACCGGCCAGAGCAGCTGCTGTTTAGGTCCAAGCTGTCTCTTTCTAGCTCTGCCATGGGACTGTCCCCAGGCCGCAGGGATTCTGCTCAGGTTTCGCTGATGGCACGCGGCAGGGGACCTCTCAGTCTGTGAGGCAGCCGGGATCTTGTCCTGCTGTTTGCCAGCTTTGAAGATGAACTAAGACTGCCGTGTTCTCTAGAAAGAAAAGCCAACCTTTTCCTTGTACTTCACCTCTTCCAGACGTCTGGAGGGAAGAAGTAATGTGTGGTACACACGAGCCACTCTAACCCCAGTGTCACCGTCTGTGTCCAGACATTCTGTGACCCCCGTTTCCTGAACCAGCTGGGCCCTCTCTACCCACTCCGTCCCCTTTCCCTGGAATTCTCTTTGGTTCCGCCGGCCCACCGCATTGCCTCCCTCCTCATGGAGGAAACATCTGTGCGGGTACCTTGTCTCATGCCCAAGAGGCCTGGCTTCTCTCTGTGCCCCCTGTCGACTAGAGGTGTGCCCTGGGCTGTGACTTAGCCTCACTCAGTCTCATTTTCTCTCCTGCACAAGGGGGATTTACAAGGCCATCCCTCCTTTGCAGGTAAGTGCCAGGTACGTAGTAAGTCATAGCAACTGCTCAAACTTTGGCTTGTTTTCATGCCCCTGAACAAAGGCATTTCCCTCCCTCCCCGGCCTGTGCCCCTGAGCCTTTTCTTATGTCCCCAATCAGATTCTGTTCTATGTTCTACCCAGGCTTCAGGAGGGATCATTAAAAACATTTTTTTCCCTTAATTAGAAAAAATAAGAGTTAAATGCTATTTATAGCTTCCCACTGCTTCAACTGCTTCTGCCCCCTTTGAAGGAGCGGGGGCTGGGGCGTTTTATCAGACTCGCCTGGGGGCTGTTATCACTCTCTGCAGTTTCACGGAGCTTTTTGTCCTCGAGGACGTCTCTCTCCTCCTAGAGCGTCAGCCCGTCAGAGCAGAAGGAAGGAGGGAAGGCAGGAATGTACGAGTGATATAGTGCTCGTGATACTTGACCCAAGATTTTCAAAGTGATTAATACCCCCAGCTGTCCTCTCTCCTCTTCTCAGTTATGGTTCAGAGTCTTTGATTGAGCAACACTTTCTTTCTTTCAATTTGAAGACTCTTGTCCCTGAAGCTGTCTCAGATTTAGAGGAATAACTTGTATATCACTTTTTCTCTATGAATGTGGGGAGGAAGGCTTGGGGTACGGACTGCTGGTTAAAATGTGAGGGTGCCAAAGGGTTAAATTGTGTATTTTCTCACTGCTCAGTTCCTATATACAGTACTGTGATGCCTTTCCTTCACTACGAGCCAACGTGGAATTTCAGTGACTGACTAAAGGGGGAAGTAATTCATCTCTTGCTGATGTCTCGTCTTATTCCCTTACTCTTTTTTTTCCTGTGCTCTCTCTTCCTGTTCGGTTCCTATTATGACCTTTCTTGGCCAAGGACGTCTCTCACGATGAAGTGCTTCTATCTGCTGCTTCCTAACAGAAATCTATCCAAATATCTGTTTGGATAGATTTAGGACAGATCAAAATGCTAAAAATAGCCTGGGTTCCTTTTGCTCCAGATGGAAATCTGAGGAAGAATCTTAACCGATGGCATCTGACTTGTTCCCATTATTCCGGAGTTACCCAGCTTTGAGTTCAATAGTCCTCTAGAAGCCTAGATCTTTTTGGTATTAAAGAAAACATGAAAATCTTGAGGAAACTGCGTAGCTCTACCTCATCCTTTCTGGTTTATAGCGACCGAAGGTAGCTGGCCATCAGGAGAACACACAAGGAAACAGAAGGGACTTTGATCCGGAGCTGGACTCTGGATTTTTACGAGATGGGTGAGGATCTCAGGGAGAACGTTTTGCTCAAGTTCAGTCGGTTTCATTCTGGGTGAAATCTGTACTTGAGGTTCCTCTGCTAACCTGCCTCTGCGTGCAGGTGGGGTGGGACGGGTGGAGAACCTTGACCGACAGCCTGCCCACCTGGGGCCCCTTTCTGTGACCACGAAGGCCACGTGAAAGTGCGACTCTAGATCTTGCGGAAGTGAAAACTGCAGCGGTACCCCGTGTTTATTTTGGGGCTTCTGACTTGGGGCTCTCCTCTCCTATCTGAAGGGCTGGCTTGAAGCGGACTTATTTAGGACCTTTCTTTATAGGACGCAAAAGCCTTTGCTCGTAGCCTTATCTTCGTTGGCAAGATCTATGGGCATTAGAAGCAGAGATATCTTCAACTATACTTTTCTACCACTTGCATTTTTTTTTTTTTTTTTTTTGCCCCAAGTTCTGTGGTCAAGGCAGAACCGCCCTGAGTTTGGGTCTCATTGCCAGAAGGTAGCCTGTGTCTAAAAACCTGGGACCAGGAATGTCTGATCTGGTGGGGTTAGGACTGCTGTATCTGCAGAGCTCCATCAAAACACAATCACATCTGCCCTCCTCATCCCCCCATCCTGCAGAAGGGCAAACACTGAACTTCAAGCAGCTGAAAGCTATAAAGAGTATTTAACTTCTGTTTTTGTTTTTGTTTTTTTTTTAATTTTGATTTTTAAATGATCCATTCTGAGGTCCCTTTAGAATATAATGCAGAGTTTGGTTAGAGAAAAACCAGTGTGACTTGTAGAACCTGCTTCAACCAGTTCAGGTGTGACTGTGGTAATAGCACTTTCACGTTTCCAAGCAATTTATTGCACGCACACACGCCCTTGTGTAACCTGCCTCTTGAGGGCATCCTCCAAAACGCGTGTGAACTTGGAGGGAGGGATAACTTAGTCCCAAGATGTCCCATTAATTCCACTTCTAAATGGAGCCATAGAAGGAATTGGAAAGCTGCTCCATGTCCACTATTGTACCTGTCCCTTACTATTAGTTGGGGTCCCTGCTGCAGAGCCCTGTGGAGGCTTGTCCACTATGTTTTGATGTCCTGTATTTTCCACCTGCACAGGCTGGGTGATGGTCCATGGGGTGGCCTCTCGGTACAGTTCTGCTTCACAAGGGTAGACTTAGCCAGGTTTTCCCTGGAGCAGGGACAGTGCCTGGAGCAGTGACAGTGCCTGGGAATGGCCACCAGGCCATACCAGAATGGCCCTCCCCAACAAGCCGTAGACTAGACTCCCAATGACTCGTAGGTGAATTCCTCTTTGGGACTCTTCATACCTTTTCTTACAGACCTTGGGTCAAGGCTACCACTGTTCTTCCTGATAGACCCTTAATCTTGAACATCTGGTTCTCTTGTTTCTTCCTCGATTGGCTTCGGGATTCCCCTATGTGTCTCTTAGCCCGCCTTTAGTGGCCAGTTCTTCCTACCAAGAGGATTTTGTTCAAACACAAAACGTCCACTAGGTCCCAAAGGAGACCCTCAAGTGACATCACTGAACAAAGAAGACATGTTCAGCAGTGGATTTGTGTCACACACAAAGAAGGTTGTGTGTGAAAAAAAAAGCATGTGTGTCCTTCTTGGATATCAAAATATCAAAAATATTTTTGATATCAAAAATATCAGAATATTTTTGATATTCGGTTACAAAAGATTCCAAACCACACCGATAATGGTTTGCATATGGCACTCATGATCTCTGGGCTGTGGACACACTAATCTCTCTACAAAGTCTTTAATATTGGAAAGCCTCACAAGTTATCTGGTGTAGTTAACCCATATTTCTAACCCTTCAAAACTGGTTTCTAAAATTTAGGTAATTCCTTTTCGTAAGAACAAATTCTTCAAAATTTGGGGGAATATTTCTTTAAAAATGGCTTTTGAGTTTCTAATATTAAAAAGTAGACCTAGGTTAAAGGTTAATTTTTTACAAAGTATTTAGGACCTCCAGGCCCATAACCCTTAGACGAATGCAAATAAATGCCTATCAAAGATTTTATTTAATTCATTAATTAATGAGGGAACCAATAAGATGTTACAACCAGCTCAAAAGAGAATTCAACGCATGCACACACACAGGCCATCAGGAGTGCTGAAGCGAATTTACAAATAGATGTAAAACTGGTCGAAACTCACAGAGCAATAATCAATTGCATCACCGCACAACACAATTTGCATTTCTAGAACAGTACTTTCTATTTTTAGTGGAAAAATGGAATGAACAATGTTCTATCAAAACAGACTGCAACTGGGGCACCTAGGGGAGCTCAGTTGGTTAAGCATCCAACTCTTGATTTCAGCTCAGGTCATGCTCTCAAGGTCATGAGATCGAGCCCCGAGTCAGGCTCCGTGCTCGGCGGGAGTCTGTTTCTCTCCCTCTCTCTATCCCTCTGTCCCACCACTCTCTCTCTCTCTAAGTAAATAAATAAATCTTAAAAAAACAGTCTGCAACTTCTGTTCAAGTGTTCTTGAACTTGGCATATTTTCTTTTGCTAATCATTATCCTGGCAGACTCTCTTTTCCACAATTATTACTTTTTTCTCCCCCAGGAAGAGAAAAAGTCTTCTCAGGATGCACATTAATTTTAGAAGCTTAAAACTCTTAAGAAAATCAGGTGAGATAAATTTAGAAGTCATTAAAAAGTTTATAGAATAGTTTGACTTTAGAAGAACATTTACTTAGAATCTTTCTAGCCATAAAAATGAATCAAAGCAAACAAACATGAAAATGGGCAGTAAAGAAAGACGAACATATTGCTAATGGGGAGAGTCATTGTGTAGAGTTTGTAAAATGTGCCCTCACCTGCGGCTGCTTCCAGACGTGTAAGCCCCTCCCTCGGGGTCTGCCCTGCGCGCTGTTAGAAAAGCGGGAACAAGGCTTTAATTGCGTTGAAGTTTATAAAGGCTCTTGCTGTGTAATTTAGCCTGGTTTGCACCACTGGACGATACACCAGAAGGCAGAGTCTGTGTTGTTCTGGAGTGGAGCCCTGTGCCCTGTTCTGACACAGACATTTTCTCTGTCAGCTTAACCTTGGGTATTGAGAACCCCCCCATACATCCTTCCCAAGAGTCGCCTTGTTTTGCTACCGAGAGCTGAGCGAATTTTGAAAACCATTTGGACCTCACAAGTCGGGCAAGTCCGTGTGTGGATGACACACTTCAGGAGTCTTAAGAAGGATGAACAATGAATCTTGTAACACTGAAAAAATAAAATAAAAGTATTTGGTGGGGGGGCGGGGGAAGAAGGAGAACCAGAGCAGGTGTTTTACAGTTCGGCTTAAACACCATTCCAGAAAACACTGAAAAAAATACTTTTTCCTGGATTTTATCGCAAGGGTTTTTGTTGTTACTGTTGGTCAAACAGACAACAGCAAGAAGAGAGTTGATGGAGGGGATCCATTCGGGGTCATTAAGGCCCCCCCGCCACACAGTTACTCTGAAATCTGGACTGGATCCCAGGGGTGCCCGCGGCGTCCAGCTACCTCTGCCCTCCATCATGCCCGCTCCCTCCATCCCCAAGGACTAGGGTGTGGAATGTGAAGTAGAAAAGTTTAGAGGCCGCTGTGGTACAGGGAAGACCACTTGGCTTCCAGGCAGAAGGTCACTGAGTCGAGGTCTTGCGTTCCTGGTCCTGCAGACGTGAACTCTGCAAAATGGGGATAATACCGCTGAATTCACAGAGTCCTTTTTAGGCGGATTAAATAAAACAATGTCTGTGAAAATGCATCTGGCACATTCGAGGTGGAGCACAGGGGATCCGACCTTGACCCGATCCAGATGTTGGGTCTTAGATTGTTCCAGTGTCACCTTTTTTCTCATTTTATTTATGCAGAGATTCAACAGTGCCTACTGAGCTCCTGCTACAAACATACAGACAAAGGTGTCATTCTATGTCAGCCTTTTTGCGGGGGGCAGGGATGGCTTGCTGTTACCCCATCGTCACGGTCCCCGTGCAAACTCTAGGGACAGACAGGGGAGGTGTCAGCCCACGCTGACAGGAACCCTAGTGGGGTTCTGAAAGCCTCCTGCCAAGAAGCTACTTACGGTTTGTCGGTGTTCTAAGAGATTCTCCAAAATCGTACCAAGAGTGAAAACATCCTGTGGCCTGGACACCGACTAGGGTTATGTTTGTGGCCCTCTGACCTGGGTAAACTCCTTACCATTTTGGGAAAAGAATTCTAGTCAAGCAAGAGCAGTTCTGCCCTCGGGTTCAAGATTTCCCTCAGTATATAGAACAGAGTGGTGTTCCCACCGCCAGGTGCTCTGTGAAAAAGGGTCCAACCATTGGAGACAAATTCTTGCTCTATCCCCCTCCTCAAGAGTCATGATCTAGAAAGGTTTTCAGAGGCTGCACACACGTACCGAAACTTGTGTTGGCTACCTCTGGGGGTGGGACTGGAGAAGAGAAGGGGAAACTATCAATATTTATTTTATAAGCCTAGGGATTTTCTATTTACAAGGAGCACGTCATATTTTGTAAGTTAAAAAAAATCCTATGAAATAAAGAAAAAAATCAAAAAAGAATACCGAAGAAAGGTTCTGAGAAGTCCTACCATAAGAAAACCTACCTAGCACTCCCCAAATGTTTCTGCACAGGCACCCCCTCACCGGGCTCTCTGGAGCATTCTGTAGGAAGCCTTTCCTCATAAACATCCATCCTCCTGGACTACGTAAGTCTTAGAATAATTGAACTGTAGAGTTAGAAGGGAGTCGGCACATCACCCGTATGCCTCATTTTACTCGAGAACAAACTGAGGTTCAAAGAGTTGAGGTGGCCAGCCTCAGGCGACACGGCTCGGTGGTGGCAGACGGGGCGGGAGCCCCCATTTCCTTCACCAGGGAGGAGAAGCCTCCTGTAGCCCAGTCCTGGGGGGGCAGGGCACCCTCACCTTCATAACTGCAACAGGTTAGCAACAGGGGCCGATGGAAACAGGTGCCGTGTGTCCTGGGAAGTCACCACACCAGCTTGGTTGTGTGTACTGAGCTGGGACACTGAACATCTCACGTCTTCTGGAAAGATAAATAAGCTTTGAGATCTGGGCTCAGGGTCCCACTGTCACCACCGTTGGCTATAAGTATATGTTGTCACCCTTTTCTCTCTTGACACCACATCCCCCAGCCAGAGAGGGTCTGTCGAGGGGCACCCCGCATCGTGGCTGTCTCGACCATCGCCTCGAGTCTTCACCTCCTTGACACACTTCTGCCTGGCTTCCCAGACTCCGCAGATGCTGGATAGAAGCAGGAGGCACAGGAAATGACAGACTTGAGCATCCCTCACCTAGATCCCAACAGGACGTTTTGTGGGCAACTTTTGTGGGTATCAACCAGCTCCTCTACCAAAGCAGAAAGCAGCCTGCCCTAGTGATTCGGGCTGTCGCCAAGGCGACTTCTGCCTCCATCCATGTCCCAGGTAAGAAACTCGGAGGAACGGTGCTTACAAAGGTATAGGGAGGGGACAAGTGGCCCAGCTGTATTTCTACACCCAGCAAAGCACAGGGGGGCAAATCCAGAGGTTTTAATTTTGACATTTCCATTTAAAAAATAACAACAAAATAGAACGCAACCAGCACGTTTGCCAAGACCGAGCCTGAAGTCCCTTCGGGAATGAGGAGCAAAGGAAGGTGAGGGGAGCTGGGAAGCATCGGGCTGCCTCCAAGGGGAGGTGGCCCACGTCATTTATAAAAGGTCAAGTGTGCCAGCGCCTGGAAGGTGCCGAGAACCACACTGCAGCTGTGATTTATGACAAGGAGAATGGCTATAAATCAAACCGCTTGGTTTAAAGTTTTAGTTTCAGTGTAGGAGACGGATCCACACGCAGAGAGTAAGGAACAATGGCGACGTATTCTAATCTACGCGCATCATAGAATTGGGTTTCAGGCTGGAACAGAGTTTTCCCACTCTTTGACCAAGTGCCTTTGCGTGGAGTTCTTTGGGGACAGAGACCAGAGAGCGACCGTTGGGGGCCTCCAGGTCACGGGGAGGATGGCTTTGTCAACTGGAAGACAGCCAACCTCAAAGGAGGGAAGTAAATGCTTTCTTCACTGTCTTGGTGAGGAGCCGGTCTCTCAGATCGCTCCAAGCTTGTTAGCTACAGAGATTATATATCCCAAAGGGGAAAGGGGGATCCATGCTTTCAAGCAGTTCTCCAAATACCAGTGAGTCACAGGACGTAATTCGTCACGGCTGTAAAAGTCAAGATGTTCTGATTTCCCAATAGACCCGAGAAAGACCCTTAGGTCATCTTAATACGTTATGTTTCTATCACATCTGATTGCTCTAAACTATTGCCTGTGTGCCTCTGCTTTAACGGGTGTGCCAGTTCTTCCTGTTTTTGATAGCTCCTTGAGGTCACTTGAGACGGTCACAGAAAGCCGACTTCAGTCCCCTAGAGCAGTGTTAGGGCACAGCCTGATGGGCCCCTCGAGAAGGGCTTCCAAGCTGGAAAGCAAGGCGTTCGTGCCTCCAGCTGCTGGTGGTACCAGACGCCCAGGGGTCTCAGAGCACCTCTGCCCATAGACCATCTTGGGGTGTCATTATTAGTACCCCCACCTTTGCACCTTGCATAATCACTGCTCCTGATGCTAACTCCGTCACCGAGGCGGGAAAGACAAGACTACGGCCTGATCCTCGTCAGGGCCCCCGTAGCTGGAGATGAGACAGAAGGTGTGGCTGGAGAACACACAGCCCGCGCTCGGAATTTCTCAAATACTTTCCTTCTGCTTATTGGAACACTTGATGCTGCTTACCGCCCAAAGGGTTCATAATTATTTCACATATGCAAACCTTGTATCCCTCAAGAGATGAAAAACTCCCCGAGACAGGGCTCAAAGCTTTGGTCCTCTTGTATTTCTTAAAATGCCTACTAGCACTTTTGTTTGAGAATATTAGGCTGTGGGCATACTCGTCATCTTGAACTGAGTGTCTGCGAAGATGACAGAGGTGGGAGAACCACTGCATGTAATCAAAGCCCAGGGGTTATTCAAAGCCCTGATTTCAGCTGTGGTATTTAGTGCACTTTCCCCTAAAGCCTCTTATCATAAATACCACTAGAAAAAACAGGGGGATTATGATATCATCTCTTTTTGCTTCTCCTACTCTCCTGCTGGTATTGAAATGATCAACAGAGTAGAAAAGTGGCCCCCCCCCCCCAAAAAAAATCCCACGCAGAGGGAAGACATGCAAAGAACCTAGAGAACCACAGACAGAA
Source organism: Potos flavus (assembly GCA_028534135.1). NCBI lineage: Eukaryota > Metazoa > Chordata > Mammalia > Carnivora > Procyonidae > Potos > Potos flavus. The sequence goes on along the minus strand of CM052885.1, from coordinate 4,164,459 downwards.
AGTTTCTAGAATTACTGAGGCAGACCAGCACCGTAGAAATCCCTGCCTATTTCTTGTGAAACTATCAAGTCTCAAAGTGTCCAAATAACAGAAGCTTCTCTTTGGTTTGGCGATTGCTTTCCCCATCAGGGCAAGCTCATTTTTATATATTTGCATATGTTTTCACCTTAGGGTTTCGGGTTGACTTTGAAGTTCTTTCTTTCAAGGACAGACGGGGATTCCTAAGAGTCCACTGACAGTAAAGTTTATGACAAAGAATTTTGTCTGTGTACCTTCGCTGTGGACTTGGCTGTTCTTGGACATTTTCATACTGTTTTAAAAGAAAATCTTGTCATTGAGGATAAACGTTCTGCTTCTAATAAAATTTTGAAGTCTTATATGCATCTCTTAGAGGGTGATATGGCCTGAAGACAACGTACAGACGATCAGAACTTTCTAGATAATTGTTGGCTGGGAGAACTACGTGCCATATTACCTGTGAGCGGCGCTCCGTGGATTCCAGCTAAGACAAAACCCAGGCCGTACCAGTCATGGAGGGGGATTGAGGCTGAGTTGGGTAAAGGGAAAAATCGGAAAGTTTCTGGATCTGCTCATGTTACTTGAACAACCATTTATGGAGGGTATTGCCCTGGGTGTTGAGAATATATGACTGAGGACAATGCAATCCATGCCCTCTGGGAGCTTGGGGTCTCTTGGCAGGGAAGGCTGTTGTAATAGACATGTCTGGATCCCCCCGGAGGGGCAAGGCCGAGGAGAGGGGTCCCGCTCCAGCCAACCGAGGGGGCTGCTGGAGGAAGGGAAGGGTGTGTGGGGACAAGAGACTTTTCACCTTTGAGTGATGTGCCCTGTACCCGCAGAAGGGGGAAAGGCATTTCAGCTACATGGATGGATACCAGGACGTGGAAGGACAGTATTTGGGTAAGGTGCCTTTTTCAAAACACAAATATGATCCAGTATCGAGCCCTCTTTAACCTTAAATCTTGATGATGGGTGCACGAGGGGAGGCACTGGGCCGAACTCCTCGGGCATAGCCTCTGGCGATGTTCCTTGTGTTCCATCAGTCCACGCTGTCGCCTGGCACAGGGCTCAGTCTGTGTTTGTGCAAGAATTAACGAACCTCCCCAAGTTTTATTTCCTTCATCTCCCTCTTTTAACACTGAGAAATTGGTAGCAGTAGAAGAAAACGAAGCTGTATTTTGTAATTTATGGCTGTCTTGGAGATAAGGAGATTTCTCATTTCTAAGAGACTTTACTCTGCATTATCACAGCCTGCTTTCCTCCCCATCAGTCAGTGGGGCTCTTCCAAGGTGACCTACAATTTTGCTAAGTGATCTCCTATCTCCCTGGCCCAGTGGCAGAAGCTAGTGGTTTTTGGTTTTGAGAGTGAGACTTCTAAAATACGAGAAGTCCATAAGCTGTGGGTTCCCTTTGTGCCAGACTCAGAGGTAGAGCCCAGGTTTCTGGCTTTTCAGTTTTCTTACCTTCCCACACAAAGAAACCACAAACAGGGAATTAGGACCGAAAGGCTCAAGCACCACACGTTCGCCACGGGCTAAGTCCCCCTCAGCAGGCAACCAGAGGGCACCCACTTTTCAAAAGCCCTGAGCTGAGCCCCCAGATCTGAGAGAGAATCCTAGCTCCATGTCTATACCACCGACCACATGTTCGTCCCTCTTCCAGTGTTCTGCAAGCCTTAACCCGTTCAGTCCTCACAACAGACTCATGAAGAGGAAACTGCGATCATCTTCACTTTACGGATGGGGAAGCTGAGTCAGGAGGAGGTTAAGAATTTGCTCAGCGTTACCAGCTGGTAAATGCCAGAGCTGGGGTCCGGGCAGGCGGGCTGTGGCTAATGTGTGGACCACCCCACCTACACTCGGAAGAAGGCAAAATGCCATCCCGTGGAGGAGACGAGCACAATAAGATGCTCGTACGCTGCGTGGTTCAAAACAACGTAGAAACACAGGATGCTCTGTTTTCAGTTTAAAACAGCTTTAAACGTTGTTGTAAGATGGTAGCAATGAGCAGGGTTGTGGCTTTTCTGTTTTTCGAGTGACTGAGATGTGAGTTTTGAGACCTAGAATTTTAGGAGCATTTTCCAAAGATAAGAATCCTTAAGATCTAACCATGAAACAAGAACCATGGCCAGTGATCAAGTATTCCCTTCCTATTGATTTAAAGAGATTTTATTTCTATTTTGGAGAGTTCTTACATGCATATGAGACAACATTCAAACGTCGAAGAGAATACAGTGAAAAGTGAGCCTTTCCCCCATGTCTGATTCGTAGTCACTGAACTCCCTCCCTCAGAGGCAAGCAGAACTAGGTGATTCTTCTGTAACCTTTAGGAGATAGGCTGTGCACATATAAGCTTATGTAGCTACACATAGAGGATTTGGTGGCAGGGAATGGTAACTTACTATGTCTATAGAGTTCAGCACTTCTCTTTACTTAAGATTATATGCCAGAGTTCAATATGAACTTGGTCTGTAGTAGTACATCGAATCTTGTCAAACTAGTCATTACAGTTGCTTTTTATATTGCTTATGAAAGCAATTTATTTCTCTCTATAAAATTTGCATCCAGCCATCCTTCTAAATTATTGTTTGTGACAGTTTTTCAATGATTCCCTGTATTTTCTAAGTTAGAGGTCACATAATCTGAATTCCTCTTTCTAATTTTCATACTTCATGTATATTTGTCTTATCAAGTTGGAGAGACTAGTACCGCTAGAACAATGTCAATAGTTGTGACAATGGGCCTTCTTATCTTTTTCTTGACTGAATTGGAAGCTACTACTTTATCTCTATTAAATATGAGGTTAATCTTAGGGTTGATGCACACACACAAATTAAATCTACATATACACATACTTAATTTACATGCTTTTTATAGATGTTATATTTTTATATCATGTTGGTGAGTCATCTATCTTTTCCTATATTTCAGAACACTTATTAAAAATGGATGTTAACTCATATAAAATGCCCCTTAATCACATATGGAGATGATCATTTGATTTTTTTCTCTTTTGATATGTCCAATGATGATTTATGTTTTTTTTAGTTAAAGAAATCTTAATTCCGGTAAAGTTAACATATACTGTTGTATTAGTTTCACATGTACAATATAGTGATTCAACAGTTCCATACGTGACTCAGTGTTCATCACCGTAAGTGTGCTCTTTAATCCTCTTCGCCTATTTCACCCATCCCCCCACCCAACTTCCCTCTGTAACCATCTGTGTGTTCTCTGTAGTTGATCTCTTTTTTCTTTGTTCTTTGTTTTGTTTCTTAAGTTCCACAAATGGGTGACATCATGTAGATTTGCTTTCCCTGACTTATTTCACTTAGCATTATGCCCTCTAGGCCCATCCATGTTCTTGCAAATGGTAAGATTTTGTTCTTTTTTATGGTCAAGTAATATTCATTTTTACACGCACACACACACACAGACACACACACACCACATCTTCTTTATCTATTCATCTATCAATGGACACTCGGGTTGCTTTCATAATTTGGCTCTTGTAAATAATGCTGCAATAAACATAGGGGAGCATATATCTTTTTGAATTAGTGTTGGGCAAATACCCAGTAGCAGAAATACTGGATCATATCATAGTTCCATTTTTAATTTTTGGAGGAACCGCCATTCTGTTTTCCACAGTGGCTGCACCAGTTTGCATTCCCGCCAACAGTGCATGAGGGTTCCTTTTTCTCCACATCCTCACCAACACTTGCTGTTTCTTCTGTTTTTGATTTTAGTCATTCTGACAGGTGTGAGGTGGTATCTAGTTGTGGTTTTGATTTGCATTTTCTTGATGATTACTAATGTTGAGCATCTTTTCATGTGTCTGTTGGCCATCTGTTGGTCTTCTTTGGTCTTCAATGTCTGTTCATGTCTTCTGCCCATTTTTAAATTGGATTTCTCATTTTTTTTTTTTTAGTGTTGAGTTGTAAAAGTTATTTTTATTTTGGATACCAATCTTTTACCAGATATGTCATTTACAAATATCTTCTCCTATGTGCTAGGTTGCCTTTTAGTTTTGTTGATTATTTCCTTCACTGTGCAGAAGCTTTTTATTTTGATGTAGTCCCAATAGTTAATGTTTGCTTCTGTTTCCCTTGCCTCAGGAGACATATCTAGAAAAATGTTATGGCCAATGTCAGAAAAATTACTGCCTGTGCTCTCTTCTAGGATTTTTATGGTTTCAAGTCTCAGATTTAGGTTTTTAACTTATTCTGAGTTTATTTTTGTACATGGTGTAAGACAGTGGTCCCATTTCATTCTTTTGCACATAGCTATCCAGTTTTTCCAACACCGTTTGCTGAAGAGCCTGTCTTTTCTTCATTGCATATTCTTGCATCCTTTCTCAAAGATTAATTGACCATATAATTGTGGGTATATTTCTCAGCTGTTTATTCTGTCCCATTGATCTATGTATCTATTTTTATGCCAATACCAGACTGTTTTGCTGGCTACAGCCTTGTAGTATGTCTTGATATCTGGGAATGTGATACCTCCAGTTTTGTTCTTCTTTTTTCAAGATTGTTTTGGCTATTTGGGGTATTTGGCTATTTGTGGTGCCACACACATTGTAGGATTATTTGTTCCAATTCTGTGAAAAATGCTGTTGGTGTTTTAACAGGGATTGCATTAAATCTGTAGATTGCTCTGGGTAGTATGGACATTTAAATAATATTTGTTCTTTTAATCCATGAGCATAGAATATCTTTCCATTTGTTTGTGTCATCTTCAATATCTTTCATTATTTTATAATTTTCAGAGTTACAAGTCTTTCACCTCATTGGTTCAGTTTCTTTTCTTTTTTTTAAGATTTATTTATTTTATATTAGAAGGGGGTGGAGGCAAAGAGGGAGAGAATCTCCAAGCAGACTCCCCACTGACCATGAAGCCCAATGTGGAGCTTGATCCCACAACTCATGAGATCTGACCTGAGCTGAAACCAAGAGTTGGATGCTTAATCACTGAGCTACCCAGGTGCCCTGGCTCAGTTTATTCTTAAGTATTTAATTGTTTTTGGTGTAATCGTGAATGGGATTATTTTCTTAATTTCTCTTTCTGCTTCTTCATTATTAGTGTACAGAAATGCAATGGATTTCTGTAGATTGATTTTGTATCCTGTGAGCTTATTGAATTCATTTATCAGTTTTGGTAATTTTTGGTAGAATCTTTAGAGTTTTCTATATATAGTATCATGTCATCTACAAATCATGAAAGTTTTTCTCCTTTACCAATTTGGATACATTTTAATTCTTTTTCTTGTTTGATTGCTGCGGCGAGGACTTCCAGTACTATGTTGAATGAAAGTGGTGAGAGTGGACATCCTCATCTTCTCCCCCATCTTAGGGTAAAAGCTTTTAGTTTTCACCATTGAGTATAATGCTACCTGTGGGTTTTTCATAGATGGACTTTATTATGTTGAGGTATGTTCCCTCTAAACCTACTTTGTTGAGGGCTTTTGTCATGAGTTGATGTTGTACTTTGTCAAGTGCACTATTGAAATGATCATATGGTTGATGTGATGGATCATGTTGATTAATATGTAAATATTGAAACACCCCGGGATCCCAGAAATAAATCCCACTTGATTGTGGTGAATGATTTTTTTAAAATATATTGTTGGATTAGGTTTGCTAACATTTTTGTTGAGGATTTTGCATCTACGTTCATCAGAGATATTGGCCTGTAGTTCTTTATTTTATAATGTCTTTATCTGGTTTTCGTATCTGGGTAATGTTGGCCTCATGGAATGAATTTGGAAGCTTCCCTTCCTCTTCTATTCTTTTGTAACAGTTTGAGAAGAATAGGTATTAAGTCTTCTATAATATGTGGTAGAATTCCTCTACGAAGCCATCTGATCCTGGACTTCTGTTTGTTGGGAGTGTTTTGATTATTGATTCAATTTCATTGCTGGTAAAGAATCTGTTCAAATTTTCTATTTCTTCCTGATTCAGTTTTGGGAGATTATATTTCTAAGAATCTATTCATTTCTTCTAAAGTTGTCCAATATGTTGGCATATAATTTTGTGAAATAGTCTCTTATAATCCTTTGTATTTCTCTGGTGTTAGTTGTTATTCCTCCTCTCTCATTTCTAATTTTGTTTGAGTCTTCTCTCTCTCTCTGGCTAAAGGTTTTTAGTCTGAGTCTGGCTATAAAGGTTTATCAATTTTTTTGATCTTTTCAGAGAAATAGCTCCTGGTTTCATTGATGTGTTCTGTTGTTTTTTTGTTTGTTTTGTTTTTTAGTTTCTGTTCCATTTATTTCTACTTTAATGTTTATTATTTCCTTCCTTCTACTGGTTTGGGGTTTTGTTTGTTCTTCTTTTTCTAGCTCCTTTTGGTGTAAAGTTAGGTTGTTTATTTAAGATTTTTCTTGCTCCTTGATCTAGGTCTGTATTGCTATTAACTTCCCTCTTAGAATAGCTTTTACTGCATCCCAAAGATTTTGGACCATTGTGTTTTCATTTTCATTTGTCTCTATGTCTTTTTTGATTTTCTTGATTTTGATTTTCTTGATTTTCTTTTTTGATTTATTTTTTTGATTTTTTATTTTCAAAGTAGTGGCCTTTGATTTCTTGATCCATTTACTATTTAACCTCCACACATTGTATTCTTTCTAGATTTTTTTTCTTGTGGTTAATTTCTACTTTCACAGCTTCGTGGTGGGAAAAGATGCATGGTGTGACTTCAGTCTTTTTGAATTTGTTGAGACTTGTTTTGTAGCCTAAAATGTGATCTAATCAGGAGAATGTTCCATGTGCACTTGAAATGAACGTGTAGTTTGCTGTTTTAGGATGGAATGTTCTGAATATATCTGCTAGATCCATCTTGTCCAATGTGTTATTCAAAGCCACACTTTCTTCATTGATTTTCTGTTTGGATGATCTGTCCATTGATGTAAGTGTGGTGTTAAAATCCCCTACTATTATTGTATTATTTCTTTTATGTTTACTGTTGACTACTTTATGTATTTGAGTGCTCCCACGTTGGGTGCATAAATATTTACAATTGTTATATCTTCTATTTGAATTGTTACCTTTATGATTATATAGTGTCCTTCTTTGTCTCTTATTATGGTCTTTGTTTTAAAGTCTATTACTTCCAATGTAAGTATTGCTGCCTCAGCTTTCTTTTAACCTCCATTTGTATGATAAATGCTTTTCCATCCCTTCATTTTCAATCTGCATGTATCTTTAGGTCTGAAGTGACTCTCCTGTAGGCAGCATATAGATAGGTCTTGCTTTTTTATCCATTCCCTGTCATCTATGTCTTTTGATTGGAGTGTTTAGCTCATTTATATTTGAGGTAATTATTATTATTATTATTATTTTTTAAAGATTTTATTCATTTATTTGATAGAGAGAGAGATCACAAGTAGGCAGAGAGGCAGGCAGAGAGAGAGAGGGAGAAGCAGGCTCCCTGCCGAGCAGAGAGCCCATGCGGGGCTCAATCCCAGGACCCTGAGATCATGACCTGAGCCGAAGGGAGAGGCTTTAACCCACTGAGCCACCCAGGCGCCCCATGAGGTAATTATTGATAGGTATATACTTATTGCCATTTTGGTACTTGTTCTCTGGTTGTTTTTGTAGTTCTTCTCTGTTCCTTTCTTCTCTTGCTCTCTTCTCTCACAGTTTACTCCAGTAATACTCCAGTATTCTTTAGTGATATACTTGGATTCCTTTCTCTTTATTTTTCGCATGTCTATTATTGGTTTTTAATTTGTGGCTACCATTCCGTTTATATATAATATCTTATGCATATAACAGTCTATATTAAGTTGATGGTTGCTTAAGTTTGAACCCATTCTTTACTCCTACCCCTCCCCACATTTTTAGAAAAGATTTTATTTATTTGTTTGACAGAGGGAGAGAGAGAGGGAGAGAAAGGGAGAGAGAGAGAGAGAGTAAGCAAGGAGAACAGCAGAGGGAGAGGGAGAAGCAGTCTCTCTAGTGAGCAAGAAGCCCAATGTGGGGCTTGATCCCAGGACCCTGAGATCATGACCTGAGCCGAAGTCAGATGCTTAATCAACTGAGCCACCCAGGTGCCCCTCTCTCCTCACATTTTAATATATGGTGTCATACTTTACATCTTTTTCTTTTGTGAATCCCTTGACATATTTTTTATAGACATACTAGTTTTACTGCTTTTGTGCTTTCTATTTCTTACTCTTGCTTATGGTTTTTCCTCTATCCACAGAGTCCCCTTAACATTTCTTATAAGGCTGTTTAGTGGTGATAAATTCCTTTAATTTTTGTTTGTCTGGGGAGCTTTATCTCTCCTACTCTGAATAATAGACTTGCTGGATAGAGTATTCTTGGTTGCCGGTTTTATTCTTTCTGTACTTGAATATTACTACGCCACTCTCTCCTGGCCTGCAAAGTTTCTGCTAAAAAACAGCTGATAGCCTTTTGGGGTTTCCCTTGTATATAACTGTTTTCTTTTCTCTTGATGCTTTTTAAATTCTCTCTTTATCACTACTTTTTGCCATTTTAATTACTATGTGTCTTGGTGTGGACCTCAGGTTGATTTTGCTGGGGACTCTTTGTGCCTACTGGATCTGGATTTCTGTTTCCTTCCCCAGACTTGGAAATTTTTCAGCTATTATTTATTTATTTATTTATTTAAGATTTTATTTTATTTATTTGACACAGAGAGAGAAATCACAAGTAGGCAGAGAGGCAGGCAGAGAGACGGGGAAGCAGGCTCCCCGCTGAGCAGAGAGCCCAATGCAGGGCTCGATCCCAGTACCCTGAGACCATGACCCGAACTGAAGGCAGAGGCTTTAACCCACTGAGCCACCCAGGTGCCCCTAGCTATTATTTTTTTAAATAAATTTTCGGCTCCCTCTTTTCCCTCTCCTCTTTCTGGGATCCATATAATGTGAATGTTATTATTCTTGATGGTGTCACTGAGGTCCCTTAATCTATTTTTGTTTTTTATTCTTTCTTCCCCCTTGTCTTCTGTTCAGCTTGACTGCTTTCATTACTCTCTCATCAAGGTCACTGATCCATTCTTCTGCTCTCTCTTGTCTACTATTTATTTCCTCTAGTGTATTTTTAATTTCAGTTTTTGAGTTCTTCATCTCTGATTGGTTCCTTTTTATATTTTCTGTCTCTTTGTTGAGGGTCTCACTGAGGTCCTCCTCTCTTTTCTTAGTCCAGTGAGTATCTTTATGACCATTTCTTTAAATTCTCTGTCAGATATATTATTTCTTTCTGTTGCATTTAGTTCTTGTGCTATGCTTTTGTCCTGTTCTTGTATTTGAGGCATGGTCCTCTGTCTCCTCATTTTGTCTAATTCTGTGTTGTTTCTGTGTGTCAGGAAAGTCATCTATGTCTTCTGCTCTCAAAAGTAGTGGCCTTATGAAGAAGAGGTCCCATAGTGCCCTGCAGTGCAATGTCCCCTGTCCACCAGAATCTGGTGCTTCAGGGGGTCCCCTGTGTGGGTCGTGTTAGCCCTACTGTTGCAGCTGAGCTGCATTTGCCTTCAGTCCAGTCATCTGCAATGGTCCCCTCTGCCTCCTGTGGGCCTAGCTGGCTCCATGTGTTATTAGTGGGCCAGTCTGTGGCCTCTTTGGGCTTGAGTCGAGTTAGGGCAGTTGTTTGCCAGAAATGCAGTATCGCCAAGCTGCAGAGTGCTTTCCCTGTGTTGTCCCCTGAGAAGCTTTAGTTGGTGGTTGGGTCCTGCAGTAAGAACTGATGTCTGCCCCTTCCCCATTGCTAGAGTTGCAGTTGGACTGGTGTGTATGGTTATCGTCTGCTCTCTCCAGGGCAGGAGTCACTTTGGAGTGGTGCTGGCCCCTGTTGCGACTGCTCATACACTGCTAGTTTGTGGCACTGCTTTGGGTGGACTCTGGCCAAGGGCATATTGAGAGGGTTAATCCGCAGGAGAATGCAGGGACAGGGTGCATGGGGTCAGCAAGGTTCATGCTGATCTACTGCGGGAGGAGGCCTGCAACAGCCTGAGAAAATCCCTGCTTAAGCTGGCCAAGCTGGGAGGGGCAGATCTACAGAAGCTCAGCAGGGTGGGGTGTGTTGCTAGCAAGCTAGGTGGAGAGCTGGCTACTGCAACTGTCCCTGCAGCTACGTTGGGTGTATCTCAGCAGGTGTCCATGGATCTAGGTTCCCGTGTCTCTGCAGGGGCTGTTTGTTATGCTGTCTCTTTAAGGGTGGGGACTCATTTTCCTCTTGCTCTCCAGCTCTCCCAGAGCCAAGCAAGAAATGAATGTTAAAGTTCCAGGTGCTAAGCCCCACTGATTGTAAGAACTCATGTAACAGGTCCCTCCAGTTCTCAAAGCCAAATGTTATGGGGATTTGTCTTCCCCGTGTGGGTCCCCTATGTCTGGTGGCTTCATGTGGGGATCTCCACCTCTCCCCTCTCTGCACCACCATGTTCCTCCCTCCCATGAACAGTCCTGTGGGTCTGTTTGGCTCCCAACTGTGTCTCCAACCTTCTTACCCTCTCTTACATGGCCTCTTCTCTACGTATACCTGTGGAGAGTCTGTTCTTCCAGTCTTCCAGTCATTTCCTAGGTTATTTACACTAATGTGGCTGTTATCTAGTTGTGTCCATGGGAGGAGGTGAGCTTAAGATCCTCGTACTCTGTCATCTCCCCCAGAAGTTCCTCGATGATGATTTACATTAATCAACTCAATAAATTTTATCCATTCTTGCATTTTGAGGTTAAGGTGACTTAGTTGTTGTATGTTGTTCTTTTAATATTTTCTTAAGGATTTTGCATTGATATTCGTAAATTATGTTTTCTTTATTCATGTAATCTTTGTTGTTGTTGTGAATCGATGTTACAGTAGTTTAAAGCAGAGGACTGAGAATCTTCTTTATCTTTCCCTGATCTAGAATAGTCTGAAAGAACAGTGGAGTTATCTGTTTCTTAAAGGATTGATAGAATTCTCTTGTCAAATCATCTAAACTCGCTGCTTTTGGGGAGCCGTCAACACTAACAAATTTTTGTATTTCTTCTAGAATAATTGATCTATTTTGAATTTTCATTTTTTATATAAGTTTTGGCAATTTATATTTTACAGAAAATAATCTCTTTAGATTTTTAGTCACATCAAGTTCAGAAAAGTGGTGTCTTAAGATTCCTAAAGTTTCTCCCCTTGTAATTTCTTAGATTGTTTATTTTGTACTTTCTTACTTGTTAAAATTAGACTAGGTAATAGTTGATGTATGTATGTCTGTATGTAGGTACTTACATTCTTGGACTTATCATTACTAACATTTTCACTTTTCTAGTTGTTTTCATTTTATGCTTACTAATTCCACCCATTATTCTTGGCTTTATTTTCTTATCTATTTTCTATCATTTTTCATTGGATGATCTACTCATGTATTTTTTAATTTTTTCTGATTATAATATACATATATGACTATGCATTTTTCCCTGAGCTCTGTTTTAGATGTAACCCATAGGTTCTTCTAGGCATCATTTTTTTTTTTCTTTAAAGATTTTATTTATTTATTTGAGAGGGAGAGAAAGCATGAGAAGTGGAAGATCAGAGGGAGAAGCAGACCCTGTGCTGAGCAGGGAGCCTGATGCGGGACTTGATCCCGGGACTCCAGGATCATGACCTGAGCCGAAGGCAGTCGCTTAACCAACTGAGCCACCCAGGCACCCCCAGGCATCCTTTTAATTACTGCTGTTTTGTAGTTACAGCAAAATTTTAGTTTTGATTTCTTCTTTGACTATGAATTGAGTCTTTAAGTTTCCAAGTGGTAGAGATTTCGTTAGTTTTTTACGTTTTGTTTCAGTATTAATTTCTTTGTTCATTGTGATCAAGGCACTTTGTCTTATTATTTCTACTTTTGGAAATTACTTGAGGTTATCTTTGTGGCCTGATATTTTGGTGTGTGTATATTTCTTTCAATAATTTCCAAGATTTGTATTTTCGTTCTAGTGTTCCTTTATAGAATATACTTACTCCTTTCTTTTTTCAGTATGCCTATTGCTTCTGTCAGTTTTTCCTAAGACATCTTTTGATTCTGCAGATTAAAATCTTTTATTTCCGGAAAGTTTTCTTAACGTATCTATCTAAATATATGTATTTAACCCTGTTCCACCTTGGGCATACCAGTTAGGCATATCTTGGATCTCTTGGTTTGTCTTTCATTTTTTTCTAGTCCTTGTTAATTCTTTGCTTATTTTCATTTTATTTATTTATATTACATTTTATTTTGATTGTTTCTCAGTCTTGATTGTTATGTCTTTTGGTAGGTTTTAAGCATTTTCTTTTACTCCTGAGAGCTTGTCCAGCTAATTGCAAAGTAACACAGTGAAAGGCAGGGCCATGGACACGTTAGCAGGAATTTGTCATAGGACACAGGGACTTGTGTTTAAGAACATTTTCCCCAGACTTTACTTTCAAAGTCATCTGAGATGTTCAGAGGCAACTCTGCCCATAATGCCCAGGTTCTCTTCTGCTTCTTGCCTCACCAACAGACTGCTTCCCGAATATATGGCAGGTCTGATGGATTTTCCATCTAGCCCATCATATCCTGCTTTCCTTGTACCAAACCCAGGTGATGGGAGCTGCCCACTGCCCACCTCTGCCAGCTGACCTCAGTGACAAAGGTAGGCGTGCCCCTCAGACTATACCACTTTCTCTGGGAATTTTACCCTCCCAGCCTTGTCTAAATTTCTGCAACTATGCATCCCCTCTCCTGCTTGACTGTCAGTCACCACATTTCCTTCCTGTTTCTTACATACTTTGCTCTGGGATTACGTGTGCCTTTGAGTTTTGTTGAAACTTGCAGGTTGACTTTGCAAGAAGGTTGAGATTCCTTTTCTACTCTTCTGTATTAAAACAGGAGGTCTCCGGCATGTTTTTAAAATATTCATATTTTGAGTATAGAGAAATTCAAATTCGGGAAAGGATTTTGTGCTACAACATCTGTAATATTTTAGTACTCTCTCGTGGCATATACTTCCTCACAACTCAAGAATTTTTGTTAAATACAGAATTTTATATGGCTTACAAATTTAACTTGATTATCAAATAAAACTTTTTGATATGAATAAATAATGATGTGGCTTATATTTTATTTTCTATATAAACACAATTTTGGTAGAGTTTACATGAAACTTTCTCTAAAATTTTTAATCTCTAGGAAAATTGGTGTCATGCAGATGCTAAAATCCTTAAAATGTTTAATGTTGCAAAATATATACACTCATCTGAAAATACAATAATTTTTCTTTGCATGATTCAAACATTAAGGGCCATTTTCATCTCTCTTTTTTACCATCAGGTGGTGCTAAATATGTCATATTCTTAACGATAAAATTTTCAGGAATATGCTCCGGGTATAGTTAATGAAGGTAGGATCTTTGGGTAGATTGACGTGATTATTACATCACAATTAAAAATAGCATGATGAGAAAGTGCAACTGTTTAATATAATTATAGGAACTACAGAGATATATTAAGTATCAGCAACATTTTTACTGTTTCACTATGAAGGGCATCATATGCAAAAGTGAATCTGTCGCCTTTTGTAAAGAACTGCTTGGGAGTATCTTATCCCATATTTAACAGAGGAGGTATGTAACTTTTTTTTTTTTTTCAATATCATTTTACTCCTCTGTTCTTTGGTAGGTTAAAGTTTGCTTAGTTTAGTTTTGTTAGTTTGCTAACATCAGTGTGTCCGTGTATCTGATTTCTCTACATCATATGTCATATTTGATTTTGGTTGACGGCATTAATTTAGACCCTTGGATGAAACATGGTTTTCTATAATTTGCTTTCTTGGACAGTGTGGATGAGGAGCTTCACATAACTGCCACCTCAACAATTTTTTTCTCTTGCATTTACACTTCTGCTCATTATGGAGCTAGAAATGAAATAGACCTTCCAAAGGGGAGCAGGTGACTCTTAGCGGCTCACGATTGAATTTCAGCAGCAGGAATAGTTTTCATCGAGCAACGACGTAATTGTTAAATTTCTTTACAAAAGGGGGGAAGAAAAGAGAGGTCGTAGGTGACTGATTTACAAATCCCTGAGGAGCATTTGCAGTTATTCAATGTTGTATTCTTTTAACAGGTTTTCTCCTTAAGAAATAAATGTTTCGGGGAGCCTGGGTAGCTCACTGGGTTAAGCCTCTGCCTTCGGCTCAGGTCATGATCTCAGGGTCCTGGGATCGAGCCCCGCATCGGGCTCTCTGCTCAGCAGGGAGCCTGCTTCTCCCTCTCCCTCTGCCTGCCTCTCTGCCTACTTGTGATCTCTTTCTCTCTGTCAAATAAATAAAATCTTTAAAAAAAAGAAATAAATATTTCCTATTTAGGTTTTGAAACTATAGTATAGCTAATGAATCCAGATATTTGGAGACACTCTTTTATCTCATTTTTAAATAAGTGTATTTTAAGTTGTTAAGGGTTTTTATAGCTTCATTGGTTAAGCATCATCGTTCTGGGCAGCGGAAGCTGAGCCCATCAGGTACAGTGCAGGATGGTGGTTACCTGAGCCAGGTGGGGGCCAGCCTAGGGGAGTGAGGAGGCATGAAAAGGGGGTGGACAGTCTTGCCTCTTATATGTAGGTGGCTCTTAACAGAAAGGATGGTGAGGAGACTTGAGAAAGGGTCCCTTTTCCGTCTCAGTTTTCTTTTCTTTTCTTTTCTTTTTTTAAGATTTTATTTATTTATTTGACAGAGAGAGACACAGCAAGAGAGGGAACACAAGCCGGGGGAGTAGGAGAGGGAGAAGCAGGCTTCTTGCCGAGCAAGGAGCCCGATGTGGGGCTCGATCCCAGGACCCTGGGACCATGACCTGAGCCGAAGGCAGACACCTAATGACAGAGCCAGCCAGGCGCCCCTCCGTCTCAGTTTTCATGTGCTTTTGTGGTCCTCCCTGGTTCGGGCAGAGCCTCTGTGCCTCTTGTCCTCTTCCCTCCTCTGCTGGCCCCTTGATGCTTGGTCTCAACCCAGGGCTCCCTCCACCCTCCTGAGAGACCGGCCCATCACCCTCTCACAGCCTCTTGCTGAGAGGCTCATGAAGAGGAGGCCAGAGAGGCTCTGCGGCTGCCCAGGCCTGGGGAGGAGGTAGGAGGGGACAAGAAGAAAGGAGGGGAAGCCAGAAGAGAGACCCGCCTTGCCTCTCCCTGCAGGGACTGCCCTGCCCCCTCCCACATTCCAGGGAAGGCTAGGCGGGAAGCACAGTCAGAGGGCTGAGCCATCTTGTTGGGTAACTGGGGAGACTGGGCTCCTGGGACTTGCATGATGAGGATTTGATTCCTGGCCAGAAGCTGAGCCGTCACAGTGGGGAGAGGTTCTGGGCGGAGTACCTTCCTGCAAATCGGTCTTGGCCAGCTGCCATCCACTTGAGCAAATGGCCCCCTCACCTGTACGCTTTCATGAAGAGCTTTTGCAACACGAAGATCTGCTGGGACGGTCCCGACAGGGGTTTATTGCACAGCTCAAGAGCATCTGGACAGACTCCAAGCCAGACCCTTTCCCAAAGGACAATCGGGCATGAGCAGGCCACTGTGTGACACGCATACGTAGATCACTATTCAAGCCGCCTGCAGGACTTGAACTCATGACCCTGAGATCGAGACCTGAGCTGAGGTCAAGAGTCAGACACTTAACCGACTGAGCCACCCAGGCGCCCCGTAGATCGTTATTAAAATAAGGCACATGCCAAGAATTTAACCACTTCTCCTTACTGGAGACATTACATTCATTAACTAAATATTTTAGTTATACCAACTTCTCTGGAGATTTTCTGCAGGCTTGGCTTTTTTTTTTTTTTTGGCATTGGTCTCTGGTTTGGGCATTACATTTTAAGCAGGGACTAGAGGGATGGGTAGGATTCCAATTTGGTGTGGTGATTGGTGGCTGGAAACTAAAGAACTAAACACAGATGAGGGAGAGGGTGGCCGGCAAGGTCTCCACTTGTGGGTGGAGGGTGGCTCTGGAAGTCAGGGAGGGCAGGGACTTGGAAGAAGGGACAGAGAGAGCACTCCTGCGCGGGCTGGGGTGGCGTTACGGGCACAAGACCGGACTCAGAAATTCACAGGGAGATACTACAGGCTGGTGTGGGGTTATCTGGAGAGGATTGGTGGAATATTAGGGTGGCGTCAGTGTGGGACCTTAGCTGCGGGTGGGAGGAGGAAGTGGGGCCCCCGGGGTGGGACGGAGTCCGCCGGAGGAGCAGGGGGACAAGCCAAGGGCTCAGGAACAGCCAGGTGGGGGCAGGGCTGGGAGGGAGGACTCAGAAGTGCTCACCACCCCGAAGCTTTGGCTCCTCAGAGACCAGACCGTCAGCTGTTCGGGAGTGCGCCATGGGGGAGGTTGGTGCCGCCCTCGGGACTGGTCCTCTATAGAACTTGGAATGAATTAAACTTTCCTTCAGGCCGTCCCGCTTCCCCTCTGAACCCCAGTCGTCCGTCACGGGGTCCTTGTCTGCTCAGGCTGCCCTTACGATATACCGCGGGCTGGGCGCCTTCAACACCAGACATTTATTTTCTCACAGTTCTGGGCTGGAAGTCCAAGACGAAGATGGCAACCGGGTTGGCCTCCTCTGAGGTCTCTCTCCTTGGCTTGAGGACGGCCACCATCTTGCTACTTCTTCCCGTGGTCGCCTCTGTGCAAACACGCCTCGCTGTCTCTCTCCCCATGAGGACACAGTCATACTGGATTAGGGCCCAGTCTAGGAGCCTTGTTGTAAGTGAATCACATCTTTAAAGACCTTGTCTCCAAAGACGGTTGCTTTCTGAGGCATTAGGGGTTGGAATTAAGCAAATGAATTTGGGGGTGGGCACACCCCAGCTCCTAAGTGTCTCGTTGTCTTGCCACCTAGGGGAATATTCCAGTTATGGAACCAGCCTTTTGTGCCTTTGTGAATCTCATTAGGCTAAACCCTGATAAGAGTTATCCAAAAGAGTTATGCATGATTTCTCTTTCTAGGGTTTAAAAATAAGGGATGTTTCTCTGTTGATAAATAAGGCATGCATTTACAGGCATCCTGGTAGGCAAGGAAGACTTATTTTTGATAGGCCAGAATTTCTCAGAGTCGGGGATGGATCCAGGTTCCGTGGGGTTTAAAGTGTATGTAGAAAGTTTCTGGTACTTTAAAAAAAAAAAAAAAAAAAGAACAAAATGATGAATGTAAAATTAAGCATGGAAGGTAAAATTTATTTAGAATGGAGAAAAATCACAGCAAATGATAAATCTAAAATGCTGACAAATTTCACAACCATAGCAAAAAATCCAGAAATCTAGCATACTAGGATAATGGCCTGACACATCTCCACAAAATCTTTTTTCCCTAGAGGGCTTGGCACTGTATTTTTTGAATGTCTCTTCATATAACAACAATTTTGGAATATATTTTCTTTCGAGCGAGTAGAAAGAGGATTCAGTCTTTCTCCGGGCGTGGCTGAGGGATCCTTGTTTCGGATTATCGGCACTTTCGGGAAATATCTTTCGGCTGTGAGACTGTGTGCTGGCACCTTGGGGCTGCCTCTGGAGGGCTGCCCCAGCCCGCCTTGGAGAGTTCCAGCTTTTGCCTCTGTCTAGGCACGGGCTGGCGGGTAACTGCCTCAGCAGCTGGCTTGGCTCAGCCAGGTCCCTGCACCCCCCGCCCCCGGTCCCCAAGTCCCAGCGTGGTTGGTCGTTAAGACTGGGCTGTGATAGTGCCCAGCATGGAGCAAAGCCAAGAAGACAGACGGCCGCCGTTTGGGTCCTTCTCGCCCAGACACAGGGTGCGGTCGGGGCTGGCTTGTTGCGCCGGCTGGTGAGGCCACAGCTGCTTCCTATCCCCACGCCCATCACCAGGGCGGAGAGGGAGACCCCCAGGCCCATAAAGTGTATGCTTCCAGAGTGGGCTAGGGGCGCTGCTTCCTCCATATGTCCAGGAGGGGAACACGCAGAGCCGTGGAAGAGACCCGAGCAAGGGAAGGCTCTGAAGCTTCGGCTACATTAGCAGGTGCCGTCTGCTTAGTAAGCCAACCTTGGCTGTCACGACCCTCCCGGCAAGTGAAGACGGATGAGGGATTTTTTTTTTTCTTTCCTGAGCCTTATATGGCATCAGAGATGGGATGTGTAAATGTGTAGCTTAGTTTCTGTCTCATGGTAACTGTTCAATAACTGACAGCTATTATGGTTATTAGTAAATTACCATCTGCTTTAATCATCCTCCTCTGAGTTTTATCTGAACTTATGAGTCTCCCAGAGCCTGCTCAGGCTTGGGAGAACTCACGATGCTGAGGACCACTCCAACCAGCACTCTCCGGGTTCAGTCCCCCCTTCGCTGGAACGCCTCGATCAGAGATGGGGGTGTTGCTGGATGAACAGTGTGTGGATTACCTTGCAATGTCAGAATCTGGCTCGTTCATCCCCTCGGGGAGTGTTACTTGGGTGAGCCCTCCAGGGGCACCACGCTAGGACCAGTGGGAGAAACAGAAAATGATATCTGACTCTTGCCCTAACCGATGACCCGAGAGTTGAGGGAATTGGACACATTGTTAATTTAGAAGCTTTGATTGCAAGACGGAAATTCGTTTCAGTAGCTTAAGGCAAAGAAAGGAATTTATTGATTCATGGGATTGAGAAATTGAGGCTAGGACTAGCTGGCTCAAGTGAGCAGAAGTGGAGAAATGGTTCAATGGAATCATTGACACTTGACCTCCCCC
>CM052885.1:4120984-4145286 GCA_028534135.1 Potos flavus | reverse complement strand
TCTGGACTCGGAGCCCCAAAGGAGGCCCGAGCACGGGCTGGCGGAGGCTCTGCCTCGCCCGCTCCCAGGGTTTCCGGTCTGGCGGCGGGACGCAGACAGTGAGGGCCGAGGCCGCGTGCCGCTGGAGGTGCGCCCACTTTCTTTCCTGAGCAGGTGCCTGCTGCAGAAGCCGCCCCTCAAGGCTTCAGCTCCTGGACCTTCTGTCCCCAGAGGCCGAGCCCGGGAGTGGGCTGAGGCGCGTGCAGTGCAGAGGCCAAGGAGGGATGTCCACAAGCTGGTCTTGCTTTAGACTCTGAAAGCCAGACAAGGCGTGGGCAGTGTCCCCAACGAGATGGTTCGGATGGGCAGGCCCTTCCAAAGGTCGGAACCCCAGGCTCTGAGCCCACAGGAACTAGATGGATGGTGGAGGGGAGCAGAGGAGATTTGAAGGATGCATGTTGCTCTGAATGGCTCCCAGGCCCCTCACTGATGGGTCCCCTCGTCCTGTGCACAGGGGGTCACCCTTAACCCCAACTGTTACCATTAACATCTGACTCTCAACATCGGGGGCTCAGAATGGGAGCTGCACTCTGCAGAGGGCCTCCTGAGGAGCTGGGGTCCACCCCCTTGTCCTGCTCCGAGTGACCTTGCTCACCTGACCCTATTCCTATTCTGGGCAACGTCACATAGCCACACCCTCCTCTCCATCTCCCACCTCCACTCTCTTCCTTCTGGAAGCATTTTGAATGGAAATACGATGTTAAATATACAAATTAGCAGAGAGATGCTGAATCAAAGTGCAAATACTCTGTATGACATGTTGTGATCCATGGCATAGAATATTATTATTATCATAGAATAATATTAATGTTAAGAATAATATTAAGTCTATGAGGAGACTCCTACAATTATATGTCAGCTTCCAGATTGGTCTTTAAAAGAGTTGTATTTATTAGTCAGCTTTCGAAGCCAATACCGGGGAGCCGCCCTTACGTCTGTTTTCCCCGAAGGCCCATTCCAATCAGTCGGCACATCAACTTCACATCCTTCAGGCCTCGTGAATTGCCTCTTGGGATTTCCTATCCAAATCACTGCACTTTGTCTCCCTTACATTCTGCTTACCTCCCATGCATCCTGCACGCCTGGGCCAGCATGATCCCACGGAAACCCCATCCATTTATCGCTTTTACTGGCTGCTTCTCACCTTAGAGGAAGGTCCCTAAGGCCTGTGCAGCCCCCGGGAGCTGACGTCTGCCCCTCTCCACAGTCTTGGCTCTCGCCTGCTCCCTGGCCCTGATCCTTTGAGAAGAAAGAGATTGGCTTTCTGGCAGAGGGTCCTTAGGATGACCCTGATCTTTGGATCTTCTGGTTTTCCTCCTTCCAAAGCTCCCAGGTTCAGGACTGTCTGACACCTGCCGCTTCTGGGACAGGTGGGAGAATTTATGCTCCTAACTGCACGCACTTGTGTGTACCGATCCTCTCGACTTTCCCACCAGAGGCCACCCTGAGGCAGGACGCTCTCTTCCCATTCTGGTTCCTTTAACCTCCCTGCAGGGCTCTCTTCCATTTGCACCCTCGGTTTTATCTTACCGGCTTAAACAGGGCCTCGAAGGTGGCACAGCATCTGGCAAGAGCTGGAGTTCAAGGTCAAGGCCAGTCTCCATCCAGCCCAACTCCCTGATCTGCTGCACATTCTTCTGCCTTTATGCCTTCCGCAAATGTAAGCTGGGACCTGGTTTGTTCCCATCTGAGTTATCAACCAAAATCTGGATGCTGGCGGTGCTGGGGGTAGACCTCTATGCCGGGGAGCAGACGTGACCTTGCCGTAACCGAGGCACCCCTGGGGTTCAGTATTGCAGTCATTTTCTTTTCAAGAAAACCATAAGGAATTATGTCAAGTTAATTGCTGGACTCCAGAAATACTGCATGTAGGGTATAGACCTGTATCGGATGGAGCTGGGTTTGGATCGCAGCTTCCTGGCGGGGATCTGAGTGAACCCAGACAAGTGGGGAGTCTCTCTCCGCACCTCGGTCTGCCCTCTGGGAGCCATGACCTGGGGGGATGTCCCGGCTCCACCAGCGTGTCGCTGTAGGACTTTGGCTAGGTAGTGGTATCTCGTGCACCACGGGGTAACAAGGACTAGACCGCACGTAAACGGCTTCAGAAACAGAGTCTGCAAGAAGCGCCCAGCAGG
The DNA here is from genome assembly GCA_028534135.1 of Potos flavus. Taxonomy (NCBI): domain Eukaryota; kingdom Metazoa; phylum Chordata; class Mammalia; order Carnivora; family Procyonidae; genus Potos; species Potos flavus. Next base: position 4,143,112 of record CM052885.1, on the reverse strand, counting down.
GTTAGCTCTTGCTGGTGGGCTGGTTATAGCTACTATTGGTTGGTTACAGTTACTATTACTTAGCTTCTCTCTCTCTCTCAGTTCCCCACCTGTGAAGTGGCAGTCCGCCGCTGAAACCCCTCACACGGCTGTTGTTGGAGAAGCTTGGGGAAACGTCCTCGCCGGCTTCTAGCCTGGAGGAAGCCCCCGGTCAGCCGTGCTGCCTAAATTGTTGGCACTCCCCCCATCGATCCATGCAGTCACGTCAGAAAAAGGAAAAGAGACAAGAGTGGCAGAGTGGGAGAGGGACAGTGTGTGTGTGTGTGTGTGTGTGTGTGCGCACTCCCGTGCATTAGCGCAATGCTGTAACAGATTTCCTCCTGTGTTTTGAAAAGTGTGATGGCTCCTTGATTTCACAAGCTCAATCCCTGCATGCGCGCACCCATCGCAGGCTGGCTATTACATGCTTGGCAATTGGTATTCCCTAGGGATTAATGTTTGGTGCCAGCTTTAATGTTAGAACCCTAATTAGAATATTCATTATGCTAATAGCATTACACCATTCATCTTATGTATATTGATGCATGGGAAGATATGATAATTCCATGTAACTTACTGGGGAGCAGGTAGGCTTGTGTGTCATGTGAAACATCCTTTTCCTAATCAGCCGAGACAGGAAGGAGGAGGAAATGAGCGTTAACCCAGGACCTGCAACGCGCCCAGGTCCGCGTTAGGTGCTGTGAAGACGGGATCTCCCAGAATCCTCGCAGTCCTTCGGAAAGAGGCATCACTAGCCTCTACGTTTCACGGAGGAAGAACGCAAGTTTGGGGCAGGAAGTAAGGTGTTCCATGTCGTGGTAGTGAGTTGGTGCTCCAGCCAGCGGGCGAGCCCAGGGCCCCTTCCACCGACGTGCGAACCAAGACAGTCATTTCTCGGTCCGGCTCCGGGGACCCGGAGAAAGATCTCTGCTTCTTTCTCATTCCATTTCGCCTTCCTCGCAGGAGGAGTAGCCAGACCAGCTGAGATGTTTGCAGCGCAGGTGGGAGTTTTCAGCAGGAGAGGGAGCCAGGCCGACAGGAAGCACTGTTTAAATAAAGGCAGGAGCTCATCACTCAAGTTCTTTATTAAAGGAATAGAAACGTGTTAGTACAAACCAGAGGCAGGGTTCAGAATAATGGCTGGGTTCCCAGTCTTGGTAATTTTTAGGAGATTTCCAGTAGTGCTGTAGTCTTTTCTGTCTCTGTGACTATAGGGCATGGGGCAGGGGCGGGGGGCAGGAGAAGGGATGGAGGGGGCCAAGCGGGGATGCATGGAAGAGTTGGTCCTTCATCTTCCTGGGCGTGAACTCTGGATGTGGGGCCTGGCCCCCCTCTATGCCCAGGCAGAGGAACTGGAGGTGGCCCAGCAGGAGGGCCCCGAGTGGACGTTGGGAGTCCTGGGCTCTCCTTGCCGTGATCAGGAGCACTTGGCTCCTGTCTGCGCTTCTCTGCCCTCCTTCGTAAGATGGGACTTGCCAGCCCGGATTCCTTCAGTTGCAAGTGACAGAAACTCTAGTAATTAGAGCTGAAGCTTTACCTTGGCCTACAGATGAGCCTCCCTGAGGCAGTGACAAGTTGGCAGGCAGCCTCTATAGGCTTACCAGCCTCAGTTTAGGACTCTAGAGAAAAGAAGGCTATCCTCTCTAAGTAGCCCCACCTCAATTTCCAGGGAAGGTTCTAGATGATCTGTCCTGGCTCACAGCTTTACTCATGTGCCTGTGGCCAAGAGGATGGGATTCTGTGGCTGATTTTTTGTCAGAAGAAGGTAGGCACGCTGGGCCGACAATAGCAATTGATGTCTGACAAGGAGAAGGAATAATCCTTGTAAATTCCCAAATAAGCCAAAACATGTTTGCCTGTTTCACCAGCTAAATATTTACTAATTTCTCCCAATACAAACTTTCTCCTTTCCTTATTTTCTTCCCTCTTCAGTGTAAACAACATTGTTTTCGGAGGAGGAGGGAGTTCTATTTGCCCATTAGCGTTTCTCTTGTTAAAGATTTGTCGAATCGCTGACTGGCTTCTCTTCCCATCAGTGGGCACAGCGGATCACGCTGCAAATCCCGGGGCACCTACCCAACCGTCACAGACGCCCAGAGTGTAGAAGGGACTCGTCACCCTTTCTGTCAAAACTGGGCAAGTTTAACTCCTCTCTAGCCCCCTGTTAAATTCTACCCAGAGGAAATGAGAACACATTTAAAATATTAAATTTTATTATATAACTATCTTCAAAAGCATCTGAAGCTACTTACCCCAAACACTCACTCACACACATACATACTACACACACACACACACACACACACACACACACACACACGACAAAGCAACCAACCAACCAACCAGCAAACCAGACCACTGACAGCAACGATGCAGCACATTCAACCAAGAGATGGGAATGGAAGCATAAGGCAGCAAAGAAGCGAGTAGACGGGTAGAACTCTGAGACGTAAGGCGATAGGAGGGACCGCGATCAGAGATCACACTCAGCTCTGAGGTCCTCAGCGCCCGGACAGAGACGTTCTTGACCTCAGAGCGAATCAGTTTCTCAGGGGCGATAAAGGTTTCCCCCCCTCGAGATAGGCATTATCCTACCCATCTCTTCTAGCACTGTGTTCCAAAAGACATTTCGTGTCTGGATTTCTCTGCAAACATCTATGACTCGCACAAGGGACTATTTTCTGAACTACAGGAAGGGGCGGCACGTGGCAGGTTCTGTTGATGGGAGATACTAGTTGTGAGGTTGAGGACTTCTGGCTGGTCTGACTGGGTCCACATGCAGCATTCATCTGGGGGGACCAGAGGGGCACTTGTTTTAGAAACTAGGATATGGTTGCGTGCGTCCATGATTGTTCGGTTCCCGGCACGTCGGTCGGTCTACTGCCTGAGTGATTTCATGTCCCCACATCGGGCCAAGCGACATGTCCCCTTTCTGAAATGCCCTGATGCCCTCAACGTTCTTCAAATGCCACTTCTGGGGAACGTTTTCTGATTTCTCCCCAGGCTAGCCTGTCTTCCCCACCACACTCAGCCCTCTGAGAGCTTTCTCTGTCCACATACACCTTGCACCGGGCCTGGTACATACCACAATTCTTTAGCAATCGTTTGTCTAATGCATGGGCAATAGCTAAGGGCCAACACCTTTGCAAAATAGGAAAAGAGACACTAGTGAGGCAAATTTCAGGTGAACTAATCTACAGTCTTGAATTAGATACCATTTTTTTTTTTTTAACGTGCCGGCGATGAGACAGATAAGAAGGTATCTCCCAGGGGAATCAGAAGTAGGAACTTTCCAAAGGATTTAATATAATAATGATATATTTAAGCCATTCATCTAAAAAGAGCTGAAATATTGGTTATGTTGAAAGAATCCATCAGTCCATTGATGATATTTAGAATGCCTTTCAAGAGCTAGTGCAATTTTAGGTGTTGGAGACCTAGCAAGGATAAGGGGGGGAAAAACAAAAACAAAAACAAAAAACCCATCTGCTTCTAGTGGGGAGAGAGGCATGATCAAACAGACAAGGTCATTTCAGGCAGTGATAAGTAGTGTGAAGAAGATGTCAAATGTAGGGGGAGCAGGGAGGGGCAGCTCTAGTTTGAGAGGCCTGGAGGAGGAGAGGGCCCTGGAGCTGAGACATGACAGGGAGGAGAGGCAGCCATGTGAGGAGAGCAGGAGAACATCCTCAGGCGGCAGAGACACACGTGAGCCCCGGGGCCGGAGTGACGTTGGTCTGTGCCAGGGACAGAAGGCCAGCGTGGCCTTCTGCAAGACGAAACATCCAGACAAGTCAGATGACCAGGAAGAGCTGTATTAGGCAGGGGCTGGTGGGCCCATTGGTTCGAATTTTATTCTGAATATGTCAGGAAGGTTCTGAAAGGACCTTCTGGAAGGTTCTTGCTGGAAGGTTCTAAGCTGGGGAGTGACAAGATCCGACATAGGCTTTGCAAAGATTACACTGGATGCTGGGTGGAGCACAGCCTGAGTGAGGTGAGGGGACACGGCGAGGTGAGACGGAAGCGTGGCGGTGGCTTAGGCCAGCGTGGATGGTGATGGCCTCGAGGAGTAGGACCGTGGAGCGGTGTGGGCAGAGTGGTAGATGGCACCGTTCTGGGGCTCCCACCCACTAGACCCACTGCTTCTAAGTTTCTGGCTAAGCAGCTGGAGGATGGGTCTATCTCCTGAGAGGGAAAAGGCAAGGGGGACACCTGGGTCGGTGGTGGCTGGCTTATGGAGCAGAGGGCAGGTGGAGGGGCCGCCAAAGACAGTGTTCTGCCCCGCTACGTTGGAGATGCCTGCCGGACGTCCAGGTTGGTTACAACTCAGGAGAGGCTGCTTCGTTGCAATCATGCTTTCTAAAAAGTCTTGAAATACGCTCTATTCTACTTCTTTCATGGAGGTCTTAATTTTATTTGACTTCTAGGCACTAAATGCTGCTTCACTCACCATGACATCACCTTCCTTTTGTGTTCCGTTCATCCTTCTCTTTCTATTTACTTTGTTTCCTTTCTGTTGATTGGAGGAAAAATAATAAACCTTGTCATTTTCCGTTGCCTTCAGATACCATATTTCAATACAGCAAATGTCTGCAACTCTTTCATTGGTTCGTTCGTTCATCCGAAGGACATGTACTGACCTCCCAACTCTGCACGAAGCTAACATAAGAAGTTGAAATGGGTGGATAGAAAGAAAAATAGAATGGAATATGGGATGATGGAGAGGTGGCCAAGGGGTTATAAGTAGTCATGACATTCAGTTGCAAAAAACAGAGAGCAGAGGGGACCCATGGAGAACATGACCCCAGGGGATGCTGCGGGTGACCTTGAAGGGCTCCTTGCAGAACAGGAAGGTCATGGAGCAGAGGGGACGGTGAGGCAGGCTGGAGCCAGGCTGGAAGAGCTGTGCGTACTGAGCGGAGGAGTTTGGACTTTGAGAGCTTGGAGCTGGTCGAAGAGTAAAATGATTTCACGCCGCTCTCCCCGTGCTTCCCGGCGAGACCAAAGGCTGCATAACCTGCAGTCTCGTCATCCGGGGACATGGCGCCCTGGCCGTGACCCACTCGCCACGGGAACAGAGTGCAGTCTCTGGACCCCTGTTGCGCTGACCTTGGCTTCCACCTCTAGAAGGAATAAAGTATGAAAACTACCGTTGGTGGTAAGATTGCTCATTGCTTTCTGTGGCCAAAAAAGTAGGGGTTCCATCTGCCAGCATTTTGAAATAAGCATTCCAGTTTTTACATCTGGTCGGACCCCACCCTGGTGGAGATACAGAAATGCACGTGTTAAAGGAATTGGTGTTGTGGGTGTGAGTGCGTGTGCGTGAATGTGACGGGGTGTGAGTGTGTGAACCTTTGTGCGTGCGTGTGCACCTCAAGTTGATTCCTCTGGCGGCTGGAGCCCCCCTACTCTGAAAGAGCTCCCCCCTACTCTGGAGGTAAAGACAAGTGCTTGTAAAGACAATTCAGAGGCAAAGACAAGGGCTGTTTTTGTCGCGGGAATATTTTCAGGCGGTTTCGAACGAGAGGCTTCCAGACATGGTTGGAAGCGAGGCTGGGTATGAAAACAAAGACCTCTGTTGCAAACCGCACGCGAAGGGCATGTCAGCCATAAATATTTAGCGTTACTGAGTGCAAGTATTTATTAAAAACACAAGGCTTTATTTGAAAGGCTTTCTGGACTTACTGTGCTGAGTGTCAACCCGTGTTAGCATGTACAGCTTTACCTTTCAGAGAAAAGGTTCAGTAGCCGGTGTTTAGTGAGATGCGAACACCTACAAGCTGCAGATGGTTTCATTTTATAAGAGATGAAACTGCATTTGGTGGAACTGATTAAATATAAAAACACCGCCATCTGCCATTTATTCTAATATAAAATGGCTTGGGCAGATGCTGACATCTTTCGAGATGATTGATTCATCCCTGACAAGAGAAGATGAGCAGAAGCTTCCAGCTGCCCACTGCCCAGACAATACCAGTTTACAGGTGCAAACACCAGTCTGGGCTGCCTGACGTGGAGGGAGCCGGCGACTGGACGGTGCTTTAATAAGGAGCAGCCGCGAATTTCTAAGCGCATTCACTGTCTTCTCCCCGCTCCTCACCGCCCTTGACTTTTGGCCCCCATTTTAGCTGGAAGAATATTCTACACACACGCTTCGTTCTATTCCGTGCCTGATGTCCCGGCACTGGGATAACTGGGAGGGGTCTATTTTAGTGTCAAAAATGTTCAAAGGCTCTCTACATGCACTACTGTTGCTTATAGAATTATTTTTTCGAAGCAGACTGTAGGATTTCATTTAAAAATATGTTGTTTACAAAGAAGCCAAGCCACATGTTCCAGACCGACTTAGAAACAGCTGCATCCCTAGGGCTCCAACACCGATGCCCTTTCCAGAAGAGTATACGTTTATATCTTTGGATAGGGATGTTTTCCTAACCATTTTTTTAACAACCTGAATACTTTGAGAAGGAAAATTTAGACATCAAGACATTTCTTTGGTGCTATGTTTATAAAATATTCGTCCACTTAGGTAGTGATTGTTAGATGCAAAATGATTTATCTTCTCCCATAGAATTAAAGCCAGAGGTGAAGCTGTTTTTTTTTTTTTTTTCCATCTGCTGCGTTGCATTTTTAAATATGGGAGTTCTTCATGGATGGTTAGGCAAAGTGATTTAAGACTATTTCTTGATATTATTTTCAATTAAATGCAGTGAGCCTGTGCGTATCACAACGCACTCGGGCTGCAATTACATGGGCATATAATTGTGCGTGTGTGTGCTCGCAGAAAATTTGGTTCTTTTGAATCAGATGCTCATCCATTTATTTCTTTTCTATTTCTTGTTGCCCATTTCTTCTGCTGTCTTGTCTGGTCATCAAAAATAGGAGCATTCGATTCTGTCTATTTCTCTGCCAGCTATTTAAGTGACCCTTGTAGTAAGTGTTACTAGAAACTTCTTTCTGTTCACATTCTTAGCATCTTTTCTCTCTTCTCCTACTCATACTTTACTCTTTACACGCTTTTCATACCCTATCTGCCTCTTTTTACCCACCACCTGTCTGCTGGCCTTCTTGATACTGTTTGTTATCTTATTTCTCTCATTCCTCCAGGTTTGGGGTATACTAGGATTCACCTTTTCAAAGTCGTAGGATGCTCTGAGGAGGTAGTTTCCTTCCTACTTCACCTCACCTATTCCCACACCCTTCTTCCCAAACTCTCACCTCTCTCCGTGTCCTTCCCTCCTGCTTCTCTCCCTTCGTGGAGAGCCTACTTGCTGAAAGCTGGAAACCCAAGGAAGAACAGGATACTGTTATGGGTAAAACTGTGTCCCCTCCTCCCAGAAAAGTTCATATGTCAAAGTCCTAACTCCCAGTACCTCAGAATGGGACCATATTTGGAGATAGGGCCCTTAAAAAGTAATCGAGTTAAAGTGAAGTCATTGAGGTGGGCCCGAGTCCAATCTGACCGGTGTCCTTATAAGAAGAGAACATTTGGACAGACTCAGAGAGGGAAGCCCAAGTAAAGAGACAAGGAGAGCACGGCTGTCCACAAGCCAAGGGGAGAGGCTGCACCACATTCTCCCTGGCGGCCTCAGAAGGAACCAACCCTGCAGACGGCTGCGTCTCAGACTTCTGGTCTCCAGAACTGTGACGGAGTAAATATCTGTTATTTAAGCCCCCAGTCTGGGGCGCTTTGTTACAGCAGCTCTAGCTAACTAATACAGAGACTGCCCTGCCCTCAGGGGCCCTGCTGGATGGGCGATAAAAACGCTAAGAGCTATCATAGCACAGTGACAGGAACTCTAATGAAGCTCCCAGCAAGTCAGAGTTTAGACCATCTGAAAGGGCCAGGAAGGCTTCTTGGAGGAGGGGGCATGAATGTTACATCTTAAATGATGAGGAAGGAGTTTTCAGGCAGACATTTGGCAGAAAGTGTTCTGGGCAAAGGGAAACTCATGCCAACTTAGGAGGGAGGGAGTGTGTAGGAGAACTGTGGTCATGGGTGTTTTGTCATTACTGAGGTAATGGTGGTGCCTTTCACCTACGTTCCCTGTCCTCAAGGACATGGCCTTACCTTCTGCCTCCACACTCTTCTTCAATGAAGGACATTCCCTATTTGGTGAACAAATACACTTGTCTCTGGAATCCAAGGTAGTGTTTGAACTTGAACTTGAACTTGGACTTGAAATGGGAGTGGAGCATGGGTGGTGTCTCTCTCTGCACAACTTTCTGGTTTAGAACAAACATGTATGGTTGTGTCTCCCAGCTCTGGGCTTGGCTGAGCTCAGCCAGGCAGTTGTCCCTGGGTCCCTCATGGGCTTGCAGTCAGATGATGAACAGAACTGGAATTTATCTGGAAGCTTGACTGGGTGGGGTTCCTGGGTGGGCTTCTTCGCTCACGTCTGGCACCCAGCGCGATGGCTGAGCAGCCACAGGTGCTTGGCTATTTCCCCCATGCTCCTTCTCTACGTGCTAGTTTGGGCTTCCTTGCAGCATGGCACCAGGCCTGGCATTCTCCAGAACAAGGCTTTCCAGAGAGAAAGGGAGAAATTTGCACCCCGACCCCAGAAGTCACGCAGCAATCCTTCGGCCACGTTTTATTTGACACCACACCAGCCAAGATTCAAAGTGAGGGGGGCTTCGGAAGGGCAAGATGTTGGGGATGTGTGGTTGATTGGAGAGTAGCTCCCATAAGCATTTTTTAGGTAATAACACCGGGGTTGTGCTGGGTGCCATCTTCCTTGTGCCAAGCTGACTCTGTGAGAGCACGGTCAAGAACTTGACCTGCAGTGGGCACCACAAAGTAGCTTTTCTTTGCCTGAGAACACTGGGCCCAAAGAGTCTCAGCTTTAGTAACGAGGTCTCCTTAGGTAGGGCAGATGACTGCATGCAGAGGTCACAGCCCAGAGCTCCAGCGGAGTGTTCAACCAGGGCCAAAGTTGATAAGGAACAGTGATCAGAGTTTTCTGGCTGGTTTGATTGCTACAAGGTGACTCAAGGCATAAGGAGTATCCTTGGTGAAGCCATTAAACCTGCCTTTAATGAATGAGGACCCATTACCATGACTATTCTCCCTGCTTATAGGGAGTACCTACGAGCCACCCGATTCTATGACCCGCGAGTCACGATGGGGGAGCCTTCAAGGAAATCTTCTCTGTAGCCAAAGCAACTGAAATGTGTTAAGGTGAAAACTTAAACTGGCTGCTAATTCCTTTTCTGTGAGTTATCTTTCAATCCTAGTTAAAAGGATTAATTCTTCAAAGCAAGGAGACTTGTTGGCTAAATGGTTGCAAGAGCCATGGACAGCTGCAGGGACAGGACGGTTGGGTTTCAAGTTGCAGGCAGAAAGAAGGCAAGCGTGATCTGAACTTCCTGTGTGCAGCTTCCTTCCTGGGCTAGCCCACCCCACCAGGTCTCCTGGCTCCTGTTCCTTCCTGGGCTAGCCCACCCCACTGGGTCTCCCGGCATCGCTCTGTCCGCAGCCTCTCTAATGGCCTCCCTAATTTATGCCATTTCCCCTGCGATGTTACTTTTCATTTTTTTCCCCCTGCAAGCAGATTTCTTCTGCCATATGCTCATTTAATTCTAATTGTGGTGCACGAACATCTTGTGTAGTAAGTGGCCGTGTCTCTGGAGGCTCCGGGAAGCTGAGCGCTGCGTGACCTGTGAAACCGTGTCAATGCGAGAATCTCATCAGGCAGGTCTGATAACTTGGATCTCTCATTCCCGATTAAAAATAGCACAGGTCCAGAATATTTTTGTCCTTTTAATAGGAAGGCCATACTGTTTGCTCCTAAATTGCATCAGGCTTACATATCTGTTGGGGGGAAAATTGCCATGCAATATGCTTGGAGAAGTTCAGTTTCTCTGAGTGGAGGACCTCAAAGCTTGAATCTGGCACGGGAGGGCTGAAACAAGGAATGGTAATTTTTAAATTCCCCATCACCAGGAGTCAAAGTTTCTCAGGCTTGGCAAGTTGACAAGATGTTGACAATCCTCACCAGTAGGGATTACTGGGAACATCCGAGACGTGCTGGCTTTCAAATATGTGCATTGTCAGTGGAAAGGTTGGCTTCCATCGGCTCCGTGTCACCTTACCTGTGCTGCAGGTAAAGGGAGGGGAAGGAAGGGCCGGGAAATGACAAGCTGCCCCACGATGCTGTGTTCCTGCCTCCGAGCTAAAGAGGGGAATGATTTCGATTTGGGGCAGAACTGTAGCATTGCCCTCTCTGGAAACTGTCTGATACCCCTTTGTCCATATTGGCCAATGTCATTAACCCTTTCATCTCAGTGCCCCTTCTGCTGGAATTCAGAGCTCTTTGGACGGATGCGCTGGGCTGCCTTTTTTTTTTTTTTCTTTTCGTGGTGTGATATCTGCCATCTGGAGGGGTGACTGGAGCCAACTTCATTATTCATTCAGTATGAATGGTGGTGGCCCACCCAAGGCTGTGAGTTCAAGTCTCTTATGTCAGCAACTTGATAGGAGAAGGTGTTTTTTATAAATCACTATGAACCAGGTTCTTTCAAACTTCTGAGGCTATCATGGGTTCTCTTGTCTCCAATGCCCTTCTTTCCTTCGTATACCTGAAAAACTACTTATTCCTAAAAAAATCCCATGGCTGCATTTGAGTCACCTTCCCTGCAGGCTGTACGTCTATGTGTGTATGGATCTCCATCTAGCAGACAAAAATGATCAACCGTGGTAGTGTTTTGAAACTTTTCACTCCTAATGCCTTTCTGGCCTTAGTCGGTTCACTCGTCAATCTTTGTATTTCCGAACTACTTTCACATAGAAACTCTTCTAATCTTTTGGGTTATTTTTGTTGCCTTTCTCCTGGTTCTCTCATCCCTTTCTGTAGAGATGTTCACCAGAACAATATGGGTGTTTCAGGGGAAAATTAATTCCTTTGCCATTTCACAGAGATTTAATGTGATCTTGTTTAGCTTTCATAAGAACTATGTCCACTGGGTAATGGTTGACAGATGCTTTTTGTTTACCTTATGATCATGTTTCATAGTTTGCTTGCTATTCAAGAGGGCAGAAACACCTTGAACTTTCAAGAAATAGCCCAGGGTGCTTAAACACAGCCTTTTTCCAAATCAGCCACAGTGGGAACAGTTACACCATGGAAATTGGCAGAAACTGCAAATCAAGCTTGTATTTTCTTGTCTTGTCTTGTCTTTCTTTTTTTTTAAATCAAGAGTCAGTTTACCGTTTCCTCTCTAGTTATCGTAGATTGCTTTTGCTTCCTGTGGACTCATATTTCCCATTTAGATCAGCTTACGATTCATGAAACATTGGTGTCCTAAGAGCTTGTGAAAGGCGTTCATTCAGAAAAGAAAAGGGGTTTTGAACAATTATGGGGTAAACATAATTAAAAATTTTTTTTTAGAGATTTTATTTATTTATTTGAGAGAGAGAGAGAGCGTGAGCTGGGGCAGAGGGGCAGAGGGAGAGGGAGAAGCCAGCTCCCTGATGAGCAAGGAGTCCAATGCAGGGCTCGATCCCAGGGTCCTGGGATCATGACCTGACCCAAAAGCAGATGCTTAACCGACAGCCACCCAGGTGTCGCATCCAGTGTGTGGGTGAAAGCTTGCTGTAGTCGGGGTGGGGGTACCACCTGAACTAAGGAAGCTCAAGGGCTTCGTGGTGCCTCCTCATCTGGTCTGCTTTCTTCTCTCCCCATCTCTCTTGGTTCTTACTCACCCTCCCATTTGTTTAAAAACATGCTTGTTGGTAACACAGTCTTTGCGACTTGATGAGATACCTATTTTGAATGTGCGAATGAATTTGTTGTGTTTGTTTTTCCTCAAGTGCTCTCTTCTCTTCGTTGAGATCCTGATTGGTTAGATATTGCTGTAAGGCGAACACTGCCCCCCAATAAATGTGCTCATGTGCTGGGTGACCCCACCTTGATTACACATCACGTCCGCATGTGATGTGTGTCGCGATTCTAATCTAGATACAACGTAGCCACACGGCTTTTCCACTTATAACTGTGATTCAGGGCCTATGTTTACACAAGCCTTGGACTATTCATTCTGCCTAAATTCAATCAAATGGTGAACGCCATATCATTGCTTCTTGTAAAGCATTTCTGTATATTTTTGGAATTCTTTTTGGTGGTCCATTGATATGAATTGTGAGAAACAGTTCAAATGGAGTATTAACAAATAATGAGAAAAAGATTTTCATATGGAAGTAAGAATTAGAAAAAAATTGTCGATGCTATGAGTAAATACGCATACATTTTCTGAAGACATTATCTGCATGTTTCCTAAGATCTGGGCTCTGACGGTTTGCAAGTCTGTCTCACTGGGATTTTACCGGGGGGGGGGGGGGGGAGGGGGCGGAGTGGAGAGGCAGAGGTGACTAGGGGCCTGGCACCCCTTACGGATGGTCTAAACAAGCGGACTTCCGAATGATAGATGCCCTTGAGGTCTCAGAGCTGTTGGGAGACATTACCCCTCATGTGAATATTCATAAGAGGAGGGCTGCTGCCTGCAGCTCGCCTTGGAGATTGGTAACAACCTGAAATGGGCTTCCATGTGATGATTTCACTTTGAGGAGCTTAGGTTAAGGAAATAGTCTATACAAGCAAGGATAGTCACTGCAGTACTGTTTATACATGTATTTTTTTTAATGCTAAAAAGCATCTTTTTTTTTATTATGTTAGTCACCATACATTATTATATCATTAGCTTTTGATATAGTGGTCAATGATTCATTACTTGTGTATAACACCCAGTCTCATTACAACACGTGCCCTCCTTAATACCCATCACTGGGCTAGCCCACCCCCTCACCCCCTCCCTTCTGTAACCCTCAGTTTGTTTCCTGGAGTCCAGAGTCTCTCATGGTTCGTCTTCCCCTTTGATCTCCCCCCCTCCTTCAGATTTCTCTTCCTTCCCATAATGTCCTCCATGTTATTCCTTATGTTCCACATATGAGTGAGACCATATGATAATTGTCTTTCTCTGCTTGACTTATTTCACTTAGCATAATCCCCTCCAGTTCCACCCATGTCGATGTAAATGTTGGGTATTCATCCTTTCTGATGGCTGAGTAGTATTCCATTGTATATATGGACTACATCTTCCTATCCATTCATCTGTTGAAGGGCATCCTGATTCCTTCTACGGTTTGGCTACTGTGGACATTGCTGCTATGAACATTGGGGTGCATGTGGCCCTTCTTTTCACTACATCTGTATCTTTGGGGTAAATACCCAGTAGTGCAATTGCTGGGTCATAGGGTAGCTCTATTTTTAACTTTTTGCGGAACCTCCATACTGTTTTCCGAAGTGGCTGTACCTGTTTGCATTCCCACCAACAGTGGAAGAGGGTTCCCCTTTTCCACATCCTTACCAACAATTGTTATTTCCTGCCTTGTTACTTTTCGCCATTCTAACTGGTGTAAGGTGGTATCTCATTGTGGTTTTGATTTGAATTTCCCTGATGGCTAGTGATGTTGAACATTTTTTCATGTGTCTGTTAGCCATTTGTATGTCTTCTTTGGAGAAGAACATGTCTTCTGACCATTTTTTGACATGATTATCTGTTTTTGGGTGTTGAGTTTGAGAAGTTCTTTATAGATCTTGGATACTAGCCCTTTATCTGTAATATTTGCAAGTAGCTTCTCCCGCTCTGTGAGTTGCCTCTCAGTTTAATTCATTGTTTCCTTTGCTGTGCAGAACTTTTGGGACTTCATCAAGATAAAAAGCTTCCATTTTTACATTTAAAAGGTGGAAAACATTCCTGTCTAGCAGTGGAGGCTTTGTAAAACACACTATGGTAGGAATATAATGTAAGTACTATACCAATCACTAAAAATGATGATATTGATTTATACTGATATTGATTTATATTGATTTATTGATATTGATTTATACTCATTGACATGGGAAATACACATTACATATTGTTAAGTTAAAAAAAAAAACCTGCTTATCAAGTAATCTGTTAGTATAAATATATTTTGGGGGTAAATTTTATATGTGTATGTATGTTAAATCCCACAAATGTATGTGTATGCACAGGAAAAATATGGAAACCTATGTATCGGGGTGCTAACGATAGATTTCTTCTAGGGAAAGAGACATAAGTTAAATCTCTTCTTTGTGTTTGCTTCCTTATCTGATTTTTAAAACACCATAACTCGGTTTTATTTTAAAGAAAAAAATAACCCTGGAGCTGTGGGCTTTCTCTGCCAGGCCCGGGTGTGTTTGCAAGGCCCCAAAATCCCTCACCTCCCACCACGGGGAGCCATTCTCCCCACACCCTGCCCGCTGACCCAGTCCTGTGTGCTTCTGTCTCCAGGGTCAGCCTGGCTGTGGCCGGGGGTACCTGTGCTCTGGGGTTCAGCCTCCAGAGGCCTGCCCCTGTCCCTACGTGCAATTCTGCCTTGTTCCTGAGCCCAGGACTGGTCCCTGGTTTTTTCTGATTCCGGTCCTTGAGTCCTTCCTTGTGATCTGCAGGATCCCTGCTCTCCCGGTGTCCTCCTGTCTTTGTGGGTGTCCCCTGACGTTGGTACGGGCCTCACCCCCCAGCTGCGGTTGCTGACACCCTTCTCCCTGCTGACATACTTTCTGAGGGCCCATCACCCACAGGGACGGTGACCTCACCGCCCACGCAGCGTGTACCTGGGGTCTGTGCTGTGCGCCCCAGGCTGGGCTGCCCTCAGTGCCTGCGGGGGCCCCTGTCCCCTCGTTACTGTGCCCGGCCCTGCGGTGGGTCTCTTTCCTGCTCAGGCCTGGCCCATCCTGCCTGGTAACTGTGTCTATTCTCAGGTAGAAATTGGGGGAGATTCCACTCCATGAGGCCCCGTGGCCGTAGACAAACCAACTCCGGCCTGACGCAAGAGAGATGTGGGTGTGACTGTTGGTAAATCTGGATAAACTCACCCATTGAATGAGATTCTGTCAGCTGCAACGAGAGGCCAGGCGAGAACCCCTGGAAGAGTTGTCTGTGGATCACCGACCTTTCTGAGGATTTGGCGGAGGCGCGGCTGTCTTGTCCCCTCGGCGCACTCTGCGGCCTCCCCGCTCCTTCCTCCCCAGCCCTGTGGGCCTGCTTTCTGACGGGAAACCAAAGATGCTTTGCCCGTGGGCTGTTGCTCGGGAACAAGGGCCTGTGTCTGAGTGCGGTCCTCCTGCAGACGGTTCCCGCCCCGAGCCGGCGCGCTTCCGTGCGGAGCGTCCCTGGCTCCTCCTGGGCCCCGGCCGTGCGCTAGGCTCTGTCTCCTGCCGCCTCCTGGGCTCGTCTCTGCCTCCTTCATGGTACCGGTCCTTCAGCCCCCATGTCCTTCACCGACGATTTTTCTCTGGGCCACCATTCAACCCATAACAGTCCGTCCTCGGGCCCCTAAAAATGCATGTCCTTCTCCCATGTGAGCTCCCTCTCGACCCTTCTATTGGCCTCGCCGAGTGGTCCTCGCTCACCACAGCGGCTCTGACGTGGAGCCCATCTGCGAGACAGGTTTTTCTGATGAGTTCACAACATGCAGAATGTTTTTGTGTCATGAACTCATTGGATAGAACTTGTGGCAGATAAGCCAGGCCTGACTCAGATGGAGCAGCCATTAAAAAACTACATTATTTTTAAATATGGAACCAAGGCCCAGGGGGCTTGGGTGGGAGGTTGAAGATCACATGGCTGGCGGGGGAGGGAGAGGGGCCAGGTCGAGACCCTCTTCAGGCTCCCGCTGCTCCCGATCTGTAACACTCATTTGTCTGTGTCTTGTCTGGCAGGAATTGATTTCTTGGTGGGTGACCTCAGGATCTGTGCATTTTTTTCAGGTGGGGTATGGTAATATGCATGGTATGGTGCAGAACGGGTGAAAATGATTACCTCGAAAGGCCAGAACCAGCCTGGAAATCACCGTGATGGGTTCTCCTAACGGTTGGGATCTTCTCTTGAGTCCAACTATTTGGAATTTTATTTCAGGGATTCCGCCATATTGAAATTAGCTCGGAGAGCACACCAGTTATGCTTTGGGGAGGGTGGAGAAGTTCTTTCTTCCTGCACGGGGAATCTGGGAGGATTTTCGTTCTCTTCGGTGGCTCTCCCACCTCACTTGTCACTCGTCCACATCACAGCCTGGCCACGGCAGGCCTTGACCTCCTGTATGAAGCACCTGCTTTTCCCTTTAGCTTTGTCCAATGTCCTGATAAAACGCACACAGTCTACAGCTGTTCAAATGATGTTGCTTTTTCCTATTCGTTTCCACTACCAGAGGCTTTACCTCAATAGGTAAATAAGATACAATGCTCCTTGGTATTAAGTTACGATCGGCTAAGGGGCCATGGACAGCATGAGATGTGATTGCCTAGAGTACCAACAGGAAGCTTGTTTCTTGCTGTGGCCAAGAGACTCTTTCAGCAGTCGCTGCATGTAAGTCACTTAAAGTCTTTTTTCTGTCTCTTCCTGCCCTCCCCCTTCTAAAATTCATTTTCTAGATCAATATTATGTCTCCGGTGTCAAATAATGGATACAAATGCCTCTTCTCATTTAAAGGCCATTTGCAAAAAGGAAAATCGTTTCTCTGATGAAAAGTAGGCTTTAGAAATTTTGCAAGGGAATTAGCCACAGAAATGGCACTATTAGAAAGCGTCCGTTGTAAATCACGCACGTACAGTACTTAAAGTTTATTAAAGTCACGCTTTACGACTCAGAGCGATTTTTGGCCATTGCAGACGTGGCTTATTTGTCTTGTGTCACTATGTAGTCTAGATCGTTGCAGGAGTTTCACTAAAGAAGGCTCACGACTAGGTGCACGGACTGAGACCAAGCCAAGTGTGACACTGAGAAGTTGGTGTTGCCGGAGGATGCCACTGGTTTCCTACTCATCGGCAGAAATTTCCTCCATAGAAATTTGGGACCGACTTTAAAACAGACACAGCAAGGCTCCGTCTCTGCTCTTTCCACAGCTTCGACTACGTACCTGACACACTCTCATCCCCAGCTCGGTGCCTTAGTTTCCTTGTCGGCACCTGCGTCCTATGCCCCTTTGGAAGGTTACGTGAAATAACACACAATGGGTTGCAAAGGATGCCTGCACGCAGCAAGCAGATGACGCAAGTTAGGATCACTGTTATCATTCCCCTAGCAGCCCAGATGCAGCCCTGGGTCCTCCCCTTCCAAGGCAGTGCTCAGCAGAACGATGATTATGTCAGACGAGGCTTTCCACACCCAGAACCGCAGGAGGTAATGCTTGGGAACATGGCCAACCAGTTGTGGACTGACATTCATGCCTCTCAGAGACTGGAGGCCATAGAGCCTGCCCTTCGCAAAGTCTGCCCAGGCTTGTTGGGAGGACCCGACTCAGATGCCTTCTCACGATCATGAAGAGATAGCAGAAATTACATATGTTGATCATTTTACATGAAACCTACCAAATTTTGTGACCTGAACCTTATCTGTCAACCTGATTCATATCTATGCGGTCAGCTCCATGTCACAGTGATCACAATGCTGTGTTTTGACAGTGACATTCGTCAGCCCTTCTGCGGCCTCGGTCGAACTGGTTGACGGAGCTGACTATGTGGGATCCTGTTCTTCCTGCTACTTCCTGCTGCGTATCTTCCCAAACTCCATGAGCTCTTAAACTAATGCTGCTTCCAGTGGTGGGGGAGGGACCTCTGGCCTCGGCTATGACCTCTAATCTCACGCCCACAGCCTGTCTGCCAAACACAGGATTGTTATAATCATCAAAACCATTCGCATATCCCTTATGCACAAGGCCCTTGGGAAGAGTAAATACCCAGGATTTGTAATGAGACTTGGTTATGGTTGCAGTAAAGGTGAGAATTACTATAAAACCAGAAGCCAGAGCTCATTTCTGGGAGAATGTGCAGCTACCTCTCCCCAACCACATTTTTAGCAAAGTTGTTAACAAGTCAATCTATGGACACGTGTTAGTTTCATTTATAGTAAGATGATGCCGGGGCCTTTCTTGTGCAGTGAGGACCCATGGGTATAAAACAAGATGTGTGAAGTTCTCCCAGATTCTACACAGGGTGCTAGAGGTTGGGGTTGGACACCTCGACACCACCCCCCCTGCACCCACACACACCCCAAGCTGTATGAGAAGGGTGGTGGGGAGAGGAGCAAGATGGCGGCTGGCCTTCCAGGGTGTAGACTCCATTCCTCCCTCCCATGGTGGAGAGTGGTATTTCTGTCCTTGAAGTCAAGGGCAAGTCTCCCAGGGAATCACCATGGCCACAGGAAGTGTCTGCAGAACGAGGAACCTGGCAGCATGTCCCTGTCCCGATGCCTTGCTGAACTCCAGATGTCCCTGGGCCCAGCCTGGCACTCCCATCGACGTGGGATTCGGGAAGTTCTGAGGGGACCTTGAGACAGGTTCTCTGACCTTTGAAGATGTGTTTGATCACAGACACTGTTGCCTGTTTTGCACGTAGAGATTTCTAAAGATAGGAGGCATGGCGGGACCAGAGCTTTAGGTGCTTTGAGAAGGATTTCCAGATTTTCCGGCTTTCCAGGCCACTAGTGAGCCTTGAGGAGACGGGGCTAGCATTCTGTGGTTCCACACAGAGCGCCATGGAAGTTATTGGAGGCACAGGACCCCAGACCAGTGATTAGGGTGCCGAGAAGTGTGGCTTCGCTTACTGGGGAGGCCAGTACAGGGCTGGACGCCATCCCCAGGAGACCACACCAACCACGCCCAGGGAGAGCGGCCTTTTGGCAGAGGGTGTGCGCAGCTAACTGACGACCTCTTCCCCGCTGCCCTTGTCCACACATGTGCCCAGCCACTCCGGCCCCCGGGTCATCCTTCCCTGGCAGCATAGCTCCAGTATGCGTGTCCACCTGCAGTCCCCTGACTTCACGTGCGCCGTCACTGGATGCTGTCTCCTCAAACGTGCCTTCCTTGGCCACTTCCTGTCCACGCCCGTGCTGTGCTTTGCTTTTCTACATCATCGGCTGACATTACACTCCATGCTCCTCTGTTCGCTGGGTATCTCCCCTACTCTGAACACTGGGCACATAAGTTTCGAGAGGAGACGAGCGTTGGCCTGTCTCCAGCGCCTAGAAGAAATGCTGCATGGCGCAGGTGCTCAGTGAACATCTAGATGAATGAATGAATGAATGCATGAATGAGCTGGACTCATCCTCCCATCATGGCCAGGTAGTTACTCATGGTGAACCATCCTCAATGCACGTTGTCTTCCTTCTACCTCTCCAGAACCTTCTTGGGCCTGACCCATGGCTCAGGCTTAGTGGTTCGAGCTGGGTTTGACCAGGAGAAGCACGTGCAGGAAACTTGGAGAGAGAGCCCGGGTATTTATTCCTCCTCCCTGCTGGGGTGTGCATATCAGTGGCCGTGTCCCTCCCCTGAGGCCACAGTGCCTGCCGGGTATGCGCTCTCTCAAAGCTGGAGCTCCCTCCTCGTCCCCCTCAGACCCAGGAAAGGCTTCTGGCCACAGCTACTTCTGCTCTTCGCTCGCCCGTCCGTTATCTTTACCTGCCCCCCCAGTCCGTAAACGGTCTCTCTGTGAATCTCACCGACAGCCCCCATATGTGCCATCTCCTTCCTGCTGGGACCTGACAGATGCACCTGCCTCCTCACTAAGCCTCCTTCATCCGGAGCTAGTGCCAGGAACCTCGCCACCCCAATGCCACTCATGGACCAGCAGCATTGCGCTTGCTGGGGGCTTGTTAGAAATGCAGAGTCTCTGGCCTCCCCCTTCCAGTGGAGTCAGAATCTGTCCTTTAAGAATATCCGAGTGACGTCCACGTGAGTCTGCAGAACACCAGCTGGAGGGGGAGGAGGTGCTGGGTGAGGATGGGACCTTGCCCACCTGACACTCCACGGATGTTTGCAAACTAGTAAGGCAGGCTCTGCAAACACGGGCAACACACTGCTTCTTCCCTTTGCCTCCGTGGCAGAGAACGCCGGGAGCTCCTCCGATCTGGACTCAAGCTGCCTGCGTCCCAACCTGCCTCTCCCCTCACTAGCTTGCAACTCAGGGAGACTTCCTCCCCCTCTCTGCTTCCTTGGGGGTGGGGACGGTGCTTCCTAACAGAATTGCGACGATTAAATCACAGGCGACACAAGGAGCAAGAATGAGCCAGGTGGATATGCGTGGGAAGAAAAACCCAAGCAAGGAAGAACAGTGAGGGCGCCAGTGTGCCCGGGGCCAGTGCCACCCACCGTGTCACTACGTGGGTACTAAGGAATATTGGTGGTGGCAGTAGCACTGTCATTTTGGGTAGGAGTAGAGGTGATAGATTTAGGTAATATGCAGGCTGGAAAAATCTACTTGTGCATACGGGCTCGCAAATACAGGACAATCACCTACAATGATAATCACTGCAACATATGTATTTACTGGAGAGTCCGTAAGGCCCTTTCAAAGACATAATACACATACCTTGGAGTATAAGAAGCAGGGCCCCCAGAAGATGTTTCCAGGCAACCCTCAGTCAGATGGAAACCTTCCAGAACAAAGTTGACCGTAAATGAATCCCCGCTTCCAAATGTAATTCTGCAGATGCACTTTGATTTTACAGCCATTGGTCAATAATTCATTTGGCTTGTGACTGCTGATGACATGATTTAATATGTCCAGCTAAATTACATTCCCATAGGAACACTCATGCATACCAAAGGAAAAAATGACAATTACACAGTGCCAGCCCCTCCCTGAAGCAAGCCCATGTACATGCTTAGATTGGCTGTTTGAAGGGAGAGGGCCTTGTGATCAAACCCGCAGAGGCCCTGAGCAGCGAGATCTCCGTGAGTCCAGGACTACCGAGACCTTCCAGGAATCTCACCCTAAGCAGCTGGTGTTGTAGCTCAGTATTCACGACATGGCAGCGAGGCCAGAGCAGGGAGCCCAAGGTGGTGTGCACCCAGGAAAATGAACATTGCTCGGGAGAAATCCCAAGGATTCAGAGGCTTCCCAAGAACACCTTTGTCACCATGCCCGCTGGCCGGTGTCTCTGCCCACTTCCCCGCAGCCCTCTCCGTGTCTCCACTGGTTGAGTGTGGGTCCTCTGGCTGAGCTGGCAGAAGTATCGGGGTTCACATCTAAGGGCACCGGGATGGAGGAAAAATACTCCAGGTTTGGTTTCTAACAAAGAGGGGAATCTGGGATCCAGGAGATTTTGCATGAGACAAAATTCAACACTAAAGAGAACCAGGATAATCCTCCTTCGTTTTCACTGTGGCTAATTTTGAAGTCAAACCTGATACCTTTTTCTTCACATTGGGATCTCCTTTCCTTGTCTGCTGCCACTGCCCTTGAATGTCACAGTGATCACAGTACAGAATAGGAGCTCGGAGCCCTGGGCTTGGCGTCAGTCTGCCACGCTTCAGACTGTTGCTCGATCACTCGCGGATTGTGTGAATCCCTCTCTGCTTCAGTTTCCACGCTATGAAACAGGCTTAAGAACATCCTCTTAGCTCTGTGGTTGTAAGGATTAAATGAACCCTAATATAGTTACATTCTTGGTTCTGTGCTTGATATATATTTACAATGTGTAAATATTAATAATGTGTATTCTTATTATTACCAGGGGTTTCCTAATTGGCCACTGTTAGCTCTGCAGCCAGAGTAAAATTCTAGAAGACCTACTCTGATTAAAAAGTAAACTTAGTGGCTTCCTAATTCCTATAAAATGAAGATTAGGATTTTTAGAATAATATAGTAAACATCCATGACCCAGCCCTGCTTATCTTTACACCTGTAACTCTGCTAGCCTATTCCCAGGTTTCTAAAAGTCCTGCATTTGTGAACCTGCATGTTCATGCCATCCCTTCCTTCTACCCATTCATTCACCCCCACATTCATCTACCCATCCACTCACCCATCCATCCATTCATCCATCCACCCACACAACCTTCCATCCATCTGTCTGTCTGTCCATCCATCCAACCATCCATCTACCCATCCATCCATCCATCCCTCCATCCATCTACCCATCCATCCATCCATCCATCCCTCCATCCATCTACCCATGGATCCTTCCATCCATCCATCCATCCACCCATCCACCCACCCATTCACCCATGCATCCATCCATCCATCCACCCATGCATCCATCCATCCATCCACCCATGCATCCATCCATCCATCCACCCATCCACCCACCCAT